>CM073123.1:1746539-1831539 GCA_037039145.1 Fundulus diaphanus
AATTATTATCCTGCAGTTTATTTAACCTGCCTCTGACTGACACACACAGGCTGTTTGTGCTCACACCAATTAACGGAGGAGGAAGAGGAGGAGGAAGGAGGAAGGAGGATAAAAGCTCAGCGCGCAGCGCGCAGTGCGCACAGACACGCAGCCAGAGGAGCGCGACGCGACGCCGGCGTGGATCATGTCTCTGACCGGGAAGGTGGCGCTGGTGACCGGAGGAGCTCAGGGTATCGGGAGAGCTGTGGTCCAGTCTTTGCTGGAGAGATCGGCCAAGGTTCGGTTCCGCTCCAGCTGCTGTTCTGCTCTTTCTGTCGTACTTTGGCCGCTCTGCCGCTGCTTTCTGGGCAGATCTCATCTTTTCCTGCTTTTAACCCTTCAGCTTTGGACGAACTTTCTGCCGAACCGGACCGATGAGCGCTGGTTCTGTTGGTTTCCTGGTACATGCTAGTGGCAGAACATGCAGTGCATGTTTTAGTGAGCCTTGTTTTTAGAAATGTTTCTGAGAACATCCAGAGGAGCAGTCTATCATGTTTAGCATCACACCAAAACCAGCGGAACCCGCGGTTTCACAGGTTCTGGTGTGATGCTTCATCACACGAAGCATCACACCAGAACCTTTGGTTTCACAGGTTCTGGTGTGATGCTTCGTGTGATGAAGCATCACACCAGAACCTTTGGTTTCACAGGTTCTGGTGTGATGCTTCGTGTGATGAAGCATCACTCCAGAACCTGTGAAACCAGCAGAACCTTTGGTTTCACAGGTTCTGGAGTGATGCTTCGTGTGATGAAGCATCACACCAGAACCTTTGGTTTCACAGGTTCTGGTGTGATGAAGCATCAGCAAACAGCAGCTCCAAGCTCTCCTCCTGCATAGATGCTCTCTGGGGTCAGCCTCTGCTCTGTTTCTGAGTGGACTGCTGGTTCTGTGTGTTCTGCAGGTGGCCGTGGTGGACCTGAACAAGACCCTGGGGGAGCAGTGCCAGGCCCAGCTGGATGCCGGCTTTGGAGAAGGAAACAGCATCTTCATCCAGTGTGACGTGACCGACGGAGATGCTCTGAGAGGTGATGACCTGCCGGAGGAGATGTGATGAAGCAGAGCGCTGGCCGGTTCCGCTGCATGTTTCAGGTTCCTTATTTATGAAGGAGGAAGTGCTTTTAAAAAGCTGTGAGTGACGCAGGAACTTGAGTGAGTCACCCGTCCAAACGAAGCTCAGCTTGTTAACAACCTTCATTTGACTAAATTTAGATGCCGACTTTAACTTGATGCAGATGTGCCGCTGTGGCGTTCCCCCCTGCGATCGGAGCAAGGTTCTGTCTGACTTGGGAAACGTTCCCCCTGCAGGCTGAGGACACGCTGCGATCTGTGAGCTGATGTTCCTGCAGATCAGATCGCTCCCGATAATGTGTGTCTGCAGCATGTGTGTGGGAGCTGGCTGCTAACTGCCAGCTGTCTTAGCGTGGAATGCTGCAGGTGACGACACATGCCGGTTCTTCCGCCTCTGGTTCCCCTGAAGCTGTTTACACAGCCACATCTGTCAGGAGGCCAGCAGCCCGGTCTGTGTGGAGGAGCAGCCCGGGCCTTATCTGTGTGTCTACAGGCCGCTCGGCCTGGACCTGCAGGAAAACACTCCGGCTGATCCTGACGCTGCAGCCTCTGATTCCTCAAAAGCTTGAACATTTGCCGCGTCTCCACTGAGTCCGGAAAGCTGGGTTCTGGTTGAGATCCAGGCACACACTGAGGCAGGGACCCCAGGTGAAAGTTGCTAACTTTGAAGGAACTCTGCTCCTGCAGATCCTCTCCGGCTTCAGTCTGAACTGGAGGAGTCTTTCCTGAGGGTCAGTAAGTCTTAGTAAGTCCTGATGAGTCCGAGGATCCAGGGTTCCTGCCGTCTGGCTGCTTTCATCCTGTCTGCAGTCAGAGCTTCAGGAAACTAGGAGTTAAAAGTGTTTCTGTGCTTCGAGTCTCGGGTTTCATCCTGGAACGTTCTGGGACTGTGGAACTAGTCTGAGTTCCTCCTCGTCTCCCCAGAGTCGTTTTTACCAGAAAAACTCATCACCTGGTCTTCAGTCTGGATCAAACACGTCGACCGACGTTACATCTTTCTGTTTAAGAACACATTTAGATGAAAACCGCCCACCTCGTGATCCTGAAGAACCTCCTTCAGCACCTTATAGAACCTTCCTCAGCAGCTGTTCTGTTGGACTTTGTCAGTCTCTGGCATCGTTGTGAGGTCTGGACTTTGACTAGGCCGTTGCACAGCTTAATTCTTTTGATTTTAACACATCCTGTTCTAGATCTGTGAGCGTGTTTGGGATCATGGTTCTGTTGATGACCCAGTTTGGTCCAAGCTTCAATTCCTGGACAGCTGGACTCACATTTGACTCTGGAGAACTTTGGTCCACAGGAGGCCGGGCTGTGGCTGCAGAACAAGCCCAGACCACCATTTACCCACCTAAACGATGGGGCCCTCACCGGCTCCAGGACTTCTTGATCCAGGTCTGTTGGAGCATAGATGGATCTAAAACAACCAGGACCGCAGGTTCCTGCTTTAATAACTCATGTAGAACCCTAATGAGACCTTAGAGAGCTAAAAGATCCATGAAGCAACAGATGCTCCAGACATGGCGAGCAGGTCTCAGCTTCTCTCTCTACATACTTCAGGCTGAAACTTCTCTCTAAATCTTATACAGGTTTACATAAACCATTTTAAAATGACACAATGAACATGAATGATGCTGATATGGAGGCTATACTGGGACACAACACGCGTCTCCAGACAAACCCTGAAGGTGTGAATCCTCCAGGTTCTCTGAGCCGCTCTCTCTGTCTCCGTGCAACAGATGCCTTCCAGAAGACCGTGGACCAGTTTGGACGCCTGGACATCGGCATCAACAACGCTGGCATCAACAACGAGAAGCACTGGGAGAAGACCATCCAGGTCAACCTGGTAAGATCTGACCCAGTCTGCGTTTCGGGTCACGTTCTGATGAACCCGTCCGCCACAGAAACAAACCCAGAATTAGATCTTGTTACTTTAACTTGCTGCGTTTTCTTGGAAACACCTGTGGGATCAACGATGGCTGCTGACTGAGCTGATGGGCTAAACCCTGTTTTACTGCCAGAATCTAACCAGCAGTATCACTGAGGACATCATGACCAGTGCTTATAGGAGAGCAGGACAATAAGAATGGACTTAAAACGACAGTAAAGTCCAGTAATACATCATCTGCATAGAATGGAGATATTTGTGAACAATTATGGGGAAAAACAAGAGATCCACAGCCAGGGCTAAGAGTTTGGGAATTGTTGTTTCATTACAACTCTAATTTCCGGGCTTTATTGTTCTTTGGACCAATGGGACCCAATAATCAACAGGAGAAGACAGAATAATCAGCAAAGTGCTGTATTTTACAAGAAAACATGAAAATAGAGCTCTGAAACTCACCAGGAGGCCCAGAACCACTGGCAGCCATGGGACTGGGCCCTCTCTGGGCAGAACTTACAGTCATTCATGTCCGGTTCTGGTCCTAAAGGACCGGTTATCTGTATGGTTTAGGTGTTTTTCTGGTTCTGGACACCTGGATCAACAGAACCTGATGCCATGTTGAGGTCATTCGGCCATTTAAATCAGCTGTGTTGGACCCAACACTTCTGTCAGGTCCTGGAGGAATTTTGTACGGTACCTCCTCTTTTAAAACCAAGGAACATTTCTTTTAAGTCTTTTCCTCCTGCTGGTTCTGTTGGTCATCAGTTGACCAGATCATTTCCTCTGTGGGTTACCGTTTGTCTGCTCAGGTTTTTGGCTTGGACCCGTTCTCACAGAGATCGTCTGAACAGTGAAGAAAAGAGCCAGACGTGCTTCTGTTGAACAGTTCTCTGTAACTGGATCAGATTCGCTCGAGCGTCTCCAGAACCGATGAAAATGGAAGATGTTCCAGCCTGTCATCCACCCGCTTTTAAACGCGGTTCCTTTGGACTCTTCTCTTTTCAGCAGTTGCAGACCCGTTTCAACACTTCCTTTTCTGGCCAGGGTTTTAGAGACGGTTGTGGTCGAGCAGTTAACTGCGGCTCTTGATCAGTGGAGCGTTCTGGATCACGTTCAGTCAGGTTTCCATAAATCCTGCTGCTGGTTTCAGATCTGACTTCAGCTTCTCGTACTGTCGACCATCCAACCTGCTGAACAGGCTGAGCTGTTTCAGGCTCTGCTTTAAAGTGGTTCTCCTCACACTTGTCTGATAGATCAACCTTCTTGGTTGGATGTGGTGCGCCACAGGGCTCGGTTCTGGGGCCATTGTTGTTTCTGCTTCATCTGCTCCCTCTTGGTCCAATACGGTCATCTTTTAAGGATATTTCCCATCATTGTTATGTAGATGTCAAATAGTTGCTTTTTTCCAAATGAAGTTTTGAAACTGAAAATGTTAATAAATGCTTGGATTCAATTAAAAACTGGATGGTTGAAATCTTCTTCAGTTAAATGAAGGAAAAAAATAAAGTTATCATCTTTGCACCAGAAAAAATAACTAGAGGTTCTCTTCTGTGGAATCTGAGATCAGCAGACAGGCCAGCTAAGAACTTATCTTTTGAACTTTGCTTTTGTTTAACCCTGTCTTCTGTATTTTTTTACCTTTTTATTTATAAAGTACTTTGTGATTTTGAAAGGTGTTTGGTAAATAAACTTATACCTACTCATCCCACAGACCTTCAACGGCTGAGCAGGTTTTCAGGCTGCAGACCTTCACAGCTGCTTTAGTTTGTTTTTCTGCTTTCCTGTGAAAACCACCAGCTTTAGTTTATTTTCTTATCAGAAGTGTCACATCATGTTTCTTCCTGTTTCACCGCCTGGTTTCGTGCTGCTGTCTTTCACAAACATTAACCGCTTCTCTGTCTTTATCTGCAGACCTCGGTGATAAAGGGAACCTATTTGGCTTTGGAGCACATGAGCAAAGAGTACGGCAAAGAAGGAGGCACCATCATCAATGTGTCGTCTATGGCAGGTAACACACAAACAGACCTCTAACACACATGCTCAAAGGAACGCGGGACAGCTGATTGCTGTGGTTACTGATTGCTGCGCCCACGCAGCAATCAGTAACCACAGGGGAGATTATCTGGATCTGATCTTTGCACGGAGGAAAAAAGCCGAAACATATTTTAAAAAGGGGAAGTTTACCATCAGAATAAGTTATATATGAACACTAAACATGCGTAAAACGTTCAACATCCACAGAAACCTTTAATTGACAAACATTAGGCAGTATCTGCACGCCAACGTGTTGTTTGGGAGCGATACCGCCGTCCCGTGCAGTTCAGGGACTTTAACTGGACCTGGCGCTGTGGTCAGGCCCAGATTGAGCGTCTCAGCAGCTGATGCTGCAGGCGGGTCTGCTGTGACGATAAGCAGATAAGCTCATGTCCACCAGGAGGTACAGTGGAGGTGCTGCTGCGGGCCTGTCTCTCTACTGAAGGTCCCGGGTACCATGCTAGAACACACGGCATCAAGAAGTCTTTGAAACACCAGAATATTTAAAGGAGGGCTCTGCCAGAAAAGGGCTCAGCAGACATAAAGTCATCCGTCCTCCATGTCCACCTCTGGAGACGAGGGCGCCGAGGACTGGAGGCTCGGTACTTCATGGGATGCTGGGATCTTCTCTGTGACAGGAAGCTGGATCATAAGATCCATCAGGTTTCTGTGGGAGGAAACAGCCGCACACCGGCCCTGAGAGCCGACCCCGTTGCATTGTGGGAAGGAAAATGGGCTTCATGACCCTGGAACTGACCGTGCTGGAAGCATGCAGGAAGCTTTAAATAATCAGCCTGTGATGCTTCTGGGACCTAATTTTCTCCATCTGTAGTAACGGAGGGTGGATCTGCAGAAAGGAACCATTAACTCAAGCAGACAGGAGCTCAGCAATTAAAGCTTTTATCATCCTGCATCTGGCTGACCGACCTGCGTGATGCACATCAGCAGAAGCTCTTATCTTGCTCTGCATCGCTGTCAGACCTCAGAGCAGGAAACCATGTTCTGTCTTTCTAAGATAACTTCCTCCTCTGTCCCTGATTAAAGCAAACAGTCTGCAGATGAGCAAATAGTTAGCTCTGACATGGAGCCACAGCCAGACCCTTTCTGGAAGGTTTCCCTCCAGCCTCTGCTGCTGCTGCTGGGGTTCTGCAGGAAGGAATGAGCTCGGGTCCCAGATCACGGATCCATCAGAGCTGCTTGCTGCTCCGCTCTGCTTAGCTTTCCCAGTTTTACAGGTTTTGGCCGCCGCTGTGAGGAATGTGCACACAGCTTGTTTAAAATAATCGAACACACTGAACCTGTAGGAGGAGGTTCTGCAGGAATCATTAGCAGAGAAGAAGAAAGGAGCATTGAGATTTTCTTTATCTGATAATCAGATGTTACTAAAGTTTAATTAATAAAGCAGACGACTTCTCATCAACTTTTAAATTGTGCCTAAATCAAATCAATTTAAGCAGGTTGTAGTTCTGTAAATTTACTGATTTAAAGAGAAAACAGTTTTCTTTTGAAGCTCAGAAACAGAAACATTTGGTTTGGGCATCGGACATGTCCCACTGGGAGGAGAGCCCACAGAAGACCCAGAACCCGCTGGAGGGACTATAAACCCCGTATGATGAGCTGCAGGATGTCATCTACCAATATTAAATCAGATCAAT
Source organism: Fundulus diaphanus (assembly GCA_037039145.1). Classification (NCBI taxonomy): domain Eukaryota; kingdom Metazoa; phylum Chordata; class Actinopteri; order Cyprinodontiformes; family Fundulidae; genus Fundulus; species Fundulus diaphanus. The sequence continues at coordinate 1,753,219 of CM073123.1, forward strand.
TTCAAGTTTAAGACCGCAAAGGTAGAGTTGGCAATTTTTCAGGAAGTTTCTCCAAGTCCCCTTTTGAATAGCTGCGCATATATGCTAGACCGTCTTACCTGCTCTTCAGGGGGATCACGTGAAAAAAATCTTCTAAATCCTCTCTGGTCTTATTTCTTTCTACTGAGATCTTCCTCTTCTTCTCATAAACATGAACATGGTTCACTTCTTGTGACTCTCAGCCATGTTCAAAGTCTACGGTGAGAGCAGCGGAGCTACAATGAATGGCTAGCCGCTAAGCTAACCGCTAAGCTAACCGCTAAGCTAACCGCTAAGCTAGCCGCTAAGCTAACCGCTAAGCTAACCGCTAAGCTTGCAGGATTCATAAACACTAGAACTGGGCAGCCAGCAAGTAGAAACTATGAAGGAACAAACACGCAAACTGGCGTTACGTGAGCGCATCAGAATGATTGACATGTGGGACAACCAGTAGATAAGATGATTCCCCCAGAACCTGAGGGACAGAGGAGGGAGAGAGCAAGAATAAAACTCTGACCAATCGCTGCCATTCGGACCGAACAGCTGCGATTGGTCAGAGTTTTTACAGGCCTGCAGCTCCCACTAACTTACCATTTGATCCCATATAATTTTCTACCCTCCTTTTTCTGAATACATAATGTATTGACTACTGTCAGGATGGACGGACCATTTCACCCAGAATAACAAAAGGTGTTTCTGAACAACCAACTATAGCTTTAACTCATAAAAAGACAAATAAAAGTGAAGTCCCGTCGGATGTGGGAGGTCCGCTCTGAACATGAACCACAAACTAAACTTTCACACCAAACACAAAGTAAAGAAAATACTAAAGATGTGTTTCTGGTGAAGAAAACGATGAAATAAGAGATCTACAGTTTTTAATGATCTGCTTCAGGCTAACGGGTTCTGCAGCAGAAGCTCATCAGGCATTGACTAACCTCAAACTTTGACACGGTTCTACCCTCGACTGCTGATAACTGAACATTATAAACTATAAATGACAGCGGTACCCAAGCTGGGCTCTAATTTTAGGGGAAAAGTCAGTTAATCTCTCACCGCTCGTATGCAGATGACGTTCAGCTGTATTCTAATAAGAGCTCTGTGAGCTACTGATGATGCGCAGACAGAACCAAAGCCTCATCTGTGACCCAGACAGACCAGCACAGACTGTTCTGTGAGGAACCCCGCTGTAACCTTTGACCCAGCTCTTATGTCTGTCTCCAGTCAGCAGCGCACTGAGGACTGACATCAGTGGGCGTCTTCACCGCCGCGCCGCTCAGTCGGTTCCAGGTCTCGGTCGGTCGTTCTGTGAAACCGAGCTCTTCGGGTCACATCATTTCCAGAGTTTCAGGTTCTTTTCCAGAGATTCGTTCTCTGACCCTCAGTTTCTGCCTCCAGAGTAACGTCAGTGCTCAGAACCTGCCATACCTGCCATTCCTCTAACAAATGCGGACGTGTCCAAACTGGGATGGATACCTCAGCGTGCAGCGTTTTGGGAGCAGGAATGTGTGTTTACCAAGATGTCCGTCATCGGACCCTGGTGGATGAACTGCTGTTCCTCAGGTCATCTGAACGCTGAGCTGCCAAGTTCAAAGTTAAGGTTACACGTTTGAGCATGGAGAACTCGGTTCTAGTTCTCTAAAGCAGTTCTGCGTGTGGTCCGAGACGTGAGCAGCAACATTTTCCTGAAGGACGGGGAGGAATGCAGCACATTCCTGACGGCTTAGAGGCCAGATGAGCCCCTGTCGTCATGTGGCGGCGGCTTGCCATGACCCGCCTGCCGACTCAGCTGCTGCTGATCCCTGTGACGATAATCAGAAACAACACAGGATCTCCTGCAAGAACATAAACCGCTGGATGAAGCTGTCAGAGTGGGAGAGGTCAAGGAAAGGCCTGTAAAGATGGCTGAAAAGCGGTAAAAGGTGCAGCCGTAGAGATGAGACGTTCTCAGCTCAGAGCTGAGCGCATGGAGCTCTCTGACCGGGACAGAACCGCCTGACCCGCATCAAGCAGCAGCTAAAACCGACTCTGTTTCTGTCTTTCAGCCTTCATGCATTCACCTCACCAGCCCGTCTACACGGCCACCAAGCACGGCGTCATCGGCTTCACCCGAGCGATGGCGGTGAGAGGAACACGCAGAACCCCGTGTCCGGCCTTCCTCCTCCTGCCGCTTCCTCCTCAGCAGCTCTCTGTGGTCTTGTGTGCAGGACGCGTCCCTGCAGGGCGACTACGGCGTCCGCATCAACGCCCTGTGCCCGGCCTTCGTCGACACGCCGCTGCTGCACACGGTGGAAGACGAGGACAACATGGGCAAGTTCGTCAAGTTCAAGGACGACTTCAAACGCGACATGAACAAGTTTGGAGTCTTACAGTAAGTTGAGCCACACCTCTGCAGGAGGGTCACTGACCAGACGCCATCAGAACGCCATCAGAACCCACACAGGTCCGCTTCGCAGCTGTAGGGTTCTCTGTTGCTGAGCGCCGGCTGATAGAGCAGGACGCGCGGTACCGCTAAATAGAACCCAGTTACCTCCAGAACCGGTGTGGGTGATTTAACGCTGCTGTGTCTGGCCTCAGAGGCCGGCCGGAGAACGTCAGAGAACCCAGCAGACGGGTCATGCCTCCATGTTTCTGTTCCTCCCGGAGAACCTCCACATAACGTCTGACTTTCTGAGAAAGCCGGACGTTGAAACTGTTGCGACTACAAATAAACCCGGTTCTTGTTGTTCCAGCAATCAGAGTTGGACCGCCTGTGTGTGTTCTGGCGCCGCTGCTCAGCAGCAGGAGGACCGAGGTCCAGAAGGGAGGAGGCTGCTGGATCCATCCAGGACCAACCGCAGCTTCAGCTCTGCTCACATGGGTTCAGGGCGATCCAGGCCCGTTCTCTGCACAAACAGGGAGGAGAACACTTTTGGACCAGAACCAGAGAAGCCTCTTCGGTCCAGGAACCATCCAGGAAGAACAAGGATGGAGCCAAGTTTGGAACATCTGAAGAACAGCTGAGGGCGTCCTGACCCGGTCCGTTTGTGGGGCTGGTTCTCCTCCAACAAGAACTGGGCCATGAACAAAGACCCGAATCCAAACAGCTCAGAATCCGTCTGTCAAAGATCTGTAGACCTGACCAACGTTAGAACAAAGTGGCTCAAAGATCAGAACTTTGAACGTTTGGACCTGAACCCCATCAGAACCTGTGGTCCGGTCTCAAATAGCAGACAGATTAGCAGAACCCGGGTAAACGAACCAAAGTACAAAAAGGAAACCTGAAGGACCTTCAGAACCTCTGGAGACGTTTGGACCAAAGAATAAATTCAGGGTCGCAGGAAGTCAAAACTGGAGAGTGGAAGCAGAACCTTGCCCGGTCCTTGTAGGTTCTGCTCATGCGCCGTTTGTCTCTGTGTTCTCCTCTGCAGGCCGGCGCTGATAGCTGAAGGAATGATGAGGCTCATCACGGACAGCAGCCTGAACGGCGCCGTGATGAAGATCACCTGCTCAAAGGGAATCCACTTCCACATGTATGAACCCATGTCGGCCTGAGGTCCGACCCGCAGGAACCCCGACCCGTTCAGAACCGGTTCCCCCTGCAGGCGTCTAAGCTGCTTCTCGGCTACGTGTTCTGATGTGAGACCAAAGCATTTCTGTAAAGCTAAACTGGTTCTTTTCCTCAGAATGGACCCTGGTTCTGTCAGAACCTCAGCTGTTCTTAGTTCTGATTGTTTTATACAGAAAGACGCGTTCTGTAAGAATTTCCCTGAAGGTCTGTACAGAAATATGTTCCTTCTTTCTATATTGAGATGTTTCTGAGAGGAACTGCTTCCTGTTTGCACGGTTCCAGCGAGCAGAACCGCTTCCTGGTGGACCCAAAAGGACTAAATCAGCTCTTTAAACGCCTTAAAACCAGCGACAGAACACCACTGGAGATGGTTCTTCTGACCGGGTCGCTAACGTTCATGGACAAAACAAAGTTCTCCTTCTTTTAACTCTCAGGTTCTTATCTTTAATTAAGGGCATTAATAAACGTTCTGACCGGTACCAGGTTCTAAAATTAGTCAAATCCAACCTCAGGTGTTCAAAAACATCAGATTTCACAAAGACTGTCATTGTTGTGGAGGAACTTGGGTCGGTTCTCCGCTCATGGATTGTTCTGCATGTATAACAGGGCGGCACATGGAGAACCGGTGATATGTGATAATAGTAAATGTTGGGATGGCGCTATAATGTTCCTGCTTTAGGATCTCAGCGAACATAGAACCCAGATAATAATTAGTTTATTCAGAAACTAAAATGGAAAGGTTCCTTCAGTCCAATAAAACAACTGAGCTGGAGTTTCAACTTTTCCTCTTTATGTTCTCAAACCTTTTATGTTTCATTAAACGACAAATGCCACCAAACATTTTAGAGCTAAAACTGCGACGATTGCAAGATGCAAGAATCACATCATGACAGCCTGTAGAACCTCCTCCAGCAGCTCATGGAACCTCCTACATCCTGTAGAACCTCCTACATCCTGTAGAACCTCCTACATCCTGTAGAACCTCCTCCAGCAGCTCATAGAACCTCTTGGGTTCTGGTCATTTCTCCGAGCTTCCCGCTCTGACTGGGCAGAACCTGCTGGGCGTCTGGCTCCACGATTAATATCTGGCTGTTTTGGTCTGAAGGCTGTTTTTGTTCACTTGAAGTAACATTTAAATCGTTTTAGAACCTGGTGAAGAACCTTTTATAGGCATCCAATAGAATAAAGTGTGCGTTCTTCTTCTTGTCCCGGGTTCCTCGTCTCTGTAAGCCGGAGAGAAGGAGCCGGTCCAGTTTAGCAGAACCCTGAGTTACAGCAGCAGCTGATCTAGCAGAACAGCTACGCCTCCTGGTTCTGTTCCCACCAAGCCGTCCATTCCACTCACTCTCTGTTCCTTCTGGTGTCCCCCAGGGTTCTGTCCCTGGCCCACTACTTTTAATTATTTACCCCCCCCCCCCTCCTCGGCTCCATCCTTCGCCACTTTAACATCAAGTTCCACCGCTATGCCGATGACACCCAGCTTTACCTGTTCTGCCAACCCCCCCCCCCCCCCCCACCTCTGCTTTTAACTCCTGCTTCACTGCAAACTTCCTTAAACTGAGTTCTGATAAAATAGAGATTCTTCTGATTATTACCAAATCAAGCCGCTCTAAAGCCAATAACTGTCATCGGTTCCTTAATCTCCCCTCTTCTCCGGGTAAAAAGTCTCGGTGTCGTCTTCTATAACTCCCTTTCCTCTCAGTCCCACATTAACAACATTGTTCTCTCTGCTTATTTCCAACTTCGCTCCATAAACCGCCTCCCTCCTTCCCTCAGCCCCACACCTCCTCCTCTGACCTCCTTCCCTCAGCCCCACACCTCCTCCTCTGACCTCCTTCACAACCCCACACCTCCTCCTCTGACCTCCTTCACAGCCCCACACCTCCTCCTCTGACCTCCTTCTCAGCCCCACACCTCCTCCTCTGACCTCCTTCTCAGCCCCACACCTCCTCTGACCTCCTTCTCAGCCCCACACCTCCTCCTCTGACCTCCTTCTCAGCCCCACACCTCCTCCTCTGACCTCCTTCTCAGCCCCACACCTCCTCTGACCTCCTTCTCAGCCCCACACCTCCTCCTCTGACCTCCTTCTCAGCCCCACACCTCCTCCTCTGACCTCCTTCTCAGCCCCACACCTCCTCCTCTGACCTCCTTCTCAGCCCCACACCTCCTCCTCTGACCTCCTTCTCAGCCCCACACCTCCTCCTCTGACCTCCTTCCCTCAGCCCCACACCTCCCGTCTTCACTATCGTAACTCCTCCCACAGAGAACCCTCAGTAAACCTCCGTTGGTTCGGAGCTCTGCCGCATCGTCACCCCCACCTCCTCTGATGGCTTCCCATCCTGTTCAGGATTTAAGTTCCTCCTCCTTATTTCCAAGGCCTTCCATAACCTTGCTCCTCTTCTCCACCCCCCTCGCTCTCTCAGGTCTTCCTCCTCTACCAGCTCTGGGATCCGCTGCCTCCTGACATCCTCGATGTTTTAAAAGTCGCCTCAAAACGTACTTTTTTAAAGCTGCCTTCTCTCTATAAATGTTTTATTTTGTACTTGTTTTAGATTTTTGATGCTTTGTTGTTTTATTGTCATTTGTTCGACTTTAATTTTGTACATTGTCCTTGAGTGTTATTAAAGGCACTTTTCAAATAAAATGCATTATTATTATTATTATTATTATTATCAACAATCAGCAAGCGGGTCAGATGTGGGTCCAGTTTGACGCTCTGAGCACGTCTGGAGCGAGCGTCACACTAAGATCTGGACCTCAGAACATCTCGGAGAACCTTTCGGGTCTGGAGCCCGGAGGCGAACAGGGCATCCTGATTGGATGATCCATGTCAGCTGACCGAGCTTCCCCAGATAACCGAGCTGCTCTCCTCGTTCCTGAGGCAGAACCGGGCTTCCTGCAGACCCTGCCAGTTGGGTCGGGTCTCCTGTCCTGTCAGACGTACCTGGAGGCTGAAGATGGACCAGGGTGCCGGAGGTCCTGAGTATAAAAGGTCTACAGGAGACTAAAAGCGAATGAAAGTCAACAGGAAACCATCCTGGAGCCAAAACGAGCTTCAGGAGCAGCAGGAAGCCGCCTCCTCCTGGACCGCCGACCTGCAGGGAGGCTTCAGGCTGATGGTCTGCAGCAGCTCCACAGGCCAGTATCTCCAGGAAGACTCCAGCATCTGATGTTCCTCCATTGTTTCCATCATCTAAGGACCTGCGGTGGTTGATGTTCAGGCGCTGAAGGCAGAAGGTCACTCCATGGACTTCTTCTCACGTCCAGGTCAGATGGGTTGGACCAACGGGTCGTCGGGTCAAAGAGGCCGCCGGCGCTGCTGCAGGTGCTCCACGAGCTGAGCGCTGATGGAGGATGTTCTCTGATTTAACTCTGAGCATCACTAACCGAATGAAACGGGTAGACTTTGTGTTTAAGGCTTGTGTTTTTTATCTTGTTTAAACCCGTTTTACCTGGAAGATCCGGTTTCCGTTCAAAATCTCCAGACGTGGATGAAGAGCAGAACCTACCTGTCCTCAGGTGAGCTGCGAATACCATGGGTCGTGGGAAATTCCAACATCTAAAGTGTTGCTGACACGGTTCCATCTCAGGTTGGATCTGTCAGTGTCATGAACGCGTAAACAGAACGAAACGGTTCAAACTTCCCACGTTTCATGAACGCAGCATGAAACGGACGGTTGTTAACGGGCCTCATTAAACCGGGTTCTGCTGATGTCTTCCACCCATGACCATGTTACCCTGAGCTACCTCTGTAGTTATGCTGCTATAGGCTTAGGCTGCTGGAGGACATCAGGGTCTATTTCTCTCACTCTGCTGAGTTCTCCTACTGCTCTCCAATCTGCATTGTTTGTTGTTATTTCATCTTTTAACTTTTTGTTCTCTGTCATTTTTCTCTTCATAGAAGGTACACCTGGTCAGGTGTTCTGTTAGCTGTGACATCATCAGGGGAGGCAGATCATCCTCTATTACCATCTAACATAGAAAGTACTCCTGGATCAATGTGAGCTTCTGAGCTTTCTGTGTCTCTGCTCTGTCTTCTCTAAGCCCCAGTGGGTCGAGGCAGATGAGCGTTCACACTGAGCCTGGTTCTGGTTCTGCTGGAGGTTCTCCTCCCTGTTAAAGGGGAGTTTTCCTCTCCACTGTCGCTTCATGCATGCTCAGTATGAGGGATTGCTGCAAAGCCATCAACAATGCAGATGACTGTCCACTGTGGCTCTACGCTCTTTCTGGAGGAGTGAATGCTGCTTGGAGAGACTTGATGCAACCTGCTGGGTTTCCTTAGAGAGGAAACTTTCTGACCAACCTGGAGGATCTGATGGAGTCTGACTTTGGAAAGAGCCTTGAGATGATGTGATGGGAATTGGTGCTATAGAAATAAAATTTAATTGAATCTCACCACAGCCCGGGCCGACTCCTGAACCGGGTCAGGGAGCAGCTCCATGGGGAGCCGAGGGACCGGGCTGCCCAGCACCACTAAAGCATTCAGGTAAAAAGGGGTTCTGAGCAGAACCTCGGCCACGCCCACCCTCCCTCCTCCTGCAGGAGGAACGTTAAAAGAACTTGGAGGAAGTGCTGTTCTCCGTCCAGGACCTCCTCTGTCGGTCAGGACCACAGCCTTGTGGAGCAGGACAGGTTCCCTCAGAACAGGCTGTGTGGTTCTGAAGACCCGGGGATGAAGTTTTAATGAGATTAATGTGCAGCGAACTTTGGGTCGATTTAAATCCCGTGTTTTATCTCATTCAAAGCCTGAAGGCTTCGATTATCGCAGAGAAGTTTTTAGTTTAATAAAATGATTTATGGCCCAGCGGTACTTTTCACTCCCCTGCTCTGTGGTTCTGGCTTCCATCCTGGTTCTGAAACACAGATCTTGGTCGCTTGGAGCTGAACGAGATATTCAGAGTGAACTTTACACCTAGAATGTGCTCCGGTTCTGAGGAAAACTTCCATCCTTTGAGGAACCCTAACCCAGATAGATGTCGGGTTCTGCTGGGTTATTTCCTGTTCTACTGCATTCTGCATGCAGTGAGACGCAGAACCTGTTCCAACTAAAACTCAAACCAGAACCGGGGATGTTCCGTCTGCAGAGTTCATCTCCACAGGACGATGCATTCCCTAAAGCTCAGACATTTTAGAACCCAGAGACAGGAGCCCGGTTCTGTCTGGAAGCTCTTTCAGAACCGCGCTCCCTCCCTCAGAGGCGTATGAACGTGGCGGCTCTTCCTGTTTGGGTCTGCTCTTAAACGGCCACAATGCCTCCAGTCGCCACAAATATTTCACTTCCAGCATTTCCTGGCTGGGTGAACGTTACCGGAAGGTACCAGACGGGATTCCTGCGCCGCTTCGGGCCAGAACCCTTTCCAAGAAACCAGAGAAAGGCAGCAGATCCAGTTCAACCAGCTCAGGGACTTTTACCATCAACCTCCTATTGACTGAAGACCAGACAAACCAGAACATAGAACCCGGTCTACATAGAACCCGGTCTACTGGAAGGATCCAACCGGGCCTCACCGTTGATCTCAGGCAGAACCAAGAAGACCCATTCTTCCATGAGAAGAACCTGGACTAACTTTTCTTCCAGCAGACTAAAACGTCCTGGTCCATCAGAGGAAACGTGTGTCTGCAGCCTCTGCTCAGTACCGGTCCGGTCTGACCCGGCAGGGCCGACTGTAAACGGGCTCAGAATCTCTCGTTTGTTCTGTAGGAACAAATATTTATCCCCTCTGCAAACATGTGATGACTATCAGGAGCAGTGAGATCTGGAAACAGGGTGGTTCTGCATTGTTATCAGAATTCCTCCTAACATCGCCGTCAGACGGCAGCGGGTCGGTACCGGTGGGTTATTGGGTTCATTCCTGGCTGCTGAGCGCGTCTTTCTGCTGACATGAGTGAATTATTATATTACATGTCCCCATGTGAGCGGATAAGAGCTGTGAGGCAGGAGGAGGCCCCTCAGGGTCCCGCTCTGGGCCCCTCCTGTTCGGCCTGAAGGTGGAGGAGCTTTGACCCAGAACTCAAGATGCATCTGGACCCCTTTGGTTCTGTTTTCCTCACAGGAGTCAAACATCGTTCTTTGAGTCATGATTAAAGGAGCAGTGAGCGGTTTTTCACCACTAGGTGGACTCTGGACTCTCTACCTGCTCCAGCTGCTCCCCTCCTTCTTCCATCTATGATTGTCGAATCCTTCTGTAAGATGTTCCACAAACGAGTCACAGAACATTTTTAGCAAACTAGGTAAGTTTCAGAAAGACCCACAAAATCCCAGGTTCGAGTCCCGGCCAAAGGTCGTTCTGCATGGAGGATGCATGTTCTCCCCACGCATGCCTGGGTTCTCTCTGGGTTCTCTCTGGGTTCTCTCTGGGTTCTCTCCAGTAGATCAGCTCCTGGACCTGGTGCCGGTGGAGGAGACGGAAGGTGTCTGGTAGAAATAACTTCCGTCTTTACTCTAGAGTCCATTTTTGGTTTTTATACTTTTTATTTGATGTTTTAAAACGACCAAAAATGTTTAAAAATGTTGTTTTAATGCATTTATGGAGATGTTTTCCTACCGTGGTGCACTGTAACGGCCCCCTGGAGGTAATAAAGACGATTGATTGGTTGATTAATTCATTGCTTGATTGGTTAACTAAATGATTAATTGATTAATTGATTGATTGACTGATTAATTGGTTAACTGACTGATTGCCCCGCTGTGGGACAGTAAAGGATTTCTCCATCTTACACTGATGGACTCCACCAGCTGTGGACCGTTTCAGGCTGTAAATCGCTTCGTCTCTTTGTTTCTCGTAGACGTTCCTCATCAATCTTCCCTCCTTCAGGTCCGGCTGCTGTTCTCTTTGGCCCTTTTCCAAACCGGGGCTCTCCAGGAACCCGTGTGAGCTCAGCCAGAGGTCACCGGCTCTCATTGGGAGGAGGAAGAGGAGGAGGAAGAGGGGGTGTTCACCGTTGGACCTGCCGCTTCCACCTCCTCAGCTTCCAGACGGGCCTCCTTGTTCCTTCCAGCCTCTTTGTTGGACGACGGACGGCAGAACAATGAGCTCTAATCGAGTGTTTCCACTCCGCTTCTCCTTCTTGTTTAGCTTCACACTCTGAACAACAGCAGGAACGCACTAAGGACCAAGTTCAGGTCAAAGGTCACGCCGCTGAACCGGCCGGCAGACGGACGCTTTTAAAGCTGCTTACGGCTGGTTTTCAGAAAGCTGTTAAAGCAGAAGCTGCAGGAGACCGACCCAGAAGACCCGAACAAGCCGACTGCAGAACCTTCAGCTTTTTACGCTTCTTATTTCTGCTGATGTCAGCGTTCCTCTTCCTGCTGAGATCAGAACCAGGTCCACGGCACCAGCTCACAGGCAGTGTGGTTCTGAAGACCCGGGTGAAGTTCTAATGAGATTAATGTGCGGCGAACTTTGGGTCGATTTAAATCTCGTGTTTTATCTCATTTACAGCCTGAATGCTTCGTAGTTTAATACATTTATGGCCCGGCGGTACTTTTCACTCCCCTGCTCTACGGTTCTGGCTTCCATCCTGGTTCTGAAACACAGGACCAGATCTTTACTCGTGCGGTACCGCTGACCTGGACCGGCTTGTCGTGTTCTGTGGATGCAGAGAAGCTTTAGGCCTTCGGTTATTCTGTGGAGCGGGCCCGGCCCGGCCCGGTACCTGCAGGAAGAGATCCATCGGTGTTCTCAGCACAAAGTGGAGCTTGTTCCGGTCCGGGTTGGACTCCACCAGAACCGCCATTGTTCTGGGTGCTTTTGGTGACGTTCGTGGCGAGGAGGGTGTTTGGGTCTGGGTTTTATCTCCCGGACCGGTTCCTAGGAGACCCAGGACTGCCTCTCTGGGTAAGAACCCTAAAAACAGTTCTGGACCTGGGTTGGAAAAAGCAGACGGTAGAAATGTTTTATCCACCAGTAAACGGTGGATAAAATCATCCACCGGGTTCATCCAGCGAACACTGATGGACCCGGTGGAGCCGGGCCCAGAGCTGACCGGTTCTGACCCGGGAGCTCCTCAGTATGGCGGTGAATGCACGCAGAGCGCCATCTGGTGGCCGCTGTGTGCAGCTGCTGCCGTTAAATCCTGTTTGGGTGAAAAACGGACAAAAGAGACGAAATACAGAACCAGAACCAGAACCAGTCGCTGACCCAAAAACTGTGGGTCGGATGCTTGAAAACCCGATCATTTAACACCAGAACCTCTGCAGAATCTGACCCATTGAATAATAAAACCTCAGTTCTGCCTTCATAGGAACGTTGAAAGAGTTATTTTACTTATTTAAAATTTTATATTAATAAAATATTTAATCCATGTCCAGTTTAATGTGATCATATGACATAAATTATTGATATTTTTGTGTTTTTATACACAAACCTGTTTCACCTCTGAAGAACAGGAAAGGCCTGGTGTAGGTGTGCATGGTTCCCTTTATTCTGGTTTTTACAGATTTATCTCCTGTATTTACATGCTGAGAAAAACACAAACTGACGTTTCCTCACGCCACAGCTACGCTAATCAGAGGCAAAGTCTAAGACGAAGCAACAACCTGCGTTAAAAACCCGGCGGCCGCCTGAAGCCAGAGCACAAAGGAAGTAGACCCAAAGTTTCACGGCGACGCAGAACATCAGCAGATTAAAGGTTTAATATTTCCTGGAATACCAGCGACTCGTTATTGATTTAAACACAGCAGCAGCGTTCATCATCCTCCCTTTAATGGACTCTAGTCTTTCCCATTTTGAAGAGTGCCGAAGAGAACCAGACCTCATGCCGATCAGCGTTTATTATGGTCAAATGATCTGTCTAAGAACAACCTTTTAGAACAAGAACGTTTTATTAAAAACTGAAACAAGAAGAAAAGAAAAGATCCTTTTCTGAGTGTAAAAACCTCCATAAGTAGAAGCAGAACTTCTGCTGCTGTGGAGGAAACACGGGTCAGAACGTCAGGGTGGAAAGACATCAGGGACCCAATGAGGGAGGTTCTACAGGCTGCTGGAGGTTCTACAGACAGCTGGAGGTTCTACAGGCTGCTGGAGGTTCTACAGGCTGCTGGAGGTTCTACAGGCTGAAGGAGGTTCTACAGGCTGCTGGAGGTTCTACAGACAGCTGGAGGTTCTACCGGCTGCTGAAGAAGGTTCTACAGACAGCTGGAGGTTCTACAAGCTGCTGAAGAAGGTTCTACAGGCTGCTGGAGGTTCTACAGGCTGCTGGAGGTTCTACAGGCTGAAGGAGGTTCTACAGGCTGCTGGAGGTTCTACAGACAGCTGGAGGTTCTACCGGCTGCTGAAGAAGGTTCTACAGACAGCTGGAGGTTCTACAGGCTGAAGGAGGTTCTACAGGCTGACGGAGGTTCTATCGGCTGCTGGAGGTTCTACCGGCTGCTGAAGAAGGTTCTACAGACAGCTGGAGGTTCTACAGGCTGAAGGAGGTTCTATCGGCTGCTGGAGGTTCTACAGGCTGCTGAAGAAGGTTCTACAGACAGCTGGAGGTTTTACAGGCTGCTGGAGGTTCTACAGGCTGCTGGAGGTTCTACAGGCTGCTGAAGAAGGTTCTACAGACAGCTGGAGGTTCTACAGGCTGCTGGAGGTTCTACAGACAGCTGGAGGTTTTACAGGCTGCTGGAGGTTCTACAGGCTGCTGGAGGTTCTACAGGCTGCTGAAGAAGGTTCTACAGACAGCTGGAGGTTTTACAGGCTGCTGGAGGTTCTACAGGCTGCTGGAGGTTCTACCGGCTGCTGAAGAAGGTTCTACAGATAGCTGGAGGTTCTACCGGCTGCTGAAGAAGGTTCTACAGACAGCTGGAGGTTCTACAGGCTGCTGGAGGTTCTACAGACAGCTGGAGGTTCTACCGGCTGCTGGAGGTTCTACAGACAGCTGGAGGTTCTACCGGCTGCTGAAGAAGGTTCTACAGACAGCTGGAGGTTCTACCGGCTGCTGAAGAAGGTTCTACAGGCTGCTGGAGGTTCTACCGGCTCCTGAAGATGGTTCTACAGACAGCTGGAGGTTCTACCGGCTGCTGAAGAAGGTTCTACAGGCTGCTGGAGGTTCTACAGGCTGCTGGAGGTTCTACCGGCTGCTGAAGAAGGTTCTACAGACAGCTGGAGGTTCTACCGGCTGCTGAAGAAGGTTCTACAGACAGCTGGAGGTTCTACCGGCTGCTGAAGAAGGTTCTACAGACAGCTGGAGGTTCTACCGGCTGCTGAAGAAGGTTCTACAGACAGCTGGAGGTTCTACAGGCTGCTGGAGGTTCTACCGGATGCTGAAGAAGGTTCTACAGACAGCTGGAGGTTCTACCGGCTGCTGAAGAAGGTTCTACCGGCTGCTGGAGGTTCTACCGGCTGCTGAAGAAGGTTCTACAGGCTGCTGAAGGTTCTACCGGCTGCTGGATCATGAGGTGGACTCAGCTTCTCTCTGAGTTCTTCTACATCCTGCTTCAGTTTTTTCTTAAATGAATAACGAGACGGTGGAAAATGTTCTAAATTAGGTTCTGGAACGCAGAACTCTGGACGATAAAGTGGGTCTACTTGGTTTTTGCTGACAGGCATAAAGGTTCCCGCTGGGTTCTCTGTTAATACTGTTTTGTGTGCGGTTCCCCTCTGCAGGTCAGAACGGGTTGATCCGGACTCCGGTTCCCAGCGGAGAGAAGGGGTTCACCTTGGCCCACATCAGAGCGTCGTTGAGAGAAATGGCCGATTTGTTGTCCTCCAGGAGGAACACCGGGCCCTGGAAGAACCCAGAACGTCACGTCACCCAGACAACACAGAGGAGCAACGGAACCGCAGACACTCACCTGGATTCTGTGTCCGGTGAAACAGGACAGGTGAAGGTCCGAGTGGCTCGGCAGGTTGGAGCCCGTCACGTAATCGGCTCCAATCAGAACCAGGGCGGCTGAGAGGGGAAGGGAACACGCATCATCATCCAGAGCAAACAGAACCAACCAGAGAGCAACTTGAACCTGGCCGGACCCGTTTAAAGCCGGGCCAGAACCCATTTATCCAGTACACACCAACCGGACCTGCTCAGGACCGGTTACCTGGTTCTGCTGGCAGGATCCTCCTCTCCAGGCAGCTGAACTCCTGTCTTTGACTCTCTGACGCCGGACTGAGGACAACAGACACAGAAGCATGACGGGTCAAAGAAGGTTCTGACCGGCAGGGTGACAGCAGAGCACGGAGAACCGGACCGATTCCCTTCCCGGCTTAAAGACCACCAGATGTTCCAGAACACCAGAAGAAGTCCAGTGTGCAGGAGACACGTGATTTCTGAGGAGACCAGAACCAAACTGTGGGCCAACATGTACAGAACTAGATGCCCTGGAATCACGCTCCACCTGCTGACACACGGTGGCGGCAGCATCATGCTGTGGGAAGCGGGTCAAATCCAGAACCATCCTGGAGAACCTGCCAGAGGCTGCAGGAGACCTGAGACTGAGGTGGAGGTTCTCCGTCCAGCAGGAGAACCAGCCTGAACCTGCAGCCTGAGGTATTATGGGATGGTTTCAGACTCTGGGGTTAGAACGGCCTAGTCAAAGTCCAGACCTGAATCCAAGTGAGAGTCTGTGGCGAGGCTTGAAACCTGATGTTCTCCATCCAGCCTGACTGGACTTTTAGATGTTTCACAGAGAAGAAACTTGAGTAGATGTAGAGAGGTCAGGTTCAGGAGGCAGAATAACAAAATAAAACAATTTTCACTGTTTATGGCTTTCTTACTTAAAACACAAGAAAACCATGAATTATTTTCCTCCATCATCACTGGGGAAGAACTTCTAAGGTTCTCCTGAGTCCAAGAGGACGGTATCAACGGTACCGCAGTCCCTAGCTTGAATTTGTGGACCTGAGATTCCTGCTGACTCTGAGAAAGTTCCACTTCTAACTTATTTCATTTAACAAAGAGAAACGGCTAAAGGTTGTGACCTACATGCTGTTGGGCTGCGTGCACGCCCTCCAGGCATCCAGCTCCACCGACAGCTGCTCGATCTTCAGAGGAACGCACACCTCCCTCCTCTTCAGCAGCTGGCTGAGGGTCACAAAGAAGAGCCTTCAATTAAAAACCAGAAAGCTGACCGAGCAGCTGGCTTCCTGACCATCACCTGCATCCCTCAGGTGGACGGCGTCAGATTTCACCGCTAACTGAAAGCCACAGGAGGAGGTTTTCTAAGGTCTCGCTTGGTGACTAACAGGTTGGGGTTACACGTCGTTTCCTGCAAGGAAGACGTTTAGCTCAGTCTGGCCGTCAGATGTTCTGGTTCATCTGTTTAACTTGGTACCATCTTGGCAGAACCAATCGACTAGAGAGATAAAGTCGCTAAATCAGTCTTTCTTCCAGAAAAACTCTGACAGGCGTCTGTATTTAATTTAAAAAGCAAATTAACTGTCACAATTTCATTTGAACCTTCACAGTAAGAGCCTCAGATGTGCACTCTAAACTTCTGACGTCTTTTTAAAGCTCGTTAAGCTAGCTTACAGGATTTCTGCTAAAATTCAGCAACAAGCTGACCGAGCAGCTGACCGAGCAGCTGACCGAGCAGCTGACCGAGCAGCTAAATATGCAGCTAATTTTTAACGAGATAAATGTTTCCATCAGCAAGTCTACATCATGTTGTCAGAGGTGGTATTTTCACCAGCCTCCAACAGATCTAACAGGAATGGTCTGAGGAGGAATATTTTCCTACGTTGTTTATCTTTATAAAAGCAAAACAAGCGATTGTTACCAGATTTACTGGATAACAGCCGTTAGCAGCCAGTTAGGAGCACAGAACCGCTTTTTCCAGCTGGACCTGAACTCAACACTGGAAGCAGAGAGAAGCTGCACCAGGATTCGTAGATGTGACCCATACTGATCAGTTCACGCTGCTCTTTAAGGCTCCTACACAAAATAAACTCAAAATAATTATTTTTCAATGGATGGTAAAAACGCTGAACCCTTCGAAACGTCTCTGAGCTCCCAGGGGAAGGTTTTATTTTCCTGCAACGTCATTTTCCATATATAGTAAATAAATCTAAATCTGATGGATGAGTCCAGACCCATCGCCGTTATAGTTCATTTGTCCCTGATCCTTTAAAACTGGAGGAATATGAAAATATTCATGAAAACCTCACTGCTGTCATTATTCACAGTAAAGTTACTGGCAACACCTTAAAATACAGAAAATCTGTAAAACAACAAATTTTTCCACATTTCAAACTTCTGTAGAGATTGTCTCAGTAAGACGAGGTCTCACTCTGAAGAAAGACCGTTTTACACTAAAACATCTAATTTAATACAAAACACATTCTGCTTCATCAAAGTTTATTATTAACAATAATAACAACAATAATAATAATAATAATAATAAATTGCTATCCATGATAAATTTGCACACAGTAGTCATCACTGTTTAATTTACTAAATTTGCTAAATTGTTCGTCTGGAGCTCTAATTCAGCCACTGGTGTTGCAGCTCTGGTTTTAGTAAAGCTTTATTTTTAATGAAATAATCATTTTTATTCTGAATTCCATCATAAATGTGACATAAATGCCACAGCAACAGTAGGAACAGGTCGGCAGCATACAAACTGAGAAAAATGTGAAAAACCTTTCTGAGAAAACAGAGATTTTGGTTTTATTGCAAAATCTGCTTGTAGAAGTTATGAAGAAACCCGTCAGTGCTTTAAATGACCGTTTCAAAGTTTTTAAAACAGTAAACTTTGTGTTTAAACGTGGGGTTTAAACTGGCTGGGGTCAATGTAAAGAAACTGTTTTCTCACTCATCTTCTCTGCAGAGTGCCAACATTCATGTCTTTAATTCTGTGTTGGTTTCCACATCACTGGAAAGCTGAGCTTCCACTCTTTCAGGACGTGTAAAACCTTTGCTGTAGCCGCTTATCTTCTGATTTAGTTCCGACATGAGCGGCTCCAGTGGACACGGAGGACCAGGAAAGCGTGTTTATCGGCGCCCCACAGAGCTGAGCGTCTACCTGGTGTACTCGTAGAGAGCAGGAACGATGCTGCAGTAGTTTCTTCTGATGGCGAGCAGCGCGCCGACGTAGCCACACAGGATCAGCAGCTCGCTGCGGGCTCTGCACACACAGTCACAACATCACAGGCCGGCTGAGCGACACGTTGCAGCTAAACACTCCTGCAGCTCAGGATTCTGTCCTGATCGCGTATTTTCTCACATTTAAAGGCTTTCTAATCTACATCCGGCTTCCATTTCTTATGCTTTGACTCAGACTTCCTAAGATATTCAAACACACCATGAGAACAGCTGTTAGTAACGCTCAAAGGGTCGTATTTATCTGCCCCCCCCCCCCCCCCCCCCCTCCTGGAGCCTCCTATGCTGTTATGACAGAAACTCAGGACTTCAGGTGAATAAATGCGTTCTCAGATAGAAGGGATTAAATATTCTCACTGGGTCAGCCTGGTGAGGACGAGGCGGTCGGTGCGGATGTAGCTCATCAGATCCAGGATTGGCTGGACGCCGTCCACCGTCCAATCGGATCCGGACAGCTGCTCTGCTCAGCAGGAACAGTGAAGATGGGATTTCAGAGAGGCGTTCATCGAAGACGTCGGACAGAGCATCTCCAGTTGCCGGTACCTTTCACGAAGTCGATGCCCCTCTGCAGCGCCTCCTCGGGTTCGGGGCTGAGCAGGAGGAACTTCACAGCAGAGAACAGGTCTCCCTCCCCCACAGCCTCCTCTGCCAGAGTCTTACACTCATCCAG
The DNA here is from genome assembly GCA_037039145.1 of Fundulus diaphanus. Classification (NCBI taxonomy): domain Eukaryota; kingdom Metazoa; phylum Chordata; class Actinopteri; order Cyprinodontiformes; family Fundulidae; genus Fundulus; species Fundulus diaphanus. The sequence goes on from CM073123.1 coordinate 1,771,479, forward strand.
GGGAGGAAGGCCGCACTTCACCAAGAGAAAACATCACCATCAGATGAAGGCCGAGCTTCACGCTGCATCAGTTCATTCTGATGAGGAATGTCTGGTTCAGACAAATGAATAAACGCAGCAGCAAACAGGCTCAGATCAGACGCTTTCAGCCTGTTTGCTGCTGCGATGAGCCGCACACGGAGAATTTCCAGTGATTAAATGCCGTTACTGTCAGCAGATTAGTGACAAAAATCAGACTTCCTGATGCATCTGGTGTCCTAAAAGCGTCCGTTCCAACATGGTGACGTTTTTAGGAGCCGTGTTTGTTTTTTTGGCGCTTTAGCTGCAGCGAGGCCGACAGAAGCACTTTCTACTGCCGCCTCATGGTTACAGCTGCCAGAAAGCTTTACGTCCCTAAGCGGATGCCTCAGCCCAGGTGTTTCTGCCTCAGCCCAGGTGTTTCCGTCACTCACCCTGTGGTGCAGCTGGTTGATTTCTGCAGCGCTTCCCGGGTGGAACGCACACAGCTTGGCCAACAACACGTGGTTGTCTGGGATCATCTGCAGCAGGTCGGCGGAAAGCGCCCTGCGGGAGAAAACAACAGAGATTCCTCCTTTCTGAGCGGCAGACCACGAAACAGAACCTCTACCTGATCCAGGTGAGCAGCTACCATGTTGGGGGGGTCATGTACTTCCTGGCCAGCAGCTCCAGGCAGTACGCCGTGCTCTGATTGGCTGCGTCGCCCAGCACCAGCCCCACGCACGCAGCCAGCTCCAGCTCGTTCCCCCGGATCAGGCCGGCCATGGCCAGCTGCAGGACAGAAGCCAGGATTCAGAACCGCTCTGGGTCCAGGGAGGCCCGCAGGAGCAGGAGGCCTACCTGGATGTTGTCGACGGCCAGGTGGCAGCAGGCGGCCAGGACCGAGCAGCCGTCCTGAAAGTACCACTCTGCCAGCTCCTTACAGACGTCATGCAGGAGGCTGAAGGAGGAGGACAACAAAGCTGCAGTCTGTCAGAAACGCCCTGAATTAGGTTCAGTCCAGGCCTCATTTCTTCCACTTCCCTCCCAGGAGCCAGATCTATTAAAGCCAACCCGCCTTTCTGAGGGTAAATATCTGGTTTTTGGGACTTTTAGCTGCTGTTATGAAGGGAAAACCTCTCAGCTCGGAGTCTCTGGGGAACCTGGAGAACCTGTCTGTCCAGCTGATGAAAGTTAACCCGTTTAGTTGGATTCAGTAATCTAGTTTAACCTCCAGACCGTTGCTCATTTGTTCTGCATCGGTTCCGTCGTTAAAACATTTTATTTGTTAGAACCATCAGCTGTTTCCTTTATAAAATCAGTAAATTCAGTCCAAGGTGATTGAATTTACTGATTTTTACTCTTTTAACATTTTGTTCTCTGTCATTTTTCTCTTCATAGAAGGTACACCTGGTCTGGCGTTCTGTTAGCTGTGACATCATCAGGGGAGGCAGATCATCCTCTATTACCATCTAACATAGAAAGTACTCCTGGATCAATGTGAGCTTCTGAGCTTTCTGTGTCTCTGCTCTGTCTTCTCTAAGCCCCAGTGGGTCGAGGCAGATGAGCGTTCACACTGAGCCTGGTTCTGGTTCTGCTGGAGGTTCTCCTCCCTGTTAAAGGGGAGTTTTCCTCTCCACTGTCGCTTCATGCATGCTCAGTATGAGGGATTGCTGCAAAGCCATCAACAATGCAGACGACTGTCCACTGTGGCTCTACGCTCTTTCAGGAGGAGTGAATGCTGCTTGGAGAGACTTGATGCAACCTGCTGGGTTTCCTTAGAGAGGAAACTTTCTGACCAACCTGGAGGATCTGATGGAGTCTGACTTTGGAAAGATCCTGGAGATGACATGTGTTGTTAATTGGTGCTATATAAATAAAACTGGACTGAAGTTAGATAAGTTGAGTTAGTGGCTAAACAAAACTAACAAAACCTTTTGTTAGTTTTGTTTAGCAAGTGAGAAGAGACACAGAAGATGAAGACCTGGATCCTGACAGCAACCAGAACCGTTTAGCAGAACGTGAGGAAGGAAAACTAAAAGCAGTGTTAGTCTGAGCTGGATGTGAGAATGTTCTTCTAATTACTTCTAATCATTTTCTTCTAATTAAAACTAATTTACTAGTAATACTCCTAAATGCAGGTATTCTAGTCGGCTTCTCCTGTTTTATTTTATTACTTTAATAAAAAAACAAGAAACAACCCTGCTTGAAAAAAGGTAAAGGCCGATCCGGGCCGAGCCGGGCCGGGCTGAGCTGATCCGGGCCATCTTACCTCTGGTACTGCTGCCTGCTGTCCAGGTCGTTGGTCGTGTGGTTGACGGAGGAACTCTGCGGAGAACGGATGTTGCCTTCACACGCCCCCTGCAAACAGCAGCCAATCAGAACCGGGCGGCCCGTCCCGTGGACGCACCTGTGCTCCAGGTGTGTGGCTTACCTGTGCGACCAGCACGGCTTCCAGCAGCTGCCCCCTGCTGGTGAAGAAGGAGACCAGCTTCCCGATGTCTCCGGTGGCCACGCAGAACGGGATGGCGTCATCGTTGTCCTCGGCCATCAGCTGGTCGGCCCGTCTGCAAGACAGGACCGTCAGAACCACAGCCCACTGCTGCGTGCGTTCACAGGGGGAGAACCAGAACCAGGACCAGAACCAGGACCAGAACCAGAACCAGAACGGGGGGTTCTGGAACACTTAAACTAAAGACGTTCACTGCTCAGCGTGTTCTGTGTGCCGTTCTGGACCGGTTGACATGTTCTGGCTGTTCTGGCTGTTCTGGTTCCGGTTTGGCCCGGTTTGGCCCGGCTTACCTCTGCATGAGCTTCTTCCAGTACTTCATGGAGACTCCAGGCGCCACGGATAAGGCCTTCTCCCACTGAAACAGACGAACTGTCAGAGACCAAGCAGAACCGCCGAGCCGGTCCGATGAAGGGTTCGCTCACCTGGCCCAGTTCCACCATCAGCTCACAGTACCGCTGGATCTGACCCAGTCTCAGGTGGATCTCCGCCGCTTCCTTCAGACGCTCCTCTTTGCTGGGAGCGCCGATCCCTCCTCCGAACTTGGACATCTTGACGATGGTGAGCTCCTGGGCTTCCGACTGGAACCAGGAAACAGAACACCACATGACTTCGGTTCAGGTCCTGGTCTACGGGCCGCCTGGACCGGACCGGACCGGACCGGACCGCCCAGACCCCTGAGAGGAAACCTCAACTGATATTCCTGTTCTCTCCTTTATGCCGTTTGGTGTTTTAAAGGTTTTATCGGCTGAGGCTGAATCTGCTGACAGCAAATCATCACTTAGAGAAAGTCTATCAAATTAATATCATTATTAAGATATTAATAATCTGAGCAACCGATAAATAAAATCAAATATCTTTAATCAGACCTACCTGGTAAAATCCTCTGAATCTTGATTTATCACGTTTATGTTCATTTAGCTCATTTTTATCAGACACTTCTCATTTAGAATCATATTTTTAAGTTTTATTGTTGTAAATTCATCTTTTTTAATCAAACAACTTTTTATGCAGCTCCATATAAACTGCATGATTATACAGCCTGTGTTTGGGTTCAATTAATTTTTCTTTATCCAATAATTTATTTAACTTTCACACTGACGACTATTAATTAATTCTGCTAATTTTTTTACAGGTTTTTTATTTTTTGTCTGAAGGTCGTTTAAAACATTTTGTTCTTCTGGCTTTTATTTTCTCAGCCTCAGACTCGAACCATTTACCAGATTTTTCTAACGTTTCAGTTTCTGTAGGGGACAGAAAATATTATATGAATATTGTTTTGTCTTTCAGTGATTTGGGCCGTTTAGTAAAGTTTTATGTCTCCACGCTGTTTCAGCTGTTTCTGTTTAAATAAATCATTTAATTACTTTTTTAAATATTTTTTATTTAATTTTTTATAAATAAATCATTTAAAACAAGCTGCTGGTTTTTGCTCCTCTCCTAAATCAGAGACAACCGGACTTTCTCTCACAGGTTCTGAAGGTTTCCACACCTGTCCAGGTGGATCCAGGTGGAAATATTCAGAGGAACTGAGTCCTGGTGCCTCTGATTTAAGCCTGTGTGCTCCCTCTCTGACATGATTGGCTGTCTGCCTGATTGGGGGCGGGGCTTACAGTGGGTCCTGGGACACCTGAGCGGCTCACCGTCTTGAACTTGACCAGGTGTTTCATGTGCATCACGCCTTTGCTGTAGCTGGCAGGCAGCAGGGAGTCGTCCTGCCCGTTGATGACGAAGACCAGGTCCCACAGGTTGCTGCTGCCCCCTGGAGGCTGGAGGAGACACTACACACGCTCACACACCCAACATGGCCGCCTGCAGGCTCACAGGAAACCACCTCACAATGACACGCCGGCTCTAAAGCTTCCCAGAAACCGGAGGAGATTCTGGTTTCTCTGCAGTCTAAAGATTTCTTAGAAAGGTCTAAATGATTTATAGGATTTTCATGAAGAGAAATAATGAATAATGAATAATTCAAAGCTTTGGATCAGGTGTCATCAACCTTTCTGAAACTAGGAGCTACTTCACTGGTGTTGTTTCATACCAAGGGCTCCCAGTCCTGACCTTTGACCTAGAAGAGTCAAAGTTCACCTTAACTTTATGTCAAATAAACACATTTTTCATGCTTTGTTATAGATGTTGTTAGTTTTTAAATCTATATAAATGCAAATATGAATAAACGGAATAAACTAACGTTTTATATGCAGCTCACTGGCAGGTTGGGCTGTTTTTAGAAAAGGCTCATGGGCCCCACATGTGGTCCTGGGGGGCTACTTGGTGCCCGCGGGCCCCATGTTGGTGACCCCCGATCTAAAGATCCTGTCCTGATCCGTCTGTCCAGGCTGAAAGCAGAACCCCTCACTGATCCACATCAGGCTGGCCTAAAACCATGTCTCTGACTGTGAGATCTGAGACTATATATTAAATTATATTCTCTGTTGGTGCGTGTTCTCGTTAGCTCGTTATCTGCTGCTGCTTCTGACCCAAACGGGTCTCTTCCTGGACCCAGGTGGACCTGTTCTCCCACAGAACCTTCCTTCTCCTTGGCTTTCTGACTATTTCACAGCGGATCAGCAGGAAGAGCTTAAAACACCGTAGAAGGAGTGAAATACTGACTAACGTAGTCTTTCTGGGTCGTTGTTCTGCAGAGATCTATTTTCATCCTGCATGAAGCCAAACTAGATGGACTCCTGCACATCAAACAGAGATGATTGGATCAGAACCCATGTGAAGCGCTCCACTCTGACTCTCTGAGCGCTGCAGAGCTGCAGGTCACGACCCGAAGGAGACGTTTCTAGAGTTTAACGCTCGTCTTCCCCTCCTAGAGCATAAGTTTTCACACCCTCTGCTGCGGACATTCACTCACAGAGAAGCACTCGGAGAACCACCGCAGCTTCTTGGCCCGGACGTCCCCGCTCAGCTTGTCCAGCTCCTGCTTGATGTCCCGGGACACCTTCCCGCAGAGCAGCGGCGGCGAGCCGGGGACCATCGCCGTGTCTGCAGAGACAGACACAGACAGACGGAGACAGACGGGGTCAGACGGAGACAGACGCAGACAGACGGGGTCAGACGCAGACAGACGGGGTCAGATGGAGACAGATGGAGACAGACGCAGACAGATGGAGACAGACGGGGTCAGATGGAGACAGACGGAGACAGACGGGGTCAAGGCCCATTCATACCTCACGTAAAAGATGGATACGGATACGTGTGGAGTGTTTCATACGTTCTAACCGTCGATTTCGTCCGTATTTTGGCACGAAAATTGGGAGCTTACGATTACGGACGAAACGGATCAATACGGAGCAATACTACCGGAAAAGGTGGGGGAGCTATTGAGTTTGTAGTACAAAATGTCAACAAAAATCACAAAGAAGGTTATAATTCTGGGCTTTAAACAATGGCGGGATTCGAGGAACGACTTGCGGAGCTTGTCCGCAACTACCCACACATATATGATGTGTCGTGTCCGGGGCACAGGGACAAACAAAAACTTTACTTACGGAGCAAATACAACAAAATCACGTCTAGGACCGTCGCCATGTTTGACGTATTATTGGCACCCAGCACTGCCACCTAGAGGAAATATTGGTTATTGCGCACCTCAACGGACGGAGGTATGAAGGAGTGAACGGATAGAACGTACGGACAGAAATACGGACGTGTAGGCCAAACGTAGGGTATGAATGGGCCTTCAGACGGAGACAGATGGAGACAGACGCAGACAGACGCAGACAGACGGGGTCAGATGGAGACAGACGGAGACAGACGGGGTCAGATGGAGACAGACGGAGGCAGACGGAGGCAGATGCAGACAGACGCAGACAGACGGAGACAGACGGGGTCAGATGGAGACAGACGGCGACAGATGGAGACAGACGCAGACAGACGGAGACAGACGGGGTCAGACGCAGACAGACGGGGTCAGGCGGAGACAGACGGAGACAGACGGGGTCAGATGGAGACAGACGGGGTCATACGGAGACAGACGGAGACAGACGGAGACAGACGGGGTCAGACGGAGTCAGACGGAGTCAGACGCAGACAGACGGAGACAGACGGGGTCAGACGCAGACAGACGGGGTCAGATGGAGATAGACGCAGACAGACGCAGACAGACGGGGTCAGATGGAGACAGACGGAGACAGACGGGGTCAGATGGAGACAGACGGAGGCAGACGGGGTCAGACGCAGACAGACGCAGACAGACGGAGACAGACGGGGTCAGATGGAGACAGACGGTGACAGATGGAGACAGACGCAGACAGACGGAGACAGACGGGGTCAGACGCAGACAGACGGAGACAGACGGGGTCAGACGGAGACAGACGGGGTCAGATGGAGACAGACGGGGTCAGATGGAGACAGACGGAGACAGACGGAGTCAGACGGAGACAGACGCAGACAGACGCAGACAGACGCAGACAGACGCAGACAGATGGGGTCAGATGGAGACAGACGGAGACAGACAGGGTCAGACGGAGACAGACGGAGACAGACGCAGACAGACGGGTTCAGACGGAGACAGACGGGGTCAGATGGAGACAGACGAGGTCAGACGGAGACAGACGGGGTCCGCCCTCACCCGTGTTTCCCACGATCTTCTCCCACGGCTGCTCCGTCAGGACGTTGAGCAGCAGAGGAGAGATGAGGGGCGTGAGGGACCAGAGGCGCACGGTGCTGTCTCTGCTGCAGCTCGCCATGGTGAAGGGACGACTCTGGTGGCACGTCAGACCTTCTCACACACACAGAGGCCTTCAGAAGCCCGTCGCCTTCACACGGGGGTCAGAGGTTCTGCTCTCACCGTAGACGTCTGCTCCGTGATCGTAGACCGTGTCCAGACACGTCCCGTCCCTGGTGTCCCACACTCGGATGGTGTAGTCCCAGGAACCTGCAGGAGGAAAGGTCGGTTCCACATCAGAACCATCCCAGCATTTACAACTGAGGCTGTTTCAGTTCTTCCAGTTTGTCTCAGATATCACATTTTGTTGGAAATGTGGAGACATGAGACGGACGTTTCTCTTCTGTAAAACGTCTCCAGCTCAGACTGGATGGAGAACATTTGGGAACATCAGGTCCAAGTCTTACCACATCTGGTCTGAACCATCCCATAATATCTCTGCAGGTTCAGGGAGGTTCTCCTGCTGGGAGGGTCCTGATTCAGCTCCATAATCCATCCATCCATTCATTATCCATCCCTCATCCATCCATCCATCCATCCATCCATCCGTCCTCCATCCATTCCTCATCCATCCATCCATCAATCCATTCATCATCCATCCATCCCTCAATCCATTCATCATCCATCCATCATCCATCCATCCTCCATCCATCCCTCATCCATCCATCCCTCATCCATCCATCCCTCATCCATCCATCCATCCATCCATCCATCATCCATCCATACATCCCTCATCCATACATCCATCCATCCCTCATCCATCCATCCATCCATCATCCATCCATCAATCCCTCCATCATTTCCTCCCTCCTGAGCTGCAATAAGCTACTTTGAGGGGTGTGAATACTTCCTGGCCACAGACAACATGAAGCAGCCTGTGGTTCTGTACCTGAGATGAGGAGGTAAGGAACCTCGGTGTTCCACATCAGGCCTCTGACGGGAGCCGTGTGGCCGCTGAGCACGTTGATGCAGGCGTCCTGGGTGTAGTCCCAGATCCGGACGGTTCTGCTCCGACACACAAACATCCACAGCTAGGAACAGCCGTTCAGCCAGCGAAGGCACCATCCGCACCCCCGTCGGCACTCACCCGTCGTCCGATCCGGAGCACAGGATGCCCTCTCTGAGCGGAGACCAGCGGACGTGGAACACCTTGGCCAGGTGTCCGGTGAAGACCTTCAGAGGCTGGTCCGAGCTGGTGGCCAGGTAGTACACCCGCACGTTCTTGTCCTCACAGCCGGTCGCTATCATGTCCCTGCGGAGGCACACCAGGGCAGACTGACCACCACTTCCAGTTTATCCTCCTCATGAGGAGAAAACTGTTCAGTCGGACTGAAATATCCTTTCATTCTGTCGGTTCAGGTTGAATAAATCCTTTATATTCTGTTGATGCAGGATTTGTTGCTTTAAAGGACCGACTTCACCGTCTGTTTATTTTTGTTGAGTCCTCTCAGGAAAAACAGTCAAATGTTACAGCAGCAGACTCCTCTCTGAGGGACTTCTCTCCAGCTCAGTGGAAATTTGCTACAACCATGACGGGCTGAAATCAACCTGCTGCTCTCTGATTCACCACAGGGGGCGCCACTGAGTAGAGCTACAACGCACCTTTAAAATGAACGGAGCTGCTGTTATTCAGTGATTCTGTGATCCCGCATCCTTTCAGGGCACAAATCCGGCTCTATTCAACGGTTCCTTTTCGGTTGTGTCCGCCCAGGAAGCTAACCACAAAGCTAACATGTTTAACGTCCATTGTATCGCTACGTAAAACGGTGCGAAGCTCCTGTTCTGACCAGCATGCTTACGCTGATTTGCTCGGACATCAGCCCTCACCAGCAGTTGTTTCTCTGCATCAGCAGAACATTTCTCACATGAACGCATGAAAATGTTGCTCAAACGTAGATGTTCGTCTGCCGTTAGTTTTGTTGGCCTTAAACATCTCTTTACGCTGACGTCACACACGTAGAACAAGGATGGGAAGGTGGAAATACCCAGAAACAGCAGCGGCTAAGAAGCGCCCTCCTTCATGTGCCTCAGATAGAAAAAACAATACGGCTGAAGCAAAACATCACAGCCAACCACACCGGAACAAAGTATAAACCACGTCAAAAGAACATCTTCTACTAAACTTTAAGCTCACAAACGACACCCATGGTCACCTCGGTGAGTCTTTGATCACGCCGAGCTGCTGCTTTACTGCGAGGCGTTGCAGAGGGTCAGGCTCGGTCTGCCATTAATTTATTTTGATTTATTAATTAAGGAAACCGGCATTATGATAGTTCTGCGATACTGTCACTAGATGGCACCACATCTGATTATATTTGATAATCACGCCCAGAGCTGGGGCTATTTTTATCCACAAAAGGACCATGAACACATTATCAGGATGGAGGCTTGGTGTATATAACCTTATTTTATCATGATCAAAAGGTTTTTGGTCTTTTTTATAAGCATATGATGTGGCTATAACCCATTATGCAAGTAAGCTGGGGATGAACTTGGACAGAAACAGTTTGAAAAGTAAAGACTCTGCAGATGACAATCATTTAAGAGGTAGACATTTCAATTAGGGAATCAACAACAGGGAACCAACAACCTTTTTGTATTTTTAGCTCCAAAATATGACGCTGTTTGGCCTTTAAGGACATATCGAGTGTACGTTTTCCGTCTTTAACGACTTCAGCCAAATTTTGTGCATCAAGCACAGAAAACAACCATTTTGCATCTATTTTGTGCTTCACTCAAATATTCTAACACCAGCCTGGACAGAATAGATGTCCTGGGCGGAGGTGTTGAGGTCTTACTTGTTGTTCTGGCTCCAGTCGCAGCCGAACACAGCTGCAGGATGTTTGTATTTATGCAAGATTTTCCCGTCGATGGTTCGGATGATGCTGCAGTGAGAAGAATATAAAACACGCTACGGTTAAGGCTGTGGGGATTAAAGCCAACCCGGCTGTTGCAGCAGGGGAACCCTCACCAGAAGCCGTCTCCGCTGCACGTGGCGATCCTCTTGGAGTCTTTGTGACTCCAGGATATGCAGAAGATCCCGTTCTTACCGTGCTGAAAGAAAACACCTCACTCTGTCACTCCAGCGCCTGAATGAAGTTTGTTTCTGCAGCTTTTAGCTCCCAACAGACCTCGTTGAAGCGGGTGATGATCTTCCCTTTCCTGACATCCCAGATAAACGCTCCGTTACGAGACGTGGCGCCTGCGATGCAGTTCAGGTCTCCTTAAGAACAAGCAGAGAAGAACACGGACTGAGACAGAATCAAAGACTTTATTCATAGCAGTGTCCCGCTAGCAGCTCCTTCTGCCACTCTTCATCTACTGCCCTCTCTTCTTCATCACTCCTAAACCAGCCACCCCCATATCTACAGCTTCAGTCCCTGTCCTTGAACACCACCAACAGGACCAGAGCCCAACCCCCACCATGTGCAGAGAACAGCCGTTTCCAGCGTCTCGTACACCAGAACCTCCACAGAACCTCCACAGAAGGCCTTCGGGGATGCAGTCATAACTGTTTCCGGGTCCAAAAACACAGATGGACCAGACAGCCAAACTCTCCTGACCCCTGCTGCTCCTCCAGAGTAAACCTTCGGTGGCTGAGAAGCTTCGTCCATCAATAATTGGATCCATTTCCATTTCAGTCATATTGTGCCTTCCTTTCCTCTTGGCTCCAGATGCTACCTCCGCCTTTCCAGCCCTTCCAGATCAAAACATTGTCGGTTGTTAACTGCCCCTCACACCTCACACCTCACTGCCGTCTCCCTGCTTTTGTTGATGCCCTGCAGCACCGACCTCACTTACTGCCTCCTACTGCTGTCACACACGTCCAGTAGCTGCCAACAGATTTCTAATCACGCATTTTCACTTTTACGCAATAAACTAATGTTAGCCAACATGCTAACATTAACACATTGGCTGTGTCTCATTCCGCCTACTTCTACACTTCGAACACTTAGTTTTAAGTAGGTAGTGTAGATAACACAAAAAGTCAGTGCACTGAAAGTACCCGGATGACCCCCTAAAAACGGGCACAAAATGCAGTGTGTAACGATGGACCCTACTCGCACTAAACGGACGCCATCTTGACTACAAAGCGGAAAGGGAGGGGCTAAGGACGTCGGGAAGATGTTCCCAGTTTGAAAATAATGGCGGACAATTCAGCCGAGACAGCCGAAACCGCAATCATATAAATGTAAGTAATGGTGGTAATACGAGGCATTGTACTCGATAGGTGTTTGTAAAATACACGAACATACCTCATGTTCAGCCAATATTTGGAGGATCCTGCGTTGACGTCGGAGGCGATGTAATTTCAACATGCTGTGAATGTAAACGATTGTTGTTTTTATAAAAAAAAAACAAAAAAAAACGCCGGCATATATTTCTTGGCGGTGGTCACGTGTGTTGCGTTCGTCACGTCATCCCGTCATTTCCGGTAAGTGTTTTAACATAAGTGTTCCTTTTGGAACACTACTAACGGTCGAAAGTGGGCACTACGGCAGTAAGTGGGCACTACGGCAGTAAGTGGTCAGTGCACATCAGCAGTGCACTGACGGAAGTAGGCGGAATGAGACACAGCCATTAGCTCTAAGTTTAGCATTTAGGGGTTGATCCTGCAATTGGCGGGTTGCTAGTTTGATACCCCGCTCCAACCATCTCAGTTGTTGTGTCCTTGAGCAAGACACTTCGTCTCTGTCAGTCTTCCCCAGGGCAGCTGTGGCTGCTAGCATAGCTCACCACCGTCAAGGTGTGAATGACTGTAGAGAGCCATTTACCATTTAAGCTAATGCTACATATTAGCTAAAATCACCATGGTAGGAACCATTAGCATATTAGATAGTGGTAGCTAACTGTTTATGCTAATGCTAACAAGCTAACACTAATAAATGCTAGCTGATGCTAACATTAGCCGATATTAGGGTGTTTGCAGCTGATCCACCTGGAGCCCAGGACAGCGAGTAAACCACGCCTTCGTTGCCGGGGGAGGTATAAACAGCCGTCAGCGTGTTGGTGTCCCAGATCTTTATGGTTCCATCAAAACTAGCCGTGGCCAGCAGGTTGGGATCATCAGGTTTAAATTTGCAGTCAAAGATGGTTTCTACGTGACCCTGGAAGCAACAAGAACAAGACGTCAGAGAGCGAGAGCGCAGAAAAGCTCCTGTTCTCTGGCTCTGCCCAGGCCGTGTGGTACCAAGTCTCGCAGGAAATCCCACTTCTTGGCGCCCATGTCGTAGAGTCCGACGCCGCCGTCCATGAAGCAGCAGACGGCTTGTCCGGGCGGCAGGGAGAAGGCCCGGTTCTGGGACAGCGTCGGGGGGGAGACCGCCTCGCTGGTGGAACTGGTGTGCTGGCTTTTACTGGGAGAACAGGAGCTCTGAGCTGCAGAGAGCAGAGACAGTTAGCCTGAGCTTCGGTTCTGGTCCAGAGAGGAAAACCGCCGGTTCAGCTGCAGACAGCAGAGAGTAGGTTCACAGCAGAGACTGGGCTTTATGTGCACAGGTAAGACTGTGGCTGGTTTCAGTCCAGAAGAGGAAATCTGGAGAAACTACATTTAAAGCATCATTTCTGGTAAAAATAAAAACAACTTAATGATCTGTTGAAACCGAATAATCTGAAACCAGCAACATTTAGTTCACATTTAGTTCATATTTAGTTCACATTTAGTTCACTATGCATCTCTGACTGATAGAGGAGCGACTGTGGATCAGTGGGAAGTCGCCTTGGGATGCAAAGGTTATGGGTTTAATTCTATCTTTGGGCAACAAACCCAGACTTGCGTACCAATCATAGCTGAAATAAACCGAGTCTGTAGCATCTCTGCGTCTTTCTGTGTCTTACGGTTGTTAGTAAAGGCGACTCAGAAGGTTTCCGCCTCCATGTTGGAATACGGGACGTTTTATTAGGAAGACCAAGGTGTAAATTCCTGCTGTTTGGCTTTCTGCTGCTCAGGATTTTACCTTTCTTGGCGAGCGGGGAGTTGAGGACGTGCAGAGCATGAAATCCTGTCTTCTTCAGCTTGAAGCTGTCCAGCGGCGTGGACCGAGACACGTTCCAAACCCTCAACACTCCGACCTGTGAATCTGACGGACATTTTCCATAAATCACAGGAAAATAAGCGTCCCTATTCAGCGTTTCTGTCTCACATCCCAACGTTCTCGGTCCCATTCAGACGTGAAAACGCTTCCACACCCAGTCCCACACACCAGCTGGACGCGGTGAATAAGGCGCCGCGCTTTACCTCCGGTGATGAACATCCCCGGGGCCGAGGGGACCCAGGCCAGACACTGGACGGACGCAGCAGCCGAGGGGAAGCAGAAGGACGTGATGCAGGCCAGACCCTCGCTGTCCACCAGCCGGATGCCGTTGTGGAGGTTCGACACTGCGGCAGAAACCTGACGTTACCTCAGAGTTTCACAGCCGCCAGCAGCAATCCTGCTGCTCCTCTTGTAAACAGTTGGTGTTTTATTAATAAATATACATTCACGTTTTGCACATTTCTTAAACACATCCTCCTCAGTTGCACTTCTTTGATAAGTAAATGATTTTAATAACGGTGCAGTATTGTTATGTTGCATATTTTTCCTGTTTGGTCCTTTTATGTTTCATAACGACTCAAAGCAGCGACTGTCCATCGCAGCGTTCGCTCATCCTGAATGGATTGATGGATGAGTCAACCCGCTGGCTCTCCAGAGATGAACTGTTAACTAACTAACTAACCTTCTGGAGGATCCAGAAGTCACACAATCACTAAAACATTAATTATTATTTACACAATATGTTGTTAAATCCATAATTTCACTGCATTGTCTGAAATAAACCATTCGTTCACAGCTTTAATCCCGTCTGCTGAGAAAAGCCGAACAGACCCAGTAAGTAGTCGGTGGACAGAGGGTCCCACTCCAGGGCGCTGACAGGGTCCTCTTCGTCCGTCCCCTCTAGCGCCTCTGGACGCAGGACGTGCTTCTGGCTTTTACTCCCTGGGCAGAAGACAAAGGTCACCGTAAAAACACTATTTCACACAAACTGAGGCTGTAAGTAAACATACGCGTACTGCTGCTCGTCTGATTAAATCTGCTGATCTACTTAATTCCCTTTCCATTAATAAAGTGTTGTTATTGTTAACTGAGAGGATCGAAAGCGTTATGATCACCATCAGAGTCAGAACCTCTATAACCGCAGGAAATTAGTCAGTTCGCTGCAAACACACAACGCCAGGGTGGAAAGACATCAGCAATGACCTCAGAGCAGTGTCTGTTGCTGGGAGGGGTCAAAGGTCATCTCCAGACCACCTGGAGCCCCTCATCCTGTAGAGAGGAGAACATCTCAGCAGCTGCCAGCCTTCCCAGGAGAGGAGGTCCATCAGGTTCAACCCAAGGTCAGAGCGGGAAGCTCAGAGAAATAAACCCAGGAGCTCCACCTCAGACTCTGCAGGTAGCAGGTAGCAGGTTAAAGGTCAAAGAGAAAGCCTCTTCTCTCCAGCAGCAGCAGCAGAGAGAAGGCTTGTAAAGCTGCATCTGAATCAGCGGTCACTGAGGGGACCAGGATCTCCTCTGGAGAGTCCATCTGTCCAACAGCTGAGGTTTGGACCAAACTGGGTCATCAACAGAACGATGAACCCGAACAGAACCACTACAGGATGAGAAGGTGCTGCGATGGCCTAGTCAAATCCTGACGTCCTGATTGAAGGGTTGCTGCTGCTGCGGGTTCTTCAGTACGCTCATGGATCATGGGGGATACTTACCATCTTTATTTATGAAGCGCTTAAAAACAGCCAACAGCTGAAACAAAGCGCCGTAGATCGCTACAAGCTAAAACACGTCCATTAAAAACTAAAATAAAAAGATAATGCATGAAAACACTTATCAATGGAATCAATTAAAATTACAAAACTAAGTCTCACTAGTGGTAAAAGCCAAAGAATAATAGTTGGTTTTAAGGCTAGCTTTAAAGGTGGGCAGTGAAGGAGCCCCTCTGATGTGCAGGGGCCGATATTAACTGAGGACCAACAATAGAAAATCACCGTCTAACTTAAAAACCAAATCAGTGACACTTGGTATAAAATATGCTGTCAGGGGTCCCAGATCAACAGCACCAGGGTCACAGGAGCAACCTGGTCCAAACAGTATTAAATCAGTTTTCTTATTGTTAAAATTTAAAAAGTTCAGGGCTAGCCAAGCTTTAATGTCTTCCAGACAGTCCAGCAGGGCCTTCACTGAGAAGCCGTCAGCCTGCTTCAGATAGAGCTGATAGTCGTCAGCATAGAAAGTCCATATCTCCTGAGGATGGAGCCTATAGGCAATAAGAATAAAGAGTAGAGGTCCTAAAACTGAGCCCTGTGGGACCCCACATGATTCAGTGTTTGAAAAGCTGACAGAGAACGATCGACCAGGCAGGATCTAAACCCAGAGCTGAACGCCTGCTAAACCAGGTAGACGTGATATTAAGGTGTTGTGGTCAACAGTGGCGAAGGCAGCAGTTAGGTCAAGCAGAACCAAGACCGTATAGGTACCAGAAGTCTTAGTTTCTCCTCGTTGTTTCTGCAGCCGGTTTAGGTTCTGTTCAGCGCGGTCAGCTGTTATCACCTTTGTCTTTAACACCTGCTGGTGGAGGTGCTCACCTGGCTGGAACACCGACAGGCTCCCGTCTGTGTGCCCGAACACCAGCTTGCCTTTCTTGGTGGGGTGCCACCGGAACAGACAGATGTCCGACAGGAAGGAGTGGGCCTCTTTGTGCACCGTGACTCCCGGGTCAGAACCTCGATGGTCCCAGATGTAGAGCGGACCTCGCTGGGAGACGAACGCCACTCCGTCCGCCGAGTTCCAGCACCAGCTGACGGAGACGGGGACCCCTGAGGAGGACAGGCAGGTTAGAGGCGGGTCAGCGGACCGGCTGGAGGAGACGGACTCTCACCTTTGGTGTTGTCCAGCCTCGCCGCGGCCTTCTTCTCTGCTACGTTCCAGATGATGAGCAGGTTGTCAGCCGAGGCCGAGGCAAACAGGTCCGGGTTGTCGGGACACCAGCTGATGGCGGTGATGGTCTTCTTGTGCTCCGACATGATGGACCTCAGCTTGAATTCATTGTACTGCTGGTCCAACTGCAACAAGATGGCGGACAGAAACAAACATCTGGGTTTACCTGGCGGGTGGAGGCAGAAGCTCTAAATGTGACCCAGGGTGTTCCTCAGGGATCAATCCTGGGATCGTTATCTTTCAGTCTGGAAATCGTGTCGCCTGCAGTGTTCCCCCCAGTGCTGTCCCTAATGTTGCTTCTAGTGTTGCCCCCAGTGTTGCCCCTATTGTTGCCCCCAGTGTTGCCTCCAGAGCTGAGCTTGCCCAACACTGGCTGCTGCTGAGCACATCTACACACATCTGGAGCTGCATCTCCTGACTCTCTACCTGCTGCACATCTGGTTTACTCCAGAACTCTGAGTTGCATCTCGTGGACCCAGTAGGTCCACTTCCAGTTATTCAGAACTTTCCCTTTCAGCATCTCATCTGTTTAGGTGTGACGGCTCCCCTGGGCTAAATCTAGAGAGGAGCCTGCGTGCAGCAGGCAGCCGTTTCGTCACTCGTGATCACGGCGCCGGTTCACCTGGTAGATGTAGATGGCCAGAGTAGCGCAGTAGGCGAAGCGGTCCCCGCTAGCTGCACACACGTCCTTGTTCCAGGGCTGGCAGCCCGCCGCCAGGAGGCCCACCTGCTTCACCTTGGCCATCCTCACCTGCAGAAACAGCAACACCTTAAGCCAGATCACCTGCAGGATCAATATCAACCTGCAGGAAGGCCCTGGCTCCATGTTGGGTTCAGTCAGTTTAAACGTTCCTCTTGCCTGGCATGTTACCTGCCCTGAACTACAGGTGGGTTTGCTTCTACAAACACCTGCAGCGTCCTGCGGTTGGCTGACCTGCCGCAGACCTGCAGCCGCTGCACATCCTCTTAGTTGTCATTAATTTTTATTTGTTTCCATAAGTAAACGATGTGACTCTCGTCTCTGCAGAGGGTAACGACTAAAAGGCCGCCTGAGCCATTATGGCGGCAAACGAGCGGACGGCGAGGATCTTCAAATGCCGGCGCCGCCGTTTGCCCCTGACCTCGTCTTGTCAGGTGCAAATGGGCATAATTTACATGTCAATGAGGATCTGATGGAGGAGCGTCTCCGGCTGCAGGTGGAGGTCTAGCTCCTCTGGAAACAGAACCGGGTTTTCCACCACATGAACATTTGATCCAGAACATATTTATAACCTCTGGGCTTTTCATTTCTACGTCGTGGTCTCTGACCTTTGACCTGAGATCTCAGACTCACACGGCGTCCATTTAGGAGAAACTGGAAATGTTTTAGTCTGAAAACCCAAACCTCTAAATTACTCCTGATTGTAGATCCAGAAAAACGCCTTTAGCTGCGGGGCGTAGCTCCTCTGGTGGGTTCTGGTTCTGCTCAGTGGAACTTAGTCCTTCCTGAGAGGAGCAGAACTTTACACCAAGCTCCTCCACCAACAGAACCCAGCGGATCACAAAGCCCACACCCTCATCTCCACTAGCAGGTTCAGGGTCCAACTTGTTCCGGGACCAGGCTTTGTGGAGAACACGGTTCTGGTGCGGCCCATCTGCTCATTAGAACCTGCGTTTGGAGAAGAAACAGGAGCGTACCGAACCCCAGCTGGAACCTTGGTGATGGTTCTGGTCCAGCAGCAGAGCAGAACTCCTGGAGAGTTTTATCTGAACCCCTGATGATTTATTCTAACTGCGCACTGCTGACAGGCTCCGGTAGACCCAGTTCCAGCAGGAACGGGCCCGGTTCTGCCCGGTCCGGCTCTCCTCTGGCTTTTTATGCAGACATCATAGGTGTCACGGCGGATGCGTCCACTCGTGACCGAGACGGTATTTGTCGCTTGGCGCGGCCGGACCCACGGACCGGACCGGTCCACGTTAACCCGACAGAATAAGAAGCGACGACCTGGATGAAGCTGAGCGCCCCCCACGGGGTGTCAGCAGGACCTGAACCTGCAACAGGTCTCAGCGACACCAACTAATCCGCGGAAGACGTTCAGCAGACACCTGCGCGACGCTGCGGCGGCAGCGCGGCGAGGGACGCGCAGTGAGCGGCTGCGCTACCTGCGGGTCGCGGCGCGCTGCTGGGCGGCTGGTGCTCTCCGACAGCCCGGGGTGGGTCCGGTTCTCCTCCTCACCGTCAGGTTCGGCAGCCGGCCCGCGGTGGACAGCTCTCCGGTGCTGAATGGAGTCCTGCCGCGCCTCCTGCTGCTCAGCGCCGTCCGAGCGGGGCGGGGCCGCTGCGGCGGCGCCTCTGATTGGTCCCTGAGGTGGCTGTTGCTGACCACTGATTGGCCGCTTGGAGAGTCCGTTAGAGCGCTCTTCCTGTCCGGAGGAGCCTCTGGTCTTATTTTATCACTTACAGGGCGATTATTAAAAATATAAAAAAATATGGATCTGAATATAGTTTAAAAAAAATAGTGTTCTGAATATATCTCTATAGATGTATATATATTTGAATATACACACACATCTATAAATATTTCCGTGTGTAAATATATACACATTTATATAGATGTATATATACACATACACACCTCAATGGAAGTGGTGCCGTTGATGTAATTTAAAAAAAGCATTTTTAACCCCAGAAACTAATCCCGTGTAAAAACCAGACAAATTCAGTCCAAAATGACTAAAGTTTAATTT
Source organism: Fundulus diaphanus (assembly GCA_037039145.1). Lineage (NCBI taxonomy): Eukaryota > Metazoa > Chordata > Actinopteri > Cyprinodontiformes > Fundulidae > Fundulus > Fundulus diaphanus. The sequence continues at coordinate 1,790,359 of CM073123.1, forward strand.
ATATCAAAAATTGATTTTCTACAAGCCTTCTTGGTCCGAGATGGATTTTCCACCCACAGACCTCATTACTCAGCTTTGCTCTGAGGTCGCGCCATCAACCTACCGGTCCAGCGTAGTTCTGGGACCCAGTTCTGTCTGCAGACTGAACCTCGGCACCATGATCCTGGTCATTTTCTGCTGACCTCATTCTAGGCCTTCAGGAGATCCAACCCAAATGGACAGAACCGACGATGCCGCCTGATTGAGAATTTCTATAATTGATCTTAAAGTTATGATTCGGTTTGAATTCTTACATTTTCCAACCAAGTGTACAAAGAAAGTTTAAAATATCCACAGGTGGGTGAACTTTAGCACAAACGTCCCCATGAAGGCATGACCCAGCTGCACACTGCTGGTGGAGCTGGATGCAACAGAACCCAGTAAGTTAAGCTGCTCAGTGGCTGAAATGTTACTCTGAAGCATTTTAATGTTTCCCCTTCATGCAATGAGTCAGTTCTGTGATGAGTGAAACAGCAGAGGGGGTAGAACTCACACCAGTTATTTTGAAGTACTGGAGAACTTATGACCCGGTTCAGTCCAGTCCCCCCCACTGGGTTCTGTAGATGGAGAACCAGTGCAGAGCAGCTCTAAGATCAGTCAGGTTCTCCAGAAAAGTCCAAAGAACCTGGTTCCAAAACGCAACCTTTAGATGAAACACTGCCCCAGGAGTCACTCTGGCCCATCAGAACCAGCAGGTTTCCTCCAGAACCTGGACTTTAGTTCACATCAAGTTTTTCCCTTTGATGTCATCAGTACCAGAGTGAGGAACCGGGCCGTTGGCAGAACATCAGTACCTCCAGCCCGTTAAAGAAATGTCAACAGACTCCAGTCATAGTCAATATACAAAATTTTATTATAAAAAGAAAAATTAATTCTACAGGTTTTAAAGTTCCACTTTAAAAATGGCTGCCAAAAAAGAAGCTACAGAAACATCCTGGTAGTTAAACAGTGAATACAAACGGCACCACTAGAACAGAAACATGAGCAGTGCTTCCAGAAACAAGATTCTTAAAATAAAAATGCGTTGCTGCCGTCCGCTGGTGGAGCGCGGTCCAGTCGGCTGATCTACGGCGCCGCGGACCCGGCTTCAGTAGAAGCAACACGGCGGTGGACTAAGAGGAAACAAACTAAATCCCTGAATGAGACGAGGCGGCCGGGTCCGCAGGGACAGCAGGCTAAAGGTAGCAACCATCCACACAAAAAGAAACTTAAGCTGAACAATTCGTCACTTCACATCTTACACACTTATTCATCATCATCGTCCTCATCATCGTCCTCTTCCTCCTCCTCGTCGTCTTCATCCTCGTCATCATCGTCGTCCTCCACCGGCTTGACCTTCTTGGCCGGGGGCCGGCCGGGGCCGCTCTTCTTCCCGGCGTCGCTCTTCCCTGAGCCCCCCTTGGCTCTGTAGGCGGCGACGTCCTGCGGAGAGCGGCAGTTAGCACCTCAGCGGCTAGCCGCGCAGCTAGCTAAGCTAAGCTAAGAACGTACCTTCTCATATTTCTCCTTCAGCTTGGCGGCCTTGGCTTCGTACGGCGCCTTGTCTTTGGCGCCCTGCGTGGCCCACAGCTCGCCGAGCTTCTTGGCGATGTCGCCGATGGAGATGCCGGGATTCTCCGCCTTGATCCGGGGACGGTGGTCGGAGCAGAAGACGAAGAAAGCAGACCTGGAGGAGGAGAGGCGTGTTACAGGATGATGGCGTTTAATGTTCAGGCGCCGCGCCGGCGGGTCGACTTACGGCGGTCTCTTGGGGGCGTTGGGGTCCTTCTTCTTCTTGACCTTCTTCATGCCTTTAGGAGGGACGTACGTCTTCATCTCCTTGTCGTAGCGGACCTTGTCGTTCTTGGCCATCTCGTCAAACTTCACCTTCTCCTTGGCCGACATGGTCTGAACAGAGAGAGCCCGTTAACACCCCGTCACACCCGCTAACGGCGGCGCCGACCCGGTCCGACCGGCTCACCTTCCATCTCTCTGAGCACTTCTTGGAGAACTCGGAGAAGTTGACGCTGGTTCCTGGGTGCTTCTTCTTGTGCTCCTCGCGGCAGGTCGCAACGAAGTAGGCGTAGGCCGAGGTCTTTCCTCTGGGCTTATTGGGGTCCTTCGTCATGGCTGCGTTTACTCCTTAAAAGAGGTTTTAAAAAAAAGTTGATTAAATTAGGACTTATTCAACTACTGCTGACCTCAACCAGAGTACCGCTGCCCTAATGGCTACATGTAATACAGGAAATGACCTTTAGAGGGTTTATTTACACAAAATCCTGTAGCAATAGACATATCTAATCCAAATATTAACATTTAGCGTTAAAGTGCTAACAGTATTGTTCCTGTCAAAAAAAAGCTTCCAACTTCCTTACATGGTCTAAAGGGCGAAAATTTTTATTTCAGGTTTCATTTTAACGCCTTCATTTCATTTAATGCATTATATTATAAAATATAGACTTTTGGCGCAGTTGAGTGAAAACATATAAACACCCTGATAAGAATCAGTCGCTTAATAAAATCGCTAAAGTTGCTCATAGTCATTTAAAAAAACCGAACCGAGGCTGGTATTTAACCGTGTTTCCGTGTGAAAGCGGCTCGGTACCGCCTGCCAGACGCCGGCTGGACGCGTCTTCAGACACTAATCGGATTTCTGCCTCTTCGGGACAAAAAGACGCGACTCCATTTTGTATCTTCCCGCCTAAACACCAACTGCGCCCAAACTCCCCCAGCAGAGCCGCCCAGATCGGCCCCTTTCCGCCTGACCCGCTCACGGGTTCGGACGGCCAGAACCACGACCTGCGCCCCGTCGAACCAGCGCCGCGTCGGACCGGCCGGGTTCAGACTCAAAAGGCGCAGCTTCCGTCGTGTTCGCGGCCGCGCTGCGCAGCCAAATGGCGTTTCAACTGCGTGTTACGCACCAACTCCGACCGCCACTCCAAACCAACACAGCAGAAAAACAACCGGAACCTCCCAACACACACAAGCCGCCATTTCCACCCCTACAAACTCACCCGCCGATTACTTTCCTTTATCGACTATTTTAATTTCGCTGAGATTTACCCTTTAGGCCAAAAAGGCCACAAAAAGTTCACTTCTCGCTGTTAAAACTCAACGAATCGATCGATCAGGCCATAATATTGACGAGCAACAACGCAAACCGCTAACTTGGTAAAAAAAAAAAAAGTGTTTATCTGGTCAGAAACAGCGTCTCTTACCTGCTTTCAACAACGCTGGCTGTAAACGACTGAATGAGGAAGAAAGGACAACTGTTTGTCACCGCCTAAAACTGGTTCCGCGACTCCGCCCCCTCCTCACCAGATTGGCTACCAGTAAGCATTTAATTTTAAACGCCGTGGCACATAACTCGTTCTCAGCTGTGATTGGTTGAGCTCTCTGAAGGCGGGCTCTCGGGTTTGTCTTTCCCATCATGATTGGCTGCGATGGACTTTTAAACATATGGCGCGAAACGGACTCGCCCTTTGTTTGCAGCTGCTAAAGACGATAGTAAAATGTCTCCGGCTGCAGCTTCAACCGTTTGTTGTTTTTTGAAAGCTGCAGCAGTTACACGCAGCCCTGCTTTCAGTTCTGCTTACAGTGGGCCAACCCAAAACTCCGTTTATCAGGCTACGCCTTTAAAAACACCCTTCATTTGAAATTTGAACTGATCAGATATACTTTAATCTACGTGCTTTCAGGCGATTCAACTTTTAAAAGCTAATCTGCTTCAAGCAGTCAAATAAAGAGTCAAGAAAAAGTAATTTTTTTTTCCCAGTTAAGCACAAAATAAACTAATTTTTCTCCATTCTTAAACTGTATTTTATGTTGTGTGGAAATCATATGCACACAAGAGTTTGTCTGCAAAGTTTGATAAAACTGTTCAAGCTTCAATGAATGCGTAAAAGGTTGAAGTATAGTTCATTGTCTAGGAGCAAATAAAACAACTATTTAATTGTTTAGCCACTATCAGACTTGTTGGTGTGTCTCTCAGCATGATTATAGGTCTGTTTGGGTATGGAGTGGGTCTGGGCCGGTGGTTCTGGCTGCATTGTTCCTGGTGGGCTGGGGGTGGGTTACATGTCAAAGAAGGACATCAACAGCTTCCCTTTTGTTCATGCAAATGGCTGCTTGAAAATCTAGTCCTCATTAATTAAGAATGGCCCTGAATCAGGCAACCCCCCAACTTGGCTGCAGACAAAAGCACAGTCGGTGCAGTGATACTTATGTTTTGTGCATTAAGGAGTTTTTCTACAACTATGCAGAAAAAGTATCTAATTTTCTGCAGCTGAATGAAACTGAAACCAGGTTACCCACTAAAATCAGGCCTCAAAATCCAACATTAGGAAACCCAACCAGAGGTTCTGTGGTGATCTTCACAGACCACAGACCTGAATATGTGGAGGAGGGATGTTGCTGTGTGAAAAACATTCACTGGCATAAAATAACACATATGAGCTGCTAAGGCATAACCTGACAACAGCCAGCTGTATGTCGCTCCGCCTAGCTCCACTCACATACATCTGGGACTCCGCCATAGGAATTGCATTTACAGAAGGCTGGGCCTTATCAAAAATTCTTGCATATGATTGGATAAGCCACTTGTCTGTCATCTTTATTGACGTGCTATTTCAACCACTCACACCGAAGCTAACCCGTGACGCTAATGATAGCGACGCAGGAAAAAAAAAAAAAAAAAATAATGTGTTTGCGGCTCTAGTGGCACGCGTTTTATTGACAGTGAGCTGACAGGAAGAGGGGGGAAGACAGGCGGCAAAGCGCCGCGGGTCGGAGTCGATTCCGGGCCGACCGCGTTGAGGACTAAAGGCCTCCTAACATGGTTAGCGCTAACCGCTAACCGCTCCGGGGCGCGTCCGCGTCTGCACGTCCGCTGGCCCCGGAAAACAAAACTTGCCAAATCCGGTCGGGAGAAGGGCGAAAACATGGTTTCCACCAACAAAAGCCTTCAGAGGCGTTCTCTGATGTTCTTTTAATGAAACAATATTAGGTAGGTTGGACAACACGGTAGAAATAGCAGCATAAATGCTAACGCTTGCTTCCTCGACGAGCCGCCATTGCTATCAAAACAGTCTCACGTCATGGTCGCGTCTCCACTACGTCACATATATGAAACTCCAGCCCTGCGTCCTGATTGGCCAGACCATAAAATTGGTTGGAGAAATCATTCTCTATCGGCGGTGTCCCAGATGTATGTGAGTGGAGCTAGGCGGAGCGACATACAGCTGGCTGTTGTCAGGTTAGCTAAGGCACCCTTTAGTATTGAAAGTTCAGTTTTCTTGTCAATTTATTCATTTTCTCTCATTTTTTTCCCCTGCATAGAAGTAAAAACAAAAATAAATTAAATTGTGTCTTATAAATGCACGCTTTCCTCCCTCACCAGCTGCTCATGACCTTCTACAGGGCAGTGATGGAGAACCTCCTGGTTGTATTGCTGCACTGTTTGGTTCTCCAGCTGCTCTCAGGAGAACACAAAGAACCTGCAGCCAGTGGTGAGGTCAGAGGAACGCATTATTGAATCCTAGCTGACCTCTCTGATAAACATTTACACCAAAAGAAAGCCAGCGCCATTACGACAGACCCCACTGACCCTGAACACGTCCTTTTCTCTCCACTCCCATCTAGAAAAAGGTTCCCGGACTTTAAAAACCAAACTCAACAGACTCAATAACGGTTTATATCCCAAAGCGGTGCAGTCTATCACTTGGAGACACTTTATGGACAGAATGCAGTAAATATCCTGGCCGGAGAGCATCAGTGCAGAAGTGAATAAGAGCACAGATGATGTGTAACTTTCTAGGTCAGCTCCCGTTTTAGTCATGTAAGAACATGCAAATCCTGATTTTTTTTAATTACATTTTTAACTAATACAAAAAATGGTACTTTATGTTAGTGCTGTGTACCTGTATTTAATGGGTCTATTTAGAAACATATCATTGTAATTCTAATATCTATTTATTCTTATTCTAACGGCATGTGGTGTAACCTTATTTTGTTTTCTGACTGCTTTTAGTGATTTCTTTCAGCTACAAAGACCTCAGTTAACGAGCTGCAGCTATAAAAACACATTAAAACTGGAAAAGTTGATTGTTCTGGTTGGACAGCGAGGGAGATGGCAGCATAACTCTGTGCGCTTGCTAGTAGATAAGTAAATGAACCCCACAAAACAACTAAGAAACTTCAATTCATAAACCAAACGGTGGGATGAGTAGGGGTGACAAACGTGAAGGGCGACACACTCAGAGTACCCGAAATGAAATGCAAGAAAACGTTGCAATGGAAGACAAGGTGATCTCTGCTGGAGTTAGCGTGCTAACGGCTAATACCTCGGAGCCACAGGAGGGGCTACCTGGCCTAATGAGGCAAATCGAAGAGCTACGAAAACAAATAAGAAACTGATTTTCGACTTTTAAAGATGAAGTTAAGGCTGAATTCAAGAGGGAGTTCAAAACTTTTAAGGTGGATATAAACAAGAGACTTATTGACACTGATAAAGAGCTGCAAGACCAGCAGGAAGCATTAAATGAAGCACAAGCTCACATTGGCCAAATGGAAGATTGGAACATGGAGGCGAAAGACGCCCTTCTCAGGGTTCTTAAAGAGCAGAAAATGCTGAAAGCTAAGTTGACGAATTTAGAAGGAAGGAGCTGCAGAAATAATATTTTTGGAGTTCCCAGACTCCAGCAGGGGCTGCTGCAGAGAGCGCTGGATCTCCCCGCAGGGACAAGACTCATGATCCAGTGAGCACACCGGTCTGGGAGACCTGGCCAGGGTGTCATGATTTAGGCTTTTGTTTGTTTGAGACCAGATGAGATGAGATGAGTCAGGCTTCAGAGCTCAGATCTGATTACTCCGTATGTTCCTAACAGAGCACTTCGCTCTCAGACTGCAGGTCTGCTGGTGGTTCCTAGAGTCTCTAAAAGTAGAATGGGAGGCAGATCCTTTAGCTATCAGGCTCCTCTCCTGTGGAACCAACTCCCAGTTTTGGTCCGTGAGGCAGACACCCTGTCTACTTTTAAGACTAATCTTAAAACTTTCCTTTTTGACAAAGCTTGTAGTCAGAGTGGCTCATGTTACTCTGAGCTACCGCTATAGTTATGCTGCTATAGGCTTAGGCTACTGGAGGACATCGGAGTCTATTTTTCTCACTCTACTGATTTCTACTGTTCTCCAATCTGCATTGTTTGTTGTTATTTCATCTTTTAACTTTTAGTTCTCTGTCATTTTTCTCTTCATAGAAGGTACACCTGGTCTGGTGTTCTGTTAGCTGTGACATCATCAGGGGAGGCAGATCATCCTCTATTACCATCTAACATAGAAAGTACTCCTGGGTCAATGTGAGCTTCTGAGCTTTCTGTGTCTCTGCTCTGTCTTCTCTAAGCCCCAGTGGGTCGAGGCAGATGAGCGTTCACACTGAGCCTGGTTCTGGTTCTGCTGGAGGTTCTCCTCCCTGTTAAAGGGGAGTTTTCCTCTCCACTGTCGCTTCATGCATGCTCAGTATGAGGGATTGCTGCAAAGCCATCAACAATGCAGACGACTGTCCACTGTGGCTCTACGCTCTTTCAGGAGGAGTGAATGCTGCTTGGAGAGACTTGATGCAACCTGCTGGGTTTCCTTAGAGAGGAAACTTTCTGACCAACCTGGAGGATCTGATGGAGTCTGACTTTGGAAAGAACCTTGAGATGATGTGATGAGCTAGATAAATAAAATTGAACTGAATTGTATCTACTTCTTTGGGTTTTATCTACAGACTTTTTCTCAATGAAAACAAAATCTAATAACACATTGTTCAATTATATTTCACCTCTTTTTAATTCCTGCTGTTCTGAATCTTTTTGCTGTTGCTATTGCATCTATTCGTTTCCAAATCCACTTTTGTGAACAAGAAGGTGAAGTGAGGGGACTCCAGGGATGACAGGTCTTCACATTCTTTCAGGCAGGACTAAAGCTGTAGATAAAAACATCGTCTAACTTTAATCATCACAGTGAGGAACTTCACGGGCGCTCTCTTCTTCTGCTGCCGAATAAAACATCAGGAATACGAAAACCAACAGAACTCAAGGATGGGTTCTGACATCCGTCCAACAGATTAGGGGACAACAAGCATCATGAGGTCCAAAGTTCCAGTAGGTGAAGCAGATGTGAAATACAGAGAAACTAAGAAAAATGCGCTTTATTCCATGCGCCAAGTTTTGATTTCTATCCAGTTCTGCTCAGCCCAAATGAAGCTGAACCCCAGCTCAGCATCTGAAGATCCCAGCAACGCCCCTGCGTCATCACGTGACACCAATTTGGACGCGGGGAGCCGTTTCATTGGCCGAACGCTCTCATACTGAGGGCTCTGCGTAGTTTCCTCCTGCTTGACGCCGTATCTGAAGTTTGCGTGTAGCTGGGATGTAGATGTGAGCAGATCCGAGCCAGACGGAACCGGGAGATCACACGCGCTGAGCACTGCACGCAGCAGATTGTCCCGCGGGACGTCATGAACGAGAACACCACGGACACGAGCACGCTCTGCCTCTTTGATGTTGACGGCACGCTAACGGCCGCGAGACAGGTAATCAGAGCCAAACACACAAACACCTGTGTTCATAGAGGCAGGTGACAGCCTGGCACAGCTGCCGGGGCGACTTCCGGCTCCACGTTGTAACTGCAGTCCGTCCGCCTGTTACTGAGCTGCAGCGAAGCACAAAACACCCAGTTAAAATCAGGCCGTTTCCAGCAAAATATTAATAAACCATATACAACACATACATCTTTCTAAGTAAATAAATGTTTTGATTCCTGATATTTACATTTACTGGCTTATTTAACAAGTCAAGCAATGATTTGTTGGCGTCTACGGGCACCTAACAGGAAGTATCTGACGGAACGTAAATACCGAACACACTTTTGTAGTTTTTTAAACCACTTTCAAGATTTTAGCTGATGTATTTAGTTTAGCCTTTAGACGTGTCGCTCTAGTTTGTGCCAAGAACATCTGTGGTATTATCAAGTAATGAAAAAAGCTTTTAGTCAGAGTAATGGTCACTTTGACTCCGATATCCGCCTGGTTTCTGCTCACTTCCGCTAGCATGATGCTAACAGCTAGAACCGGTGTTGCACCGTATTCGGTGACTCTGGGAGGCGCTCTCTTGTTTTCATAGCGTGACTTGGCCTAAAGTAGAATATGTTACACCAAAAGTTACGAACATAAAAATTATAATTAATGTCGGGTCTCGGGTTTTTGTCATAAGTCTTCCTGCGCCATTATGATTGTTATAGAAATATACACGTCACAGAATATGACAGCTGCTACCATATATATACCATATACATTACACCTGATGTAATGTAAAATAATAAATATTTACGGTGGCTTATTTTTTTACTTCGGAAATTAAATGAAAGGTAATATTTAACCTGTGACGTGATTAGTAGTAGTTTCGGAGGCCAGGGAAGTTTCTGACAAAAACCTCGCACCAGATATTGGCATTTTTATGTTCGCTTGCTATCGTAACCTTTGGCGCAGCATCTTCTACTTTAGGCCGAGTCAAGCTAACCCTATGAAAAAGCAGCAGCGCCTCACAGAATAAAACAGTCACAAAATACGGTGTAACACCGGCAGCAGGCAGCCGAACTGGGATCTAAACTGGTCCTGTTATAATCAGAACATTAGAAACACCTGGACATTTTTATTAGTTGTTCTTTAAAGACAGTTTCCCCCCAGTAAATGCTAAAAATGTCAGTTTAGTTCCTGAGGTGATTATTTTAGATCTAAGTGAAATTAATGAATCACAGTCACTGATTCCCTCTTCCTTAACAGAAAAATCCTTTATTTACTGATGGGTTTTGGAAATGTGTTGAAAACGATTCCAGCTGACACATTTTCACCCCTTTAAAGCACAAAATTAGATGAAATGATAAAGTCCACTCTTAATTCTCAGAAGATGACTTCTAATTTATTTTGGCCATATATAAAGTTGTACAGTGCTGGGCTGTATGCACAGAAAGGCCTCGTCGTCAGAATATAACACATTATCTTCTTGGGCTGGACTTAGGCACGCACCACGGTCTAATTGGCCCTATGCTAATACTGTGGGCTGGCCAGCTGCCGCACACAGTCCTTCATGGGGATGTGCTAGAAAGGGTGTGAATGTTGGTCCCAGGCGTGTATCAATAGACCTTCTGATAGGAGAACCAAGACCCTTAGGATACGTTCCTGCTCCATTCCTCAGCTCTAAGATTGTGTTGATTACAACTAGAGGATTGAATGAAATACCAAGACGGGCTCCATAAAACATCCCAGTGTTGGCATAGACTAACCAGTTTCAGTCTAATATCAATTCAAACACAGTTAATAACCAGTAAATGACTAATATGTATTCAATTCAATTCAATTTTATTTATATAGCGCCAATTCATGAAACATGTCATCTCAAGGCACTTTACAAAGTTAAGTTCAATCATATTATACAGATTGGGTCAGATTATACAGATAGGTCAAAAATGTTCCTATATAAGGAAACCAGTTGATTGCATCAAAGTCCCAACAAGCAGCATTCACTCCTGGAGAAGCGTAGAGCCACAGGGAGAGTTGTCTGCATTGTACATGGCTTTGCTGCAATCCCTCATATTGAGCAAGCATGAAGCGACAGTGGGAAGAAAAACTCCCCATTAAAGGCATACTATGTAACATTTTTCAGTTAATTAATGTGTTCCATACCGTTTTGGATGATTAAATGAGTCATTTCAGGTCGAACAAAGGTTTTCTCGGCCGCCCTGGGGGTCTGTGGGGGAAATACCGCACTTGCAATGCAAGAGCCCTCGGCCCGCACACACAGAAGTCTCGCTTTACGGCGAGAACTCCATGTGTTTTTGCCCTGCCATTCACTATATGCACGCACGAAAGCAACAACAAAGAACCGCGTGTTAACGTCAAATAAACATGCAAGCATATCGAGTTTTATTATTATTATTATTATTATTATTATTATTATTTGTTGTTTTTTTTATGTTGGCGAAACGGCCGCCGCGGCTAGGCGGCGGCCGCGGCTGCGGCTTGGCGAGGCGGCGGCTGCGGCTTGGCTAGGCGGCGGCGGTAGCGTCTCGCCAACATAAAAAAAAATAAAAAAAATAATAATAATAATAATAATAAGGCCGCCGCGGCCGCCTCGCCAAAATAGCGCAAAATAACAGTGGAAATTAATCCCATGCTGTCTGATAATTTTGCCAATGGGAAGCATATATATAGTAAAGAGAATTGGTCCAAGGACTGAACCCTGTGGTACTCCACAGGTGACCCTAGAGTTTGAGGAAGATTTATTATTAACATGAACAAACTGGAATCTGTCCGACAGATAAGATTTAAACCAGCCTAATGCTTTCCCCTTAATCCCTACAGTATGTTCAAGTCTTTGTAGGAGAATATTGTGATCAACTGTATCAAATGCAGCACTGAGATCTAACAGGACAAGTACAGACACAAGTCCATTATCTGAGGCCATGAGAATATCATTAGTGACCTTCACCAGAGCTGTTTCAGTGCTATGATGAGCTCTAAAGCCTGACTGAAACTCCTCAAGTAGGTCATTGCTTTGTAAATGTTCACAAAATTGATTAGCAACTACTTTCTCAAGAATTTTAGGTAAGAAAAGAAGATTAGATATAGGTCTGTAATTTACTAACTCATCTTGATCAAGAGAAGGTTTCTTAAGTAAAGGTTTAATAACAGGTACTTTAAAAACCTGTGGTACATATCCATTTACTAAGGATAGATTAATCATGTCTAAAATAGGACCACTGATCAAAGGGAATACCTCCTTAAACAACTTGGTTGGGATTGGGTCTAACATACAGGTAGAAGGTTTAGATGAAGCTAAGATTTTAGATAGCTCAGAAAGCTCTACTGCTTCTAAACAGTTCAGACACAGCGCAGGTTCTAAAGATTCCTCCAATGCTGCCTTACTTACTGGGGATGAGGTAATCATGTTTGGGAGGATGCCAATTATTTTATTTTTAATGGCATCAATTTTATTTATGAAGAATCCCATAAAATCATTACTACAAAGAGCTAAGGGAATGGATGGATCAACAGAGCTGTGGCTCTGGGTAAGTTTGGCAACTGTACTAAAGAGAAATCTAGGATTATTTTTATTCTCTTCAATTAATGATGAAAAATATGCTGCTCTAACTCTGCGAAGGGTCTTGTTATACAACAATAGACTGTCCCTCCAGATTAAGTAGGATTCCTCTTGGTGTGTATAATAATAATAATAATAAAGGCTAGATGTCTCGTCCGCGCTGCTGGCCAATGGGGGTCGACGTCCGCACGTGGCGGCCATCTTGACACAGGCAGCTCGCTCATTCGTAACATTGTGTTTCAATGGCGCATGTACTTAAATAACCATAACTTCCTCAATTGTCTAACGATTCTCAAACTGTTTGGTTTGTTAAACAAAAGTCAGACATGTAGTTATGACACTGCACACTTATGAATAATTATAACCATGGAATTTCATATGAAAAGAACATTGAATAGAACATACAGGTGCAATAAATATACACATGCACAAGGTATTTATGTTAAATCAATATATGCTATTAAAACTCAGTGTACAGAATGGCAACATGATATATATATATATAAACACTTTTATTTGGGTGTGATTAATTATGTCACAGTCCTAATTTATTTATATTTACATACATACTTTTATAATATGAATATTACTGTTATAATAAAATATGAAATACTGACAAAAAAAGCTTATTGTGTGGCAACCTCTTGGTGTAGAAGCATAATCCAGGTTTCAAATTAAAGGTAACACTTTGAAGTTTCATGTAGACTATTCTGATTATATATCAGGAGTAATTACACAAAAGTTCCTATTTTTAAACCATTATAAAAGTGACATTTATTTGCTATTAAAATTGGTACAATAGTCCCCTTCACAAGTATATATAGATGTAGCATGTTGAAATCCCCATCTACACTACTGTGATGGTATACACATGGAAGACAGAGATTTAAAAAATGACCCAAAAAACATAGCTTGGCTAATTCCCTTTGAAAAGGACGGTTTTATTGAGCTTCTGTTGCATGTTGTTGCTCTGTAAGCTAAGGTTAGTTATTTTGGCAATGTGGTGCAGCCTTAACTTAAAAAACAAGGACACAACCAACGTTAACAGCGTATGGTGGTGGCTGTCTATGCCATACTGTGTTTCTCCGATGTGCTCTCTGAGCACAAACACATCCTCTGACCCTATCCTCTTCCTTACAATGTACACGACTTCTAGCACTTTGATGGGCTGTGATCGTCTGGTACATGAGGTCTGACGAATGACCCACTCTGCTGCCCTGACTACCATCACTGTGCCTTCTGATGTAATCACCAGACCTCCATTGTTTTTTAACTTCAGCAGGTGGTAGCTCTGGTCCTTGATGGCAGATGCAGCATCTGTTACCAAGCTGGCACGGCAGACATCACAGGACAGCTTTTTCAGAGCCCGTCGCACAAAAAATCCTGAAATAAGAGTTGGTATATTAAAATAATTTATAATAACCATGGGGAAATTAAGGGAACATTTATCTTTTTGGACCATTGTGAGATTGATTTCCCTCAAATTTACACCAAAGATTAATTGTCATACAATCGTTATTGGTGTCAGTAAAACCTATATAATTGACCAGTGGTCTCAGCCTTGATAACTTGCGCAAGTAGCCGTGATGCACAACTATGCTACATGATTAAGTCATTTTTCGACAAGAAAATCTGCAATTTCGACATGTTCAAGCATCAAGAATTATAGCCACGTTCATAACGTTTGTAAGAAACCAAACTGTTTGTAAATCCGTCAAGAATTCAATGAGATAAGAGTATTTGTGTTCGTGCTGATCACTCACCTTAGATTAGGTACCACAGAGCACGCCAGAAAGCTCGTCTGAGGCAAAATGGCCGCCGGTGATGACGTTTGAGACTCCGCCGTAAGACATCTAGCCTTTATTATGGATATCTATGTGTAGAGCGCCATTTTCTCTCCAATTTCCTAACATTGTGTTTCAAGGAACGCAGCTTTGAATTAAACCAGGGAGCCAGCTTCCTGTGAATTATCACCTTCTTTTTCAAGGGAGCTACATTATCTAATGCAGAACGCAATGAGGAAGTCACGCTGTTAGCAAAGGTATGTATGTGTTGTATATAGTGCTGGTGGTGGTCAGAGGGCCCGGTGGCGCCATTGTAAGGCAGCCTCGCCTCTGTCAGCCTGCCCCAGGGCAGCTGTAGCTACTAACATAGCTCACCACCATCAGGGTGGGTTCTGGGGTCAGCAGGTGCTTGTTGTCTTGGGTGGTTCTGCCTTGGTGCTGCACACTGATCCAGTCGGGCTGGATGTTCTGGATAAAGAACCTGTAGAACATAGGATGTTAATTATCAGGTCAACTGGCTCTTTTTAAACGGCTGGTCCAGTCTGCTTCAGCCCTCTGATGGTTGAGCTGTGGTGTCGTCTCCAACTTGTCTTCATGTCCTCAATCATCCCGTTAACCTCCCAACATCGACAGCGAAGCTCCGACTACACAGCTGGACGAGGATTTATTGTATTTTCTAGTTGTTTCCATTCAGGAATCAGGAACTAAACTCCCCTTTTAGGCTCTGGTCCCACCAAGCTCCACTCGTACAACACGTCTTACATTAGATGGTGCATAGAGGTCGCTGTGGGAACAAAGCGGTGGAGGTTGGGGGTTCAGGAGGTGAATCTGTTTATGTTTCCAGAGCGTGACTCCAGAAATGAAAGGCTTCCTGGAGAAGCTGAGGACTCGGGTCCGAGTCGGGGTGGTTGGAGGGTCGGACCTGGTCAAGATCAAGGAGCAGCTGGGAGACGACGGTGAGACGCTTCTCTGGTTCCTGTAAGAGAATTTAACGTCTGTGCTGCGTTTGATTTTCTGGTTTTTCCGCCTGTTTCCATCTCAGTCATCCAGAAAGCAGACTACGTGTTCGCTGAGAACGGCCTGGTGGCCTACAGGAACGGCCAGCTGCACTCTGTCCAGGTAACACGCCTGCGTGGTAAGTCCCAGGTACGACGTTGGTTCCTGTGAAAGGAAGCTGATTGTGCCCGCTGGCTCTCGTCAGTCCATCCAGGCCCACTTGGGAGAGGAGCTGCTGCAAGAGTTCATCAACTTCTGCCTGAACTACATGGCCAAGATCAAGCTGCCCAGAAAACGGTAGAGAGTCCCAGCTCCACTGCCCAGCAGGTCCGGTTGGTCTCCTTAAGCCGGGCATACATTGTACAATTATTTATTTTTCCCTTTTTGGGCCGTGTGAGAATTGTTTGGATCGGGCCAAGTTTCAGCTGCATGGTGCGTGGTGTAGCATCCAGGGGGTAAGGAGGGGCGATCAGCCTCTGTCCACCTCCTCCCCATCAGGAATCAGTCAGATGAAAATCAAACATGTCTGACATCCTGAGGTGATGGAGAGCGCCTCCTGCTGGTGAAGCAGAGCTACGAGCCCATTTCCCCTAACCTTGCGCACTGAGCATGTGCAGACAAGGGAATTCTTCTTCTTCTCAAATGAAAACACAGGAGTGCAGAGAAGCATGGTGGCGGTGACATGGAGTCAAACTATGGAGGAGCAACTCTTAGAATTACCAAGGCAGCGCGTTTGGTTCTAGTGAGCCTCAGATTTAACAGAGAGCATCGACACTTCTGCCTTTTTCTTCTTCTACTGTTGACGTTTGGCTTCCGGATAGACGAGTCTGGGTAGCGCAATGTCTCTGCAGAGCAGACGTGGTTTTAGACGTCCAGTGTGAGCAGTCAGGTTGCATCAGAGCGTCGGGCCGTACAGAACAGATGGAGAGCTGAGAACTTTTAAACGCTGAGGTTTCATCGTACAGTTTGAGCTCTGAGTACAACGACTGAAAACATCGTACAGTGTACGGCTTCAGGACCAACTGGACCTGCTGGAAGAGCGTCAGAGAGCCTCGGTTCTTTCATTGATTGTGATGTTTGTACTGCGTTGTAGATAATCTGTGGTCATTTCATGGTTTATCGTCCATTCCTGCATTTTGGGCTGCAGCCTGACTGGTGGGAGCAAATGTACCGAGTCTCAAACTTTGCTGTGCAGAGAAGAAGATTATTAAAACCCTGGCCAGAGGCGGTGTCCTCTTCTCTGGGGACAGTGGGGATGTAGGTCCGATAGATCAGTTTTGGTCTTTGTTGGTGGAGCAAAGAGAAAAGTAGCATCTAGGTGTGCTCAGTGACCTGTTCAGAGATGTAAACCCCTGGAGGTCTCCAGTAGGGCTGGACGATAATTCAATAACAATATATATCGATCGATAGACGTGTGGCGCGATAGAAAAAATAGGGTCGATAAAAACTTCGATAGACAGTTTTACTTCCTTGCTACAGTCGGCACGCCGTCACAAAGCGCCGCCCTCTCAAACCACAACACAGAGCATGTGAATATGTCGCAGCAAGGAGCGGCAGAGGAAACGGTCCCAAAATGGGGTTTTACTAGTTCGCCAGCCTGATAGAAATAAACCAGTGATTTGTAAAACTTGCAAGGAACCGGTAAAAGCAGAGTCTGGTAACGCAACCCACCAGTATTCATCACGTAAGCCGCTCACACCCGCAGCAGCGAGCTGCGCGGCTCCGGGTCGATCGAATTTTCCGGACCTTCTTCCAAAACAACGCAGGTACAGCAGCTAAACTGCGCTCCCTTCTTTGTGATAAAATGACAAAGCGTCCAAGCGGCATAAGGACATAACGCCTGCAGTAACATGCTTCATAGTGATGGATATGTCTGCTGTTCTCTGCAGCTGAAAAACCTGGCTTCAAACAATTACTCGCCACTCTTGATCCGCGATATAAAGTTCCAGGAAGCAAGTTTTTCTCTAACAGCGCTCCCTAAATTGTGTAACACGTCACAATTTAGGGCGTGTTGCTCGGACCTCAGCCCTGCGTCAGCCTCTCAATTATGAAACCTGAGAAGTAACTAGTGTACTATTCCCACCTAAATAGGCTATTCTATTAATTTATTTGGTATATTTATTTTGGTCACTTTTCTGGTCACTTTAGTTTATTCTTTGTCATTATTTAATAACATAACTCAGGTTTCTTAAGTTATTTTTCTTTAAAAAAAATTCTGTTATGGTTAAAAAAGTTGGTTAAATAAAGATTTAATTGGAATTCTGTGTTTGTGTTCTTTATTTAAATCAAATCATTTAGCAATATCATAAAATGTCCAGGCAGAGCTGTACATAAAATATGGTTTTAAATATTTTCAATAATTATCAATATCGATCAATATGCATTTTTTTTTATCGATAAGCTTTTTTCCTATATCGCCCAGCCCTAGTCTCCATGATGGATGTTTGTGCTTTACCGAGCTCTGCCTGATGAATCTCAGGTTGTTTCTCAAAGCTAATCTGCGACATGATGTTTCCTCAGAGGAACCTTCATCGAGTTTCGTAACGGGATGCTGAACGTCTCTCCCATCGGACGCAGCTGCTCACAGGAGGAGCGCCAGGAGTTTTACGAGCTGGATCAGGTGAGGAGAGCGTCACTGAATGCAGCGCTTACAGCCGCACAGATCTTCTTCTCATGGAGTCATTTCTTCTCCATAAAATCAGCCCGGTGGTCTCCAGAGTGTGGATGGACCACCGGCGTTGTCCTACAGCAGCTCAGAGCTGCAGGGTTCTGGTGCTGTAATGAAAAGGAATGAAGATCTCTAAGTTTTAGTTTTTGTTGCAGAAAGAGAAGATCCGAGAGAAGTTTGTTTCTGTGCTGAGGGAGGAGTTCAAAGGGAAGGGGCTGACGTTCTCCATCGGTGAGTCAGCAGAAAGCAGCACCTTCATCACGGCCTGGATGGAGAATAAACGCGTTTTTTATAGGAAACGTGACGGTTTACTCTGAATGTTCCTCCAGACTAACTTCAGGATAAATAAACACATGCAGCTGTTTAACCTTAGATGTGAAAATGAGAGAAGCCCGCCCCCCCCCCCCCCCCCCCCGCTGGGACGGCTTCAGAGGTGAACTGAGGAGCTAACGGTCGTTTCTCTGCAGGAGGCCAGATCAGCTTCGACGTCTTCCCTGACGGCTGGGACAAGAGGTACTGTTTGGCCATCGTAGACAAGGACAACTACTCAACCATCCACTTCTTTGGAGACAAAACCAAACCCGTGAGTACGCCGAGTCGGTCCGGACGGGCCGCTGCCGGCTGCACACAACCAGGAGGTCTGGTTCACGGTTAAAACCTGATTTTGTTCTCTGCCTTTCACCCTCAGCAGGACTTGGTTTCATTGAGTTTAGTCTCTGGTCGTTCAGAAGTCGTATTTAAATGTTTTTTCTGTGCAGCGCCTTGTTCCAGCTGGGCTGGTTTTAAAGCGCTTTAAGACACGATTGTCATGATAACCTCCAGTAGAACCCGTCTCTGTCTGCAGAACGTTGGCTCTCCTGAAGGCTTCATGTCCTCCACTCTTCTCCTTCAGGGAGGAAACGACTACGAGATCTACAGCGACCCGCGGACTGTCGGCCACGAAGTATCGAGTCCCAAAGAGACGCAGCGGCTCTGCGAGGAGCTGTTCTTCTCCTGAGAGCGAAGCCGGAGTTCTGGTCCCGACACGTCTGAGCCCAGACCGTCTTCAGACCCTCTGGTCACCTGGAGCCATCCTGGGTTTATAAATGTTACTGCTTTTTAGTTCTAGTTTTCTTTCCTGGTGCATCTGACCCTGTCAGGTCCGTTCTGCGGTCGGCGCCAGCTGGGAACGGTTCTACACATCAGCTGCTGGAGCTGGAGGCTGAAGATGCACATGTGGTCTGATGTTCCTGTGAACGTCAGAGCCGTCTCCTGTTCCTGAAGCACTAAAACAAAAAACTCTATTCTGTAAAATCTGATTTACTAAATAAAAGAAAGTGAACAATGCTTTTGTTTCTTTTCTTCATTTATATCTATGAGAATGATTTCAGCTGCTCTGCAAAAACAGCTTTTTCTGGCG
Source organism: Fundulus diaphanus (assembly GCA_037039145.1). Classification (NCBI taxonomy): domain Eukaryota; kingdom Metazoa; phylum Chordata; class Actinopteri; order Cyprinodontiformes; family Fundulidae; genus Fundulus; species Fundulus diaphanus. Next base: position 1,809,361 of record CM073123.1, read on the forward strand.
TTTTCTCCAGAAGTTTTCTTTCCAGACATTTCCAAGCCCACAAGGTCCAGAAAAAGCTTCTCACTGTGGTGGGAAGTTCACTTAGATTTGGAAGGCCAGGTTTATTTCTGGAACGTTCACATTATATAATTTAAAATGCTCTCTGTTGCATAAAGGACCAGAGGTGTGAAAATCACGACAAACTGAAAGCAAAAGGAAATAAATCTAAAATTTAATTTAAAAAATCTGAAGTGATAAAATGTTCCTTTAAGGACCAGCAGCAGCATATGCAACATTCTCAGTCCAGATTTAAAGGAACCAGATTCTGCACATCTCAGGTTATCAGGCAGTTTGTTCCAGAGCTGAGGAGCAAAGAAACTAAAAGCTGGTTCTGGTTCTGGAAACAGTGAACAAACGGGTCTCTGAAGACCTGAGGAGTCCAGCTCTAACCCCCCTGGTCGTTTTTTATTCATCGCACATAATATTAAAATTTTCTGACAACTTGAATTTTTGGGTTTTCATTATCTGTAAAAATGGTTCATTCAATCTGCAACGAATCTAAATAAGAGAGTTTCACTTCATTAAATGAACAGAAAACTTTTTTACGATATTTTTATTTTTTGACTCGTCATCATACTGTAATCAGCGGGTAGTTCTCCATAATCTGAGCCGGGGCGATCAGTTACGTCCTTACCAGAAACTAATGGACGACGCGGAGGCGTGAACCGTCCTTCCGCGAAGTCCATTAACTTCTGGTGATGGACGCCTCGCGGGGCATTATCCCGCCTATCCCGTGGTCACTTACGAAACATTAAATCAATTATTAATACTTTAATGTTTTATTACAGTTAAAATCGTAATAGCGGCTGAGAACTATTTAATCTCTTGTTGTAACACGTTGCCAGGGTAACAGCGTCACAGCTGAAGTATAATCCAGCGCAGTAATTTAGAACCATCGGTCTATCTGACCGGAACATTTCTATGGGTGTCCTTTAACGGATGCCCGGCAGCCAATCAGAATCCAGCATTCACCCAACATGGCGGAAATGCGGAAATAGCTGCCAAATGACCCAAACTAGACCTGCCGGTAAAAAGCTCGATACCAGCCAGAGAAACCACCATGGAAATGTTTCACCTTTTGCTTTTCGACATTTGTCACTAAAAACCTTAATGTAGCCTCAGACTGAAAAGTAAATTCGTTGATAAACTACTTTGTTAATAATCCTAGTTAGAAGCAGGCCTGTAATTACTGGGGCGTTGAGGTTTGGAAGGTTCTGGGTTCAAATCCCAGTCTGGGGTCTTTCTGCATATTCTCCCTGTGCATGTGTGGGTTCTCTCTGGGTACTCCAGCTTCCTCCCACAGTCCAGAAACTGGTGACCTGCTCCACGGTGTCCCCTGCCTAAGGTGACCAGATTTCTGAAATCAAATCTGGGGACATTTCTTGCTTGTGGATAAAAATCAATACATCCCATCAAGATAAAATTAGGAAACGGGGACAGTAATGGTTTAATTTATTTTTACATATTTATTAATATTTAAACAACAAAAATCAAGTGTAAAAGCCAGGAATGTGCCTCTCCACACTTTTATTATATCCTAACATTAATAAAATGAATACATCAATAGTGTTATTAATAGAAAACTAGAACTGTGTCTCTGGGTTGGGGCAAATTGGTGGGGGTGGGAGTGGAGGGGTCAAGGGTCGTTAGCAGGGCTTTCCAATTTTGTGGGGCCCAAAAAGCTCTTCCACCCCATAAGGGGAGAGTGACATGAGAAAAAGAAAAACCAGTAAATACAAACATTTAGCCTGTGGCTGTCTGTGGAGACAGAGTTACCCCACCTTTTCAAAAAAGTGCAACAAATACTTATTCTGTTCACATCTACATACCTATGAGAAATAGGTTTTTCTGCATTACCATCTAAAAGAAGCAGCGGTCAAGCCCGCAGGTAAAGGATGATATATGTTTCTTACTGTCAACTGGCCACATCAGGGGCCTGTGCATCTCAAAGAAGCAGATTAATTTCTTTCACTAATGGGCTATAAGCACAGCTCCACTTCTTCCTGAACTTCAGCAGCTCCTTTGTTTCCTGATTAATCCAGGTGTGTCTGGCTGGTTACTGAGGTCAGACACACCTCAATTCAATTCAATTCAATTTTATTTATATAGCGCCAAATCATGAAACATGTCATCTCAAGGCACTTTACAAAATCAAGTTCAATCATATTATACAGATTGGGTCAGATTATACAGATTGGTCAAAATGTCCTATATAAGGAAACCAGTTGATTGCATCAAAGTCTTGACAAGCAGCATTCACTCCTGGGGAACCGTAGAGCCACAGGGAGAGTCGTCTGCATTGTACATGGCTTTGCTGCAATCCCTCATACTGAGCAAGCATGAAGCGACAGTGGGAAGAAAAACCACCCATTAACGGGAAAAAAAACCTCCGGCAGAACCGGGCTCAGTATGAACGGTCATCTGCCTCGACCGACTGGGGTTACAGAAGACAGAGCAGAGACACAACAAGAGAGACAAAAAAGCACAGAAGCACACATTGATCTAGTAATCTGTTCTACATTAGATGGTAGTAACGGGTGAGCCGTCTTCTCTGGATGATGTCAAAGTTAACAGAACGCCAGACCAGGTGTACCTACTATGAAGAAAAAGAGAGAGAGCAAAAAGTTAAAAGCTGAAATGACGACAGTCATTTCAATGTAATACAATACAAAACTGGAGAACCGTAGAATGAAGAACAGTAGAAATCAGTAGAGTGAGAAAATTAGACCCTGATGTCCTCCAGCAGCCTAGGCCTATAGCAGCATAACTATAAAGGTAGCTCAGGGTAACATGAGCCACTCTAACTATAAGCTTTGTCAAAAAGGAATGTTTTAAGATTAGTCTTAAAAATAGATAGGGTGTCTGCCTCACGGACCAAAACTGGGAGTTGGTTCCACAGGAGAGGAGCCTGATAGCTAAAGGATCTGCCTCCCATTCTACTTTTAGAGACTCTAGGAACCACCAGCAGACCTGCAGTCTGAGAGCGAAGTGCTCTGTTAGGAACATACGGAGTAATCAGAGCTCTGATATATGATGGAGCTTGATTATTAAGGGCTTTATACGTTAGAAGAAGAATTTTAAATTCTATTCTTGATTTAACAGGAAGCCAATGAAGGGAAGCTAAAATTGGAGAAATATGATCCCTCTTGTTGATTTTCATCAGAACTCTTGCCGCAGCATTTTGGATCAGCTGAAGACTTCGAACTGCATTTTGTGGACTTCCTGATAGTAAAGAATTACAATAGTCCAGCCTTGAAGTAACAAATGCATGCACTAGTTTTTCAGCATCACCCCTGGACAGAATGTTTCTAATTTTGGCGATATTCCGGAGGTGAAAAAAGTAAACTCTGGAAACCTGTTTAATATGGGATTTAAATGACATGTCTTGGTCAAAAATAACACCAAGATTTTTTACTTTATTACCAGAGGCCAAGTTAATGCCATCCAGATTCAGTGATTGATTAAGAAGTTTATTTTTTGAGGACTCTGGCCCAAAGATTACAACTTCTGTCTTGTCAGAATTTAAATGCAGGAAATTTAAAGTCATCCAGCTTTTGATGTCATCAAGACATGAATGCAGTCGAAGTAACTGATTGGATTCATCAGGATTTATGGATAAATATAGCTGAGTGTCATCAGCATAACAGTGGAAATTAATCCCATGCTGTCTGATAATTTTGCCAACCGGAAGCATATATATAGTAAATAGAATTGGTCCAAGGACTGAACCCTGTGGTACTCCACAGGTGACCCTAGAGTTTGAAGAAGATTTATTATTAACATGAACAAACTGGAATCTGTCCGACATATAAGATTTAAACCAGCCTAATGCTTTCCCCTTAATCCCTACAGTATGCTCAAGTCTTTGTAGGAGAATAATGTGATCAACTGTGTCAAATGCAGCACTGAGATCTAACAGCACAAGTACAGACACAAGTCCATTATCTGAGGCCATGAGAATATCATTGGTGACCTTCACCAGAGCTGTTTCAGTGCTATGATGAGCTCTAAAGCCTGACTGAAACTCCTCAAGTAGGTCATTACTTTGTAAATGTTCACAAAGTTGATTAGCAACTACTTTCTCAAGAATTTTAGATAAGAAAAGAAGATTAGATATAGGTCTGTAGTTTACTAGCTCATCTTGATCAAGAGAAGGTTTCTTAAGTAAAGGTTTAATAACAGCTACTTTAAAAGCCTTTGGTACATATCCATTTACTAAGGATAGATTAATCATGTCTAAAATAGGACCACTGATCAGAGGGAATACCTCCTTAAACAACTTGGTTGGGATTGGGTCTAACATACAGGTAGAAGGTTTAGATGAAGCTAAAATTTTAGATAGCTCAGAAAGCTCTACTGCTTTTAAACAGTTCAGACACTGCGCAGGTTCTAAGGATTCCTCCAATGCTGCCTCACTTACTGAGGACGAGGTAATCATGTTTGGGAGGATGCCAATTATTTTATTTTTAATGGAATCAATTTTATTTATGAAGAATCCCATAAAATCATTACTGCTAAGAGCTAAGGGGATGGCTGGATCAACAGAGCTGTGGCTCTGGGTAAGTTTGGCAACTGTATTGAAGAGAAATCTAGGATTATTCTTATTCTCCTCAATTAATGATGAAAAATATGCTGCTCTAACTCTGCGAATGGTCTTGTTATACAACAATAGACTGTCCCTCCAGATTAGGTAGGATTCCTCTTGGTGTGTAGAGCGCCATTTTCTCTCCAATTTCCTAACATTGTGCTTCAAGGAATGCAGCTCTGAATTAAACCAAGGAGCCAGCTTCCTGTGAATAATCACCTTATTTTTCAAGGGAGCTACATTGTCTAATGCAGAACGCAATGACAAAGTCATACCGTTTACAAAGACATCTATTTGTGAATTGGAAGAAACAACATTGCTGCCATCTACAGGGCATTTCTGCAATACGGAGGATATTAAAAAGGGGACAGACTCTTTAAGTTTTGATACAGCATTATCCGATAAAGATCTACTATAATGGAACCCTCTTTTGGGGGTGGAGAACTCCGTTAGATTAAACTCAAATGTTATTAAAAAATGATCAGATAGGACAGGGTTGTGAGGAAATACTGTTAATTCTTCACAATCAATGCCATATGTCAGCACAAGGTCTAAAGTATGGAGCCAAGAGTGCGTCGGTTTATGCACATTTTGAGCAAAACCAATTGAATCTAGGATAGTTTTAAAGGCTACACTAAGGTTATCACATTCTGTGTCAACATGGATGTTAAAATCACCCACTATAATAACCTTATCAGTATTTAACACCAAATCAGATAAGAAGTCTGACAGCTGATCCAAAAACTGAGTGTAAGGGCCTGGTGGACGATACAAAACAATAAACAGAAGAGGTTTTATTGCTTTGCAGTTTGGATGAGGGAAACTGAGGGTTAAATGTTCAAAAGAACTGTAGTTATTAATTGGCCTGGGACTAATTAATAAATCAGACTGAAAGATGGCTGCCACTCCTCCTCCTCTTCCCACAGATCTGGGAATGTGGAAATTTGAATAATTGGAGGGAGTTGACTCATTTATACTAACGTAGTCCTCTTGTAGCCAGGTTTCTGTGAGACAAAACAAATCAATCTGTTTATCAGAAATCAATTCGTTAACTAACAAAGTCTTTGGAGGGAGAGACCTTATATTTAATAGACCACATTTAATTGTTTTATTTTTAGGTTCAAGGTGAACCGTATTGATTTTTATTAGGTTTTTATGATTTGTTCCTTTTAGATAAGTTTTTGATCTGTTAAGTTTTGGCCGTGGGAAAGACACCGTCTCAATAGGATAATGGGTGGGTAACAGTACAGAAGCTGCAGAGAGGTGTGTTAAACTACGGCTCTGCTTCCTGGTCTGGACCCTGGGTTGTCAGCATTTAGGAGAACTAATAAATCCGGCCAGATTTCTAGAAAGAAGAGCTGCACCATCCAAAGTGGCATGGATGCCGTCTCTCCGGATCAGACCAGGTTTTCCCCAGAAAGTTCGCCAGTTATCAATGTAGCCCACGTCGTTTTCAGGACACCACCTAGACAACCAGCGGTTGAATGATGACATGCGGCTAAACATGTCATCACTGGTCAGCCTGGATTAATCAGTCTGTCCAGTGATGAAAGACAGAAAACAAAGGAGCTGCTGAGGTTCAGGAAGAGGTGGAGCTGTGCATGGAGCCTGTTTGGGACGAGAAAATGTGTTGTGGTGATGTGAGGTGAAAAGGTGTTAAACATGTTTAACACCAAAAAAGCACAGACTTGGAAATCCCCTTGACATGAATGCAAATGATTGTGTGTGTAGTGCAGCATGAGCATGTATAAACTTACATAAAGTGTTTATAACTACATTATGTGTCTGGTAGTAGTTGATGTGTAAGTATATTGTTTGCTCCTATAAGGTGACTTAACTCTGGTCAGTGAGTCGCTAACATGAGATCATCTCTGGTTTCTTCAAGGCCTTCTGTGTCTGAAGAGCCATCAGCCACGATATCCAGAGGTCTGGATAAAATAAGAGGAGAAGAAGATATATTATGTGCAGAACAGAAATCTTTAAAACACAAGAAAAAAATACAACTAATCTGCCTCTTCATTCTGCCACAGCTAGGAAAGTCCAGTGAAACTCATGTTTAGTGCAGAGACTCAGAGAGAGGTTATATCCTCAGACAATTGGGCTTCTCAACTCAAACCTGAGTCACTCTGTTTTACATAACATACTTCACACACTACATTACTCAATACGTTAGTTTATCACTTAAATCATGTCAACACTTTATCACTTGAACTTTAGTAATACTCTAAGTAAATTTTTCTCCCTTCTTGTCAACCATTCTTTCCATCAGTGTTCCTATTTTCCCCCACCCATTTAATCTCCTTTCTGTCTTCCCATCTTCTTCCTCTCTCCTCTTGTATCAATCTTACATTATTCTAAAACAGATATTATATAATTAAAATCAGTTCCAAAAAAATTAGAATGTACAACATGAAAACTTCCAATTGTTATTAATTATTATTATTATTATTATCTCATCTGATTAAATACTAAAAATCTAATTACCACAATATTAGGAGCTAAAAGCAAAACCAACATAATAAACGAACATTAACTTAAATACGTGGTTATCTCTTCCTCCATCATTCTCAGATCATTTAGATCTTTTCTCATTCAGTTCTCCTGTTACTGACTCCTATTTTTTCATGAGGAACTTTCATATATCCAAACTGAGCAGTAGAAAAGCTAAACCTAAGCCTGGAAGTTTATGCTCATACATCACAACCATAAATCAGCAAAACAACTTGTAATAACTCTACTTATAATAACTATCTGAAATATAAACTAAAGGTCACCAATCAGTTCTAAAACATCTTTAGATGAACCCTTGTTGATCCCTGGAGAACCAGCGTACCAGATTAGCGCCTTACAAGGAGTTTTCAATCATTCTGTTACATTTTATCAGAGTGTCTTTTACTCAGGCGAGCAGCAACTCGTGGTCTTGTCTTACTTTTTATTGATTATTTTTTAACCTGGACACAAACCAAACATTTATCACAGGATCAGCCCGATCCAAATAAAATGAATCGATTAACATATTACCATAACTCAGGGTAGCTCTCCATTAGTTGCCGCAGGTTGTGAAAAACGAACTTCCACTTCTTCTTCTTCTGTTTTAAAAGTGGTGCGCTCGTCTTCTTCTTCTTCCTCTTTGTGTTTTAATGGTAGTTGACATCCAAAAGGATCATTACCGCCATCTAGTGGTGCGCTCTATTCCTCATCTTTATATTATCAGCAGCGCAACAGCTCTACCGTAATTATGGGGTGCCAAATACGTAATAACCGTCTACACGCAACTTTTTTCCCCTCCGTAAAATCGGGGACATTTCCGGGGACAGCTTTAGCCGGGGACAGGTGGTCCAAAACGGGGACAGTCCCCGGAAATCGGGGACGTCTGGTCACCCTACCCCTGCCTCGTACCCAATGGCCGCAGGAGACAGGCGGCAGCGCCCCTGTGACCCGGCAACGATAAGGCGGGTCTAGTTCAGCTCCTTCAAATGACTGCAGGACGACAACAACCCCAGTAAAGTGTTCAGCATCCTGTGAGCACAGCTACAGAACCACGCAGGAACCATTCAGAACCCTAACGTTTGAGACATTTCTGATTCTGGAGGCAGAGTTTTACCCTGATGGGTCCGGGTCTGTGAGGCTGCAGCGTGGCAGAGCGGTCCGACCCGGCAGTGCCACACATGATGCGGGTTCTGGAGGGTCCGATGAGTGCGCCGAGGCTCTGGATCAGTTATTCCCAGCTTGTTCAGATGGTCACTTTCAACACCACAGCTGGTTGCCTTTATCAGAGCATTTATTGATTCTACAACATCGACACAAGGCTGACGGTACAGACACCACAGAACCCAGAGCTTTTGAGACTAAAACAGACTACTGCATGGAGACAGGAACCAGAACCAGTTCTAAAGACTTCATGTTCAGCTTTTAATCTGAAGCAGAGCTGCAGACAGCCAGGGTTGGTCCAGAAGTCCTTCCCCCGCCTCAGCCGGCTCCATGTTGGATCAGAACGTGGAAAACTAAACTAAGAATACATTAAAAACAACAACAAAGACGTCAGGAAACAATAAACACGACCAAAGTGCAGCTGCTGCTGTAAACATCTGAAATTTAAGGACTTTTTTTTATGGGGAATTGACTGAGAAGCGAGTTAAAGGCCAGCAGGACTCAGGAGGCCTACTTCGTCATGTTGGCTGGGTTCTGGTCCTCTGAGGGGCCCGTTGGACCTGAAGCTCAGGCTGGGTCTGTATCTCCGGACAGGAGGCCCGGCTCCTCAGGGCTGGACCCACATTTAACTGGCTTCACAGTGGACAGAAATGACCAGGTGTTCCTGATGGAGCCCGCAGCGCGGCGGCGTTCTGCGCTACGGCGCTACATCAGGAAAACGCGTCTAACCTGCACCTGCTCAGAAAACAGCAGCGGGAAGGAGGTGTGCAGAAGGCTAAAGAGAAACTGGCCAGTGGCTGAGTCTATCTGAGCCATGAGGTCCAGCCGTTGTCTCTACCGGTGGCTCAATAAATAAGACGGGTCCCCTTTATTCCTGTCAGGCAGCAGCGCGGGCAGCCTCACTCCAGCTCCGGGTCCTTGCTGTCGTCCCCCCCGCAGGATGAGCGGCTGCTGAGGTCGGCCACCCCCGACTCCCGGTCGCTGCAGGCCGAAGCGTCCTCCAAGTCCGGACTCCTCAGCTGCTGCCCGGGCGGGCCGGAGGGGGCGGAGCCTGCTCTCTGAGCCCTCTGATTGGCCGGCGGGTGACTGTTCTGAAGTTCAGAGCTGGCGATTGGCCCAGAGTAGGAGGAGGGCGGGTCCGGCCCGCTGTGTCTGTGCGGCAGGCGCCTACTTCTCCTCGGAACCGCCATCTTCTCCCACGTGACCGGTCTGCCGGTGAGAGCCGCGATCCTCTGAGGACAGAACCAACAGATGTTCTGTAATCAGCCGACAGAACCAACAGAGGTTCTGTAATCAGCCGACAGAACCAACAGAGGTTCTGTAATCAGCCGACAGAACCAACAGATGTTCTGTAATCAGCCGACAGAACCAACAGATGTTCTGTAATCAGCCGACAGAACCAACAGAGGTTCTGTAATCAGCCGACAGAACCAACAGAGGTTCTGTAATCAGCCGACAGAACCAACAGAGGTTCTGTAATCAGCCGACAGAACCAACAGATGTTCTGTAATCAGCCGACAGAACCAACAGATGTTCTGTAATCAGCCGACAGAACCAACAGAGGTTCTGTAATCAGCTGACAGAACCAACAGAGGTTCTGTAATCAGCCGACAGAACCAACAGATGTTCTGTAATCAGCCGACAGAACCACACAAAGGTTCTGTAATCAGCCGACAGAACCAACAGATGTTCTGTAATCAGCCAACAGAACCAACAGATGTTCTGTAATCAGCTGACAGAACCAACAGAGGTTCTGTAATCAGCCGACAGAACCAACAGAGGTTCTGTAATCAGCCAACAGAACCAACAGATGTTCTGTAATCAGCCGACAGAACCAACAGATGTTCTGTAATCAGCCGACAGAACCAACAGATGTTCTGTAATCAGCCGACAGAACCAACAGATGTTCTGTAATCAGCCGACAGAACCAACAGAGGTTCTGTAATCAGCCGACAGAACCAACAGATGTTCTGTAATCAGCCGACAGAACCAACAGATGTTCTGTAATCAGCCGACAGAACCAACAGAGGTTCTGTAATCAGCCGACAGAACCAACAGATGTTCTGTAATCAGCCGACAGAACCACACAGAGGTTCTTTAATCAGCCGACAGAACCAACAGATGTTCTGTAATCAGCCGACAGAACCAATAGATGTTCTGTAATCAGCCGACAGAACCAACAGATGTTCTGTAATCAGCCGACAGAACCACACAGAGGTTCTGTAATCAGCCGACAGAACCACACAAAGGTTCTGTAATCAGCCGACAGAACCAACAGAAAGTTTTAACGTATAATCGGCGTATTTTGGTTAGAGGAGCTGAAACCCGCCGTCTTCACGCTAAACGCTCTAAGAACGTATTTTGAACAAAGAAGTTCTGGTGTTCTGTCCTGTTTGGACTCATCTTAGTGAATGTTGTAAACCGTGGAGACAGACGGGTCCACTTCAGCAGCTCGGGTCTTATTCTACACAGAAAACTGTAAAAGGAGATAAAAGATTTTTCATGTCATGATTTTCTCTGTTACGGCGCCTCGGAGTCCAAACGAGGTTCTTTGGGGTTCTACTGTTAATAAAACAGCTCAGATACTGAACGGGTTCTTGGTGATTAAAGAACTTAAACTTAAAAACTTTTTATCGTATTTAAACTCAAAGATCAAACTTAACACCGGTGTGAAAGAAAAGGACGATTTCATAAACATCCAGGGAGGAACTGGACCCGTTCCGGTCCAGAACCAGACGTTTAAGCGTGTTGGAGAACCGTTAAAATGGGTTTTCAGCTAGAGAACCTCTACAGGATGTGGACCCCAGGTTTAACCTAAACGCGTCAGAACCGCTGCTGAAAGGCTGCTGTGTTCTGACTGTTGCTCATGGCGGACCTCCCGGTTCCGTCAAACCCGATCGCTGGAGCTCACAGTGTCTCAGTTTCAGGTGAGTTTGTGTGCTGTATGCCTTGATCCGCGCGGTGGGCGGTTCCTCCGGCCGGTACCTCCTGCTGATTGGTCAGCTCCTCCTCCAGCTGCTGGGACTCCTCCCTGACGGCAGACAGGAAGTCAGCGGGTGACTGTCGGGGGGGCGGCGGCTTCTCCGCGTGGTTGTAGAGGCCCTTCCACATCCTGGAGACAAACAGCAGCCAGACGTTAACTCGTGTAGAACCCTCTAAAGGATATTCAAGCTAGAGAGAATAACATTTAATATCAGGTGGACTGAGTTTATCACAACTATAAGGGAAGAGTTCATTTAAATCCAGGGCCGGATTATCCATTAGGGCCAGTGGGCCAGTACCCAGGGACACCAACCATGGGGGGGCACCACATGACACATGCTTTAAAAATATATTTTTCATAAATTGTTATATTATTTACTTGAAATTGTTGAAAGACCGTGCATTATTCGTTTTGTGAACACTGGTGTCACAGTAATAATAAATGATAAATAAATCAAGATTAGGCTACATGATCTATCACTCCCCAATCTGTCATAGTTGAGCTGGTCCACAAGTACGTGCAAATGTATCGTCTTTTTTAACGCTACAGAAAATTAATCCAAAATGAACAGACATCAAAAGCTGTGCTTTTTGATTTCAACATTTTAAAATGAGATATTTTAATATTGCTCACTGCTCATATGCCTACATGTAGTTGTGTAAGTTAGTAAATAATAAATTACATTACAGAAATCCCCTTGATTATGTCTGTTTTGTTTATGACCGGAGGACACACAGTTAAGGGGGGGGGGTGGGGGGGGGGCTTTGAATACGGGCCTGTTTAAATCTGATGCAAATGGTGATTGTATTGTATTTTCATTTACGTACATAAATGGCACAACGCTTGGCTTATATGTTACATTTAAATGTTGTTTTTACACTAACAAAAAGAAACCTCTAAAGGACAAATTTGCTTTATTTCAGCGTAAGAACAGCATCCCTGAGTCTGTCCTCCTCATCCCACCCTGATCCACAGGAACCAGACAATGTCACCATGGCAACTACTTCTGAACCGGAATCAACCACCAATCAATCAATCAATCAATCAATCAATCAACCAACCATGAAAAGACATGTCATTTAAATCCCATATTAAACAGGTTTCCAGAGTTTCCTTTTTTCACCTCAGGAATATCGCCAAAATTAGAAACATTCTGTCCAGGAGTGATGCTGAAAAACTAGTCCATGCATTTGTTACTTCAAGGCTGGACTATTGTAATTCTTTACTATCAGGAAGTCCACAAAATGCAGTTCAAAGTCTTCAGCTGATCCAAAATGCTGCGGCAAGAGTTCTGATGAAAATCAACAAGAGGGATCATATTTCTCCAATTTTAGCTTCCCTTCATTGGCTTCCTGTTAAATCAAGAATAGAATTTAAAATTCTTTTTCTAACTTATAAAGCCCTTAATAATCAAGCTCCATCATATATCAGAGCTCTGATTACCCCGTATGTTCCTAACAGAGCACTTCGCTCTCAGACTGCAGGTCTGCTGGTGGTTCCTAGAGTCTCTAAAAGTAGAATGGGAGGCAGATCCTTTAGCTATCAGGCTCCTCTCCTGTGGAACCAACTCCCAGTTTTGGTCCGTGAGGCAGACACCCCGTCTACTTTTAAGACTAATCTTAAAACCTTCCTTTTTGACAAAGCTTATAGTTAGAGTGGCTCATGTTACCCTGAGCTATCTCTATAGTTATGCTGCTATAGGCTTAGGCTACTGGAGGACATCAGGATCTAATTTTCTCACTCTGCTGAGTTCTACTGTTCTTCAGTTTTGCATTACATTGAAATGACTGTCGTCATTTCAGCTTTTACCTTTTATTCTCTCTCTTTTTTCTTCATAGTAGGTACACCTGGTCTGGCGTTCTGTTATCTGTGAAATCATCCAGGGAGGACAGATCACCCGCTATTACCATCTAATGTAGAACAGATTACTAGATCAATATGTGCTTCTGGGCTTGTTTGTCTGTCTTGTTGTGTCTCTGCTCTGTCTTCTGTAACCCCCAGTGGGTCGAGGCAGATGACCGTTCATACTGAGCCTGGTTCTGGTTCTGCTGGAGGTTTTTCCTTCCCGTTAATGGGTGGTTTTTCTTCCCACTGTCGCTTCATGCTTGCTCAGTATGAGGGATTGCTGCAAAGCCATGGACAATGCAGACGACTCTCCCTGTAGCTCTACGCTTCTCCAGGAGTGAATGCTGCTTGTTGGGATTTTGATGCAATCAACTGGTTTCCTTATATAGGAACATTTTTGACCAATCTGTATAATATGATTGAATTTAACTTGTAAAGTGCCTCGAGATGACATGTTTCATGAATTGGCGCTATATAAATAACATTGAATTGAATGTTAATAAGGTAAAGCCACAGATTTGTTTCGTTTATTGTTGTAATCTGTGCTTTAAATAAATCTGATTATTATGAAACAGATTTGTTTGTATATGTTTAAAAAGACATGAGAAATTAAACTGGGAGAAAAAAATCGCATTAAATCGCAATATTAAGATAAAAAATCGCAATTAGATTATTTTCCAAAATCGTTCAGCCCTACAACCAACCAACCCATCACTCAATCAACCCATCCAGAATTCCTGATGGGTTCTCCAGCAGGGGGCGCTGCAGTTCCTCACTTGAAGCAGTAGGGGGTGGTGTTGGGCCTCAGGATGCCCTGGCTCTGGCCCAGCTCGGCCTTATAAAGCGGGTTGGTGTACTGGGACCTGTCCTTCCACAGCTGCGGCCACACGGAGTGACTGCGCTCACGAAGCCTGCAGACCAAACACAGGACGGTCAGGAACGGTCAGGAACGGTCAGGAACGTGGCCCTGGACAGACCCGGACGTGACGACCGATCCGTACCTCAGGTCCCGGCGCTCCTTCTCACAGTTTCCCAGGAAGGTGCCATACTGGCAGGAGTACACGTGGGTCCGGACGGCGATGAGGAAGCGCTCGTTGAACTCGAAGGCACACGGAAACTGCTCCGAGAGCTGCCACACGCTCTCCAGGAACTGGTCTATGACGGGGGACACCTCTTTGGGATCTCCGTCCAGGTGAGCGTACCTGCAGAGGGGGGCGGTTCTGCTGACTGTCCTTTCAAAAGCAAACCCAGAACAACTGAGAGACGGGTGAACTGGCGGCAACTTATTTGTTACTAAAATCATAACCAAGAGACGGTTTTCCTGCTAAAGATGAACCCAGATTGTCTCTAGATGATAGAGATGCAGGACGGCCTGGTTCTGTCTCAGGTCCGCTCACTGACCTGTGGGAGAACTTGTGCCCGAAAGAAACCCAGTCCCTCTCTATCAGCACCTGGAGGAGGAGGAGGAGGATTAACGGGAGTTTACGGCTACATCTGCTTCTGACTACAGGAACGAGTCCTACCATGAACCCTTTGATGGTTCTGTAGAACGGGTCCAGCAGGATACTGGCCACAGAACAGGCCTGGGCCGTCCGGTCCCATCCGTCCGAGCAGTGAACCAGAACGCTGACACCTTCGTCAGCCACCGCCTGGACAGGGACAGAGACGGTCAGAACCAGGAGGTCCAACTGGGCGAGAGAACCAAACTGAGCCACGGAGTTCTACGTGGTTCTGATGTCCAAACCCGGAGCCGGTATAAAAACTAAATCTCATCACGGCGCGCGTTTCTACAGGAACGACTTAAAGCAGAACCGTGTGAGTTCTAAATGAGAGATGTTCACTGATTCTTCGGGTCAGTACGATGGTCAGCTGCCTTCTCAGAAACTGGCCTGTTCACAAGAGAGGGTCGTATCATTGGCTGCATTGGTCATGTGACCTGGAGGTCATCTGACCTGGAGGTCACGTGACCTAGAGCGCCACTTTACGGCGGTCTGAGCTCCCCTTTAACACAACAATGTTTCTACATCCTGGAGGATGACAGAAGGATGATGGATGACAGATGGATGGATGATGGATGGATGAATGGAAGGAGCGAGGGATGGATGGTGGATGGAGGGAGGATGGATGGATGATGGATGGAGGGAGGATGGAAGGATGGATGGATGATGGATGGATGGATGGATAGATGGATGGATGGATGGTGGATGGAGGATGGATGGATGATGGATGGAGGGAGGATGGATGGATGATGGATGGAGAATGGATGGTGGATGGAGGGTGGATGGATGGATGGAGGGAGGGAGGGAGGGAGGGAGGGAGGATGGATGGATGATGGATGGATGGAGGGAGAATGGATGGATGATGGGTGGATGATGGATGGAGGGAGGATGGATGGATGATGGATGGAGGGAGGGAGGATGGATGGATGGATGGATGGTGGATAGAGGGAGGATGGATGGATGGATGGATGGTGGATAGAGGGAGGATGGATGGAGGGAGGATGGATGGATGATGGATGGATGGAGGGAGGGTGGATGGATGGAGGGAGGATGGATGGATGATGGATGGATGGATAGATAGATGGATGGATGGTGGATGGAGGGAGGATGGATGGATGATGGATGGAGGGAGGATGGATGGATGATGGATGGAGGAAGGATGGATGGATGGATGGATAGATGGATGGTGGATGGAGGGAGGATGGATGGATGATGGATGGATGGATGGATGGTGGATGGAGGGAGGATGGATGGATGGTGGACGGAGGAAGGATGGATGGATGGATGGATAGATGGATGGTTGATGGAGGGAGGATGGATGATGGATGGATGGATGATGGATGGAGGAAGGATGGATGGATGATGGATGGGTGGATGGATGGATGGATGATGGATGGAGGGAGGATGGATGATGGATGGATGGATGGTGGGAGGATGGATGGATGATAGATGGAGGATGGATGGAGGGAGGATGGATGGATGATGGATGGAGGGAGGTAGGATGGATGGATGGATGATGGATGGATGGAGGAAGGATGGATGGATGATGGATGGAGGATGGATGGTGGGAGGATGGATGGAGGATGGATGGTGGGAGGATGGATGGATGATGGATGGAGGGATGGATGGAGGGATGGATGGATGATGGGTGGATGGAGGGATGGATGATGGATGGATGGATGACGAATGGATGATGGATGGATGATGGGTGGATGGAGGGATGGATGATGGATGGATGGATGGATGGAGGGATGGATGGATGGAGGGATGGATGGAGGGATGGATGGATGGATGGATGGAGGGATGGATGGATGGATGGGGTCTGCTGGGCTCCATGATGCTGCAGAACGTCTGAGGAACCAGAACATCTGGACTCACTGATTACCGGGTAACTCTGGGCCTATCAGAGTTAAGCTCCGCCCCTTGCTCTGTTCGTCTATGAACCCATAAACACTTTAAAGGGTGGGAACAGGTTGTGATGTCACTTCCTGTACCCTGGCGATGAAGACTCCCGCGTCCAGAACGGCTTTGATGTGCTTCAGCCAGCCAGAGTTCTCCAGCCCCCACAGGAAGTCTGTCATGGAGGCGCCGCGCATCTCGCCCACTGCAGGAGGGAGGAGAGGAGGAACGCCACGTTAGACCAGCAGGGGGCGCCGTTCCCGCCACCACAGAACTGCGCAGACACCCCACGGACCGTCCATGATCTTCTGCTGGCTGCTCCTCATCACGTGGATGTTCTCGATGCCGATGAACTGCAGCTTGATGTTGGCGTAGTGGTCCTCGTTCTCGTAGCCTTTCCCCGCCGCCCGGTTCGCCATGGCGTTCAGCTGCGTACACATCAGACGGCAGGTTGGCCTGCGCCTCCGAGGAGCGCGTCAGTGTGTGTCCATAGACAGAATATAAGAGTAGACCCCGCATCGACCGCTTTCACCTAGGGGCGCTGACCAGATTTGGGGACGCCATCTTGGGGAGGTCGACAGCTCTGCTCAGTGTAATGTGTTGACCAGGCACAGAATCAATTTTAATCATTATAACTCGCTGAATATTGAACTCAGTTTGACTTTTTTTTTGCTGCAAACTTTAAAACTATAGCTATTATAACAAATGGTTCAGTGCATTAAAATATTCTTAGTTGGGTTAAAAGTAAAAGAATATTCTGACAGGATGTATGTTGGAAAACACAGCCACTCATACATACATACATACATACATACATACATACATATATATCAGGGTTTCCCGCAGCGCTATCTTGGCGAGGCGGCCGCCTTGCCAAACTCGCGCTACCGCCTCGCCAACATTCCCAAAAAAAAAAAAAAAGTGACGTTAACACGCGGTTTGTTGTTGTTGCTTTCGCGCGTGCGTGAATGGCAGGGAAAAAACACATGGATACCCCCCGCTCTGCGGACAACGTGTCGTCGTCTCCCCCCCCCCCCCGCTCCGGTCCGCGGGCAACGTGTCGTCCAACAACCCCCCCCCCCCCCCCCCGCTCCGCGAGTCGATCCGCGGGCAACGTGTCGTCCAACAACCCCCCGCCTCGCATAACCAAATTGCTGCGGGAAACACTGTATATATATATATATATATATATATATATATATATATATATATATATATATATATATATATATATATATATATATATATAGAGAGCAATAAATAAATTAGCCCATTTTGTCGGGAATAACTCGTTTGGCACAACAACAGCACCAAACATTAGCAAGCTTGAATTTTGTTGGTGTACAAAAATCCAGAAAACATTTTCACATTCTAATCAAAAATACAAACAATATCTGTTCATCTCACTTGTTAACAAAAGTTATCCCTCGAGCCCTGATGTCAATAGTCCGTTGATTCAAACAAAAACACGCCCACAGTGCTGAGGCATCCTTCGTCTGTTCAGCTTAAACCAGCAGGTTAGGGTAGCAGGTCGACCTCCCCAAGATGGCGGCCGTAATTCCTGCGCCGTGACACTCAACGCGGGGTCTGCTTTTATATAATGTCTGTGTGTGTCGGCGGTACCTTGGGCCTGGTGTCCACCACGTAGATGAAGTCGCTCCCTGGGTTGGACTTCATCAGCGCCTGCAGCATCATCTCGTCCTCCTGGCAGCGGCCGCTGAAGCCCGACAGCGGCTGGCTGCACCGGCACACCGCCGCCTGCAGGGGGAGCATGGGAGGCGGGAAAGTTCTGCCGTGTTCCAGAGTAGAGGTAGAATGAGGACAACTGGACCTTTGCTGAACTTGGTTGACTTAAACTTGGCATTTCACCAACACTGGAGACCCTCCTGATGATTAATGAGTAATTTCTGGCTATTTCCTGTTTTTCACAGTGGAACAGTTTTATAAGGACTCTTTCCAGGAATGATAGGAAACATTTGGTGTGATCCGTGACTGGGACACCCCACAGAGACATCCATGGAAATAGACCTTATAAAGGGGCTGAGACGTGTAAAAGACGGGATTTTATGGAATGTAACTGAATGAAAAAGGTTCTGCTGGCCATCAAATACATCCAGCTTTGTCTCGTCTTTTTTAAAGTTCATTCCCCTCCAACAGGAGCAGAGCTGGTCAGACTGCTGGGTGTGTGGGTGTGTGTGTGGGTGTGTGTGTGGGTGTGTGGGTGTGTGGGTGTGTGTGTGGGTGTGTGTGTGGGTGTGTGGGTGTGTGTGTGGGTGTGTGGGTGTGGGTCCGGTACTGACCAGCGTGTCCTGGTGGAAGTAGGACAGAGCAGGAAAGCGTCCTCGGCTCCTGAACCTGGAGCTGCCCACGATGACGGCGGGCGTGGCCGACTTTGGGACGAACAGCTCAGCGGGGTACGTGTCGCAGACCTGCGGGACAGAAACAGCAGGTTCTGGTGGGTTCTGGACCCGGGTGACGTGCTGGATGGGACAGAGACCCCCCCCCCCCCCCTTCCCGCACTAAGCTAGCCGTGTACGAGCTTCTGTTTCAGAGCAAGCTGACCGAGCAGCTGACTGAGTTCACTTTCTGCTTTAATGGAGAGAAACAGGAACTCTGGCAGAACCGTTTGATTCTGCACTAAAGTGAAACTTGACCCGGTTTCTCCTGCTGAACCAGGGGAGCTGGTTCTGTTCTGGGCTTAGTTTGGGCTCCAGAGGACAGGATGGAGTTCAGGTTTAGATAAAACGATCCACCAGAGACAGGTTGGAAGAACTTCAGGGTTCTGATCCTCTGCTCTGGCAGCGTCCTCACCTCCATCCTGACCCGGTTCTGCTCCTGTCTCCTCCCACCCTAACGGTACCGTTGACCCTGAGTGGTTCTGGCTCCGCCCACACTGACCCGGTACTCGCTGTTGGCGGCGGTGGAGACCCACAGGTTGTTGGGGACGCCCATCCTCTTGTAGTCGGCCTTCGGGTCGATGAAGGTCCAGGACTCCTCCCGCTCCTCCTTGTTCACGTTGGGGTTGAAGGACAGGCAGTACAGCTCGCTGTAGTTCTCTGCGGGGGGAGAGGAACCGATTCAACACCAGCCTCATCAGGTCCAATCCGCCGGACCTCACCAGAACCTTCTAACGGGTTCTCCACCAGCAGTTCTCCGAGCTCTCTGAAGTTCTCTCAAGGTTAAAGCTTAGCAGCCGTCCTCTGCCCACATCGAGCAGCTAAACATTCACCCTGAAACGGGCCGGTTCTGGACCGAACTAGTCCAATCAAACCCCCCAAGAAGGACCTTCAGAGACCCAGAAGAGCTGCGGATCAGGACCAGCTGACCCCAGGAGGTCCGGCTGCCTGGCAGGAACACGTGAAGCTGGATCTGGAAGCTTCAGGCACCAACCGGGTCGGGACAGACGGACCAGCGAGGCGTGGACGTCCGCGCAGTCTCTCTCCTGAGGGACCAGAACCTGCAGGACCCGGAAGTCTTTACAGCGAAGGACGAGCGGGCTCCCCGAGGGCGTGGCGGGCGGCCTCTCCACGCCGCAGACCATGCTGTGCAGAACCTGAAACACACATGGTTCTGATCAGTGTGGACGGGCCTCAGTTCCCCGCCAGCACCACTGACCAGAACAGGAAGTCAGAGATCAGCAGCGCCGTCCGGCCGGTTCTGTTGGAGGGAACCCAGCTCCTGCTCGGGTGGAAAACCTGCAGAGAAAAACAGCAGAGACTGACGGTTCAGTCGGTTCCTGTTGGTTCTGCTTCCTACTTCCAGGTTCTAATCCCAGCGACCCGCTTATCGGCAGCATGTTACTGCATGCGTGATGTCCTTATGCCGCTTGGACGCTTTGTCATTTTATCACAAAGAAGGGAGCCCAGTTTAGCTGCTGTACCTGCTTTGTTTTGGAAGAACTTCCAGAAGATTCCTCCGAAGACGCGGAGCAGCGCGGGGCCGACTCTGCTCACGCTGCTGCGGTAGTGAGCGGCTGAGCGGCTTACGTGATGAAACAGGTTGGTGTCGTTACCAGACTTTGTTTTTACCGGTTCCTTGCAAATTTTACAAATCACTGGTTTATTTCTGTCAGACTGGTGAACTAGTAAAACCCCGTTTTGGGACCGCTTCCTCCGCCTCTCCTTGCTGCGTGTTGTGGTTTGAGAGGGCGGCGCTTTGTGACGGCGTGCCTGGGTCCCCGATTACGATTGGTCGAGAGGAAGCAGTGGTTGTAGCATCAACTAATATGATAGGCTGAAAGGAAGGAAGGAAAACTGTCTCTATATCAAAGTTTTATCAACCTTTTTTTTTCCTATCGCGCCACACGTCTATCGATCGATATATATTGTTATTGAATTATCGTCCAGCCCTACGTTAGATCACTGTGTTCCTGAAACGTAACGCCGGTTCTAACGCTAGTTTGACTGAATCTGACTTTGTGAAGAGCTTTGAGACGCCGTGTTGTGAATTGGCGCTATATAAATAACACTGAATTGAGTTCGCCTTCAGTATGGCGCTCAGGTGAGTGCTGCTCACTCATAGGCCACGCCCCCCTGGTCCTCCAGTCCCAGCTGCGTGCTCTGGAAGGAGCTTCTGACTGCAATTGCTCCACTACAATAAAACTCAGATTTCTGGGACCTTTTAGGTTCTGTTGCTTAATAATTAAAGGAGCAATAAGTAAGAAATTTACTGTAAAATCAACCTAAATCATTCTCATTTGTCTCCTGGAATGGAAGCAGCATTCCCTATAAACAATCAATCCTCTCCATCAACAGCGTCTTAGTCACGTTTTTCTCCTTTCAAACCTGGAGGTTCGGTCCAGAACTACTTCAGTTCAGAGTGTAGCCCGTGTTTATTTCCTGGTTCCTCAGCCAATCAGATGAGAGTTCCCAGTTCCCAGCACAGAGCGCAGCATTTGGTGTTTTATGTTGTTAAAAGTCATTATGAAGCTTAAAGGAACAATAAGTAATAATCAGTAGAGACCAGAAATGACCTTAAACAACATTTCCAGCCTGTTTTCAGCAACATGTTGCTGAGACATGAGGGGACGGAGGACGTCTGGTGGCCATGTTCAAAAGGTCATCTAACTGTGGCCAGCTGCCTTCAACTTCCTGATCTCCTTCCTGGTGAGCTGGGAGAACCGATATGGAGGCAAAAACCCAGATGGAACCAAGAGCTTGAGAACAGAACAAGATTTTCGTGTCAACGACTTCTGGCCACAGTTCTTCTCCAGCAGGAGACACAGCTAACCTCAGGTGACCATGCTAACCTCAGGTGAGCATGGTCACCTGGAGGAGGCTTCTGGTATCCACAGATGAAACAAGGAACTCCAGGTTCTGAGTAAACAGCATAAAACGTGGTGCTCCCATGTGGAGGAACACGTTCAGACTGGATTATCCTCCTGACTGTCATATTTTATCTGAATGTAGATCAGCAGCTGCTGACATCTCAGCTGCAGGAGTTAGTGGAGCTGCGCTGCTTTTCGCGAACAATCAGGCAGCATTCAGCCAGCAATCAGCGAACAATCAGGCAGCATTCAGGCAGCATTCAGCGAACAATCAGGCAGCATTCAGGCAGCATTCAGCGAACAATCAGGCAGCATTCAGCGAACAATCAGGCAGCATTCAGCGAACAATCAGGCAGCAATCAGCGAACAATCAGGCAGCATTCAGGCAGCAATCAGCGAACAATCAGGCAGC
>CM073123.1:3714039-3979039 GCA_037039145.1 Fundulus diaphanus
TTATTTCACTGTGTATCTAAGATTAGTGACTGGCCTTCCAGGAATTACTTTGTTTTAAACACCAAAAAGACTGAGACCATGATTATAACTCCTCCTGAACAAAAATCAATCAGTTGTTTCTTTTTGTCCAACTCCTAAGTCCAGCATTTAAAATCTTGGTTTAATGTTAAATTTTGACTCTCATGTAAAATCTCAGTCTCATTGTTGTTTGTTTCATTTCTAAACTGCTACACATGGCCTCTTCAGCTGCACTAACAAAAATAATCCATGCATTTGTCTCATTGCATTTAAATGACTGCAAAATCCAAATAATCCCTCTTTTTTGTGGTCCAGACCACAAAATATTACACAGACATGGGGGGGAAATTTGGTTTTAAAAAATGACAAAAAAAACTGTAATCCTCATTTAAGCCTAAACATTTTTGGGTTTATAATTTATACTTATATTCTAAAATTGTCCTTTCAGTTCACTTTCACAGTAATAGGAATATGATAAAGCCTTCTGGCCCACTGGCATGTTGTTCTAATAAATCTGGGGCAATTGGAACTCTAAAATAAAACACTATATTTTGCTGTAGTTTGCTGTTATTATTTCCTCTTTTTCTCATATTTGCGCAACTAAAGTCAGATGCTTCTTGTGTAGCTCTGAAAGTTTTTTGAGTTGGTTAGAGGTGATACTTCCTTCAACTATTTAGTGTTTCCCTGAATTTTTGATAAAAAACAATATGCTTAAATCTAATCAAATTTTATTCCACAGTCACAAACCCCATCTAAAAGATTCATGCAGTTGAGGTGGACTTCACTTGTAGTGAAGTTGAAATGTAAAAAAAACCAAGCTGTTGCTGCTGAGAGTAATCGCTTATTAAGGCCAAAATGTTGGTTTTAAGTTCGAATAACTGAAAAATGTAAAACCTTTCTGACTGATATATTAGATAGCTGAGTATTTCCAAGGAAGACATTTTGATATAAACTAGCAGGAAGACCAAGGATTTGCAAACAATAAGGTTGTGCCAGCGGTGCAGAAATGGAATGCAGCCCTGCTTTTACATCAAAACCTTAAATGTGTCTGTTGGAAACAAACCCCAGCTGGTGATCGGTCACCGTGTACAGAATCCAGATAGCGTTTCTAGAGCATAAGGTCACTGTGATTACTTTGTAACATGCTTTAAATCCACATGGGGAGAAATAATGACGTAAAACAGGTGTGTACGTCTACAAGGAAAATGTTAAAACAGAAACTGTTTATCAGAACGCTTTGTTTAAAAGCTGCCTGACGTATTACCCTTTACTCCGATCACACAGAAAAACAGACAAAAAATCCACCTCCACTTTCCCCATCTTTACCCAGCTGTCACATCTGGCGGAGGGCAGCGAGGCCTTGGAGTAGCATTTTAAATCTGAGCTGTCACTGGAATGATCAGCGTAAGTGCACAGCTTGCCCTTTTACATCCTTCCAATGAGCAAGAACGCAGCACAGGAACAAGGGTGTAAGGCGGAAGGAGGCAAGGAGGCGCACGAGACGAGAGGCACGATTATTCAACCACGTTGCCTTGACGACCACTTGTAATGTGTGCAACAGTTGCCATGGTGATGGTTGCCATGATGGAGAGAGCCGTCAACAGGTCGTGACGAGGACCAGCTGACGTCACCGGCAGCAGCGTGGCGATGAAAAGACGAGG
Source organism: Fundulus diaphanus (assembly GCA_037039145.1). NCBI lineage: Eukaryota > Metazoa > Chordata > Actinopteri > Cyprinodontiformes > Fundulidae > Fundulus > Fundulus diaphanus. The sequence goes on from CM073123.1 coordinate 3,715,719, forward strand.
ATGTGATTCCGTGTCAGGCCACTCTGCTGATGGTGCGCAGTGATTGGCTGGATCTGGGACAGGAGACGTGTAGTTTCAGGCAGCCGCTAACTCGGCCTTGGGCAACTGTCAGAGAGATCCAAATTTTTCCTCAAATGAACTTTGCACATTTATTGCAACCTTTTAGCTTATGCCATCCTTTGATATGCTTTACCAGATGTTGAATCAGTTAAATAAATTAGAATATCAGCAAAAACTTAGTCCACTTCGATTCTCCATGGGGTTTAAATCAGGTGAGTTTTCTGTCTGATCGAGCACAGAGATACCCATCCATCCATTTTCTAACATGCCTATCCCTCGTGGGGTCACGAGGGGTGCTGGTGCCTACCTCCAGCTGTCAATGGGTGAGAGGCGGGGATCACCCTGGACAGGTCGCCAGTCTATCGCAGCGCAACACAGACACAAACGGGAGAATTTAGGGAGGCCAATTAACCTAACAGTCATGTTTTCTGACTGTGGGAGGAAGCCAGAGTACCCGGAGAGAACCCACGCATGCACAGGGAGAACATGCGAACTCGATGCAGAAAGATCCAGGGCAAGGGACCTTCCTGCTGCATGGCTACAGTGCTACCCACTGTCCACTGTGGAGCCCCACAGAGATACCATGGAGAACAAATCATTCCACTCAATTTTTTACTAACATGCTATATACCATAGCATCGTTGTGAAGGGTGTCAGTTGTCTGCTGGACAGCTCAGCAGTCATCTCCATTATTTTGTAGGCCTCAACACACTTTTTTATGAAAATAAAACATTATTGGTCTCTTCTTATATTCAAAGTTTCTGAGAAACTGAATTAGCTGTAAGAGAGAACCACCAGATAGAACTGATAGATTATTATAGAACTGGATCTTTTCTACTACCTGTCATTATTTTTGACGGATAAGAGAACATAGATAACATATTGGAATCATATTCAACATCAAGAACTCCAAGCAGACCGCCCGTATACACCCCTCATCCATTTCAGAACGATAAACCCTACCCGTTCTATTTATTTGTTTGTCTTTCAGGGCCCGATCACCTAATAGTCCATTTCATCCTCAACATGTTTATAGTGTCTTTGATAAGCCGTGCCTTGACTCAAGCTTTAAGGGCTAAAAGAAAGGCAAGAAAATTTCAAATTTCCAAGATTTTCAGAGGGAATTTTTCTGTGGGAGCAAGAAATAAAATAGAAATCTAACATTACCAATAGACTTATCCACAAAAAAATGTAACGCTTTAATCATTGTGAAGCTGAGCGTGCCAACAACAAAACGTAATTTAACGTGATGGATAGCTGTGGTCAGTTTGGGAAAGACAAGGGTCCGACCTCGCAGAAACACTCCACATAAACCAAAAATCGGAACGAGAATGGAAACTGATCAAAAGGGGATAAATAAATCAAAAGCAAGGGGAAAATCAAGTAATGAGCGGTTAGATATTGGCTAGGCCTCCTGTTAGACATCAGGTTGATTGTGTACAGGATGTGCCTGCTCAGTATCAACAGAGGTAACGGTGAAACAAAAAGCAGCCCGCCTGAGGATTGAACGATCATTCATTCTGTAACTTGGGATGTTGAACTGAAGAAAAGTTCACCAGTGAAAACCTAATCTCTTCATGGTGCTCCGCGGCCCCGGTGAGTAAAATTTTTATCATTTCGGCTCTAAATTTAACAAAGAAAGAAACAAAAACATTTAAGTTATGAGTAAAACTTTGTGGGGAAGGATATTTGTTTTACATTTTCCCAACTAAAGGATTGACTGCGCTGCCACCTACCCCAATAACACCAAAGACAGCGGGCCAAGCTTTTCAAATGTCAATGTTTATGCACATTAATGACGACGTCTCTGCTTTAGGATTTAGAGAGACTGAAGCAGTGAGGCTTTCTGTCCCACTTTTGTGGTACACATCTTCAACACGACATGTTTATTTTAAAATGCGCTGATCAGTCTCGATGATTGCCATACGAGGAAACTAGAACTGGTTAAACATGCAAACTGAATTTAAATCGAAACAGATACAGCAATAAATTCAAACATATGCGTTCAATGTAAGATTGAGGACAAAGTGACATCTTTTAATTTTTCCCATTAAAAGAGAAGCTCCATCTGGTGAAAAGAAACGGTCAAACTGCTGAGGATGTCCTATTTAATTTAGTGCCTGTATTCGTCTCCCTTTGCAGATTATAATATGCTATATGATCTTATTTTTAGATTCATTTAGCAAGATAAAAGACCAAGACTTTACCAAATACCTTGCCAAAATATTTCTTTTAAAATGTGTGTTGCTCTGTTATAGAGAATTAAATAGCATCATAAATCTTAACTAGCAAGTTAGCTAGTTAGGATTCATAATGTCCAGTCAGCATATGCCGTAGTGTAACTTTTTTTTTTTTTTTGCAGTTTTATAGTATAGGCTACTGATCTACCACAGCATCATTTAGTGTTAAATGTATAGTTTTCCTTATATTTCACTGTTCTGTGGCAAAGAACCGCCTATTCCTCTTATTCAGCCCAGCTTTTCCGTTTTGTCTTAGCACTTCTGTTGAGCCGTCAATCCGCTGTTGTAAGTATCAGAAAATGGCAAAAACGGCATGGGAAGAAACAAATATGTCACTGAAAGAGCTCCAAGGGAACATGTCTGCCTCATCCATGGGCAGGGTTCTCAACTCTCACACGATGATCATGAGACACGCATTCCCCTGACTTCACACACACACATTACATTCGTCATGGAGAAAGCTAAAGCCCACGATGAATGGGCTGTGGACAATCCGTTCACAGCACTGTCCGTTCAGAGCTCAGTTAAACCGTCTTCTCCTGAGCTGTTTCAGCTTCTTTCACAGCTTGTGAGTCTCTTTCATTTCTGCTGCAGTTAGCGATAACAAAGCAGCAGAGGAAGGGCTGGAACAAAGCCTGGAGTTTGATAAAACTGTAAAACTTTAGCATTGTGATATGACGACCTGTTCAGAGTGTACCCCGCATCCTGCCTCCCACCCAGTATGCGCTGGAGATAGGCACCAGCGCAACCCTCCCCCCGTGACTGTTTTAAGTTTATCAGAAAAAAAAACAGGTTTTATTTTGCTTTATTTTACGAGCATCCTGCCGTGCTATGGCTCATTAGGTGGGACGCTGCTGCATGTTTTGATTGACGCGTCTCTCATTGGTGGTGACTGCAGCTCTGGCTTGTTCCTTTCAGAAAAACGCATGTGGAACAGGTTTTCGACTTATTCCGAATCTGACATCGACATATTTGGGGCGTTGTTTCAGTTTGTGGGACACCAGGACAGGTGTGAGAAATGCAGCACAGTCCAGTTCAGTTGAGGAACAAGCTCAGCATCCTCTTCTTCTGCCCAAAGCCAAACTGTCATCACATCCTCCTTTGACACAGAACTTCCCTGTTACACCTCAGATGTAAGACACTTTTCTGTCTCTAGAAGTCAGGTGAAGAGGCAGCGGGAGAGACTGAACTGGAATAAGGCTGCAGGTCCAGATGGTGTCTACCCCACAGTCCTGAAGGCCTGGTCAGAGCAGCTCTCTGGGATTCTACCGCACCTCATCAACCTTAGCATGACCAAGGAGAAGGTCCCAGTGTTGTGGAAGACTTCCTGCATTGTTGCCCTGACATCCCACATCATGAAGGTCCTAGAGAGACTCCTGTTGGCCCACCTGAGTACACAGACAAGCAGTTATCAGAACCTCTTGGGGTTTGCTTATCACCGTGGAGTTGGAGTTGAAGATGCCATCATACACCTGCTTCAACAAACCCACTGTCATATAGACAAGGCAGGCAGCAACACTGTAAGGATCACGTTCTTTGATTTCTCCAGAATATTTAGCGTCAGCCTGATTTGCTTTGTACAGAAAATCCAGAAGATTCAGGTGGAGGCCTCAACAATCGCCTGGATCAGAGACTACCTGACAAACAGACCATAGTATGTGAGACTGAAGGACTGTGTGTCTAACCAGGTATTCAGCAGCACAGGAGCACCACAGGGGACTGTACTCTCACCTTTCCTTTTCAACCTTTACACCTCAGACTTCCAGAACAAGACAGACTCCTGTCACCTGCAGAAATACTCAGATGACTCTGCAGTCCTTGGATGCATCGGAGAGATGGACAGGAAGCTGAGACCAGGGAGCTGGTGGGCCGCTTTGTGGCATGGTGTGGAAACAATCGTTTCATTCTGAATGTGGATGAAACAAAGAAGATGACTTAGATTTCAGGAGAAATAGGACCAACACTGTTACCATACTGGGAGAAGATGTGGAGGTGGTGGAGGAGTATAAATACCCGGACAACAAACTGGACTGGAGAAGCAGCTGTGAAGCCGTCTACAAGAAGGGACAGAGCAGACTGGACTTCCTGAGGAAGCTCAGGTCCTTCAGGGGTTGCAGCAATATGCTGCAGATCTTCTATAAATCTGTTGTGAGTCTCATCTCCGTCGCCATCATCTGTTGGGGTAGCAGCATCAGAACAACTGACTAGAAGAAGCTCAAGGTGATAAAGAAGGCCGGCCCTGTTCTGGGGACCATTCCAGAACCTCAGGAGATGACTTTGTGAAAAAGGACTCTTCATAAAATGAATAACATTATGGACAACCCTAAACATCCTCTTCCTCAGACTGTTGTACAACAACAGAATGTTTCCAGCCAGAAGCTTGTCCAGATCCGCTGTAAGACAGACGCTACAGGAGATCCTTCCTGTCTGCTGTCATCAGCATCTGCAACTTGTTGAGGAACTCCTGTAACATAAGTTACACCAACATTTAATTTCCCTTTCAGATTAATTAAGCATTTTTGAATTGAATTGAATTGAAATTGGGACATCTGGTCACTCTGTGTTGGTGATAGCTGGAGTTTACTGGTGGGTACAATGGGATGCTAATGTGTCGCAGGGTTCGGATGTTCATGCAGATGTGTTTTGAGTCCCCGTGTTGTGGTTTGCTATGTTTAGTAACAAAGGTTAAGGTGCTTAGAAGCCCAAGTTTTTCTCAGCACACTACTGTGAAAATGGTCAACTTATGCCTCGTTCTGAAGCTTAAATCCCACAAATGCCAGGTGCTTAACTGATTTTAAAAGTTGCTAATTTACTTCACCACAAGAGAGAGCAGGAACCAAGGCTAGCACTATTAGCAAAACAGTCAAACTGGCGAACCTTCCTGAATAAGGTGAAAAGCTCGGACAATAAAGACAAGGCTTGAGGCTTGTATGCTTAAAAATACATATTATCTATGCTCAACACCTGAGCCTGTCCATTTTCAAAGGAAAACAGTTTTACTATTACAAATAAATGAGAACTGGGGCAGGAGTCAAAGCCAATGAGTTTGAGTAACAACCATAACTTCAAGAATTGAAAGTTGTCCGGTTTCTTTTCAGTGAAACCCTCTCATGGCACCAATATCATGCAGAAAATGTAGATGTGAAGCGTTTTATCAGTCACGGGGGGGTTCTTCATTGCATTGTGACACAGCTCATTTAGACTGAGACGTGAGTGAGGAGCCAGTCTCAGCTGTACATCATCACGTTTTCATTAGTGCGGGCTGGCGGTAGATTCCAGCCTGTGATAGTACTGCGAGGGCATCACAAGGGCATGCAGTCTCTTCACACCACCACAGACTCCTGCATATGAACAAATCATAAACTTAACACTCAAAGATGAAGTTAGTTAGACAGGGAGACTTAAAGATTCATGCTAATTGTATAGAAAACAAGAAATATCTTTATTAAAGAGCAATACTTTGTTGGGTTTATATATAGCCTCTATCATGAAAAGAGTAACAATGGTTATTCTAGCTACCTACTCTTGATATTCCTGCAGCTGTAGCCATTTTTAAATCAATTAATCTATTTATTTATTTATTTTTGCCATGTATAAAGCTGTATTTCCGGTAACTGGAAGATTTTTCTCCAGTTATATATTTTTTTATACTTCTCATATTTATCTTAAAGGCAAAAGCAATAATTATTTTGCTGATCATCCAAAAATGTTGTTCCATAAATTGCAGTACAATGCAAACCTGTTTCATCCTTTTTTACATTAGGTTTACTTGATCTACTGTCAAAATATGTTATTGCTCACAAAGGATTTGTCACTGTCAGACATTTTTAAATTATTATTTCATTATAATGTATTAATGTAAATATAGTGAGACGCACTGTTTAAAACCTGAAGTTATCCCATAAAATTTGAGACGACATAAACCTGCAGTCATCGTCTTAATGTCAGGGAATGAAACTAATTGTTTTGCAGACTATGCCTTTAAAGTTGGGGGCTTGTTTCTAAGCTCTAAATAGAGGAGTGCTGTTCGGTATACAACACATGCATCTAAAATAAGAGCTCGTCGAGAGTTTTAAAGTAAAATGTTAATGTGCAGTGATGAAGGATTCCAGGTGTCTAAGCGTGACTAGCAAGCTTCAACAGCATCCTTTCTTAAGGACGGCGCTACAGAACTGCATTGTCACTGATACAGAAACCCATACTTGCTCAACCCGGGCAGCATGAGACTGTGACTGCAGCTCTGTACATCATGAGGTTGAGACTTTTAGACAGCAAAGAAGCCACTTATGCTTAGCAGAATTATAAAGGACAGGCTGAAACTCTATATAAAGTACAAGGATAGCGGCAGAAGGCGTGTGGAGACTTATTTTGTCAGATAAAGCCTACTTCTGATTGATCATTTGTCTAGAGAAGAAATATTGACAGCTGCCATGAGTCTGGTGCAAAGTCAAAACAGAAGCCTCCTGATTTGATCCGAGATCAACTCCAAGGTCTGTCATGTTTTGGGATAATTTCCTGACTCATGTGCACAATCATTCACAGGATGCGTATGTAAAATGCTCAGAGAATCACAGACAGCAAAGATAAATGTGCACACTGAGGCGGGTTTCTGAGTCCGAGCCTCTGGAAGTGGGAGAGGAGCAGTTAGACGGGGCAAGAGATAACCAAGATGATGAATTATAGGCAAAAGACGAGGAATGAGACTGCTGACTGTTCCGTAACGTCGACCTTAGGGGCACAGAGAAGTACGCAGAGTGAGCTGAGCAGAAATAAGCTGGTCACAAGACTAACTTCTCTCAGAGAGAAACTCAAAGCAGATGCAAGGAATGATACTTAGAGGCTTTGGCTCCAAAAGTGCATCAGCAGAAGGCACGGTAAGAGCTGTCCGAATAGTGCAGTCAGGGAGGAAGGAGGTAGGGGCCTGTATGCTTCCTACCGCGGCTAATTTAGCATAGGAACCTTACGATGTCCCTTACTGGCACTGAGGAGCTATAAGTAATCGGCACAGCAGTCTGAAGTTCATTTCCTTCCCACAATAGAGTTCTTACTGTTGGTCCCATGAAAGGTCAAGGAGCTAGGAGCTATTAAGATGTTTTTGGATGGAGCTTTGACTCGACCAACAACGCTGATCATCCGGTGAAATCTGCTCGTACTACAACTCCTGGCACCCGCAGCGGTCAGATGAGGTGATAGCAGACAGGTGTGTAGTCTGCAGCAGGCCAGCAAAGATCCTTTATTCTGTAGGTCTCACATTATCCACAAACACATACAGTCTCCAGGATCACGACAATGTGAGTTCTCCAAACTGCCAAGAATAAAGAGTTGGTTCAAACATCTTCTAAGGGCAACTTTAGCTTGTCATAGTAAAGTTATAAAAAACAAGGCTCATCGCAGTAAATACTGGCTCTGCACAATTTGCTGTTAATCAGAGGCCTTGAAATTAATGAAATGTATTTGTTATATAATATGTAATTGAATGAAATATATGACCATGCTGAATACTGTGATTAAGAGCATTTCCAGTTCTCAGGCCATTTTTAAGGACAATATCTAAAGTCCAAGTGAGAACACCTGAATTAATTTCATAATTGGCCTTATGGTAAATGCCAGACATCTAATCATTTGTGCTAAAAGGCAATTTAATCATTTAAGTAAAATGGAGCAAAATGCAATGCCATTGGGCCATTTTCTCTTGACGAGATTAATAATATGGGTTAAATTAATGATCTTCAGAGTTTTTGCGTCAGAGGAAACTTTTAGTCATATGAACTTGAGACATGGCCTAATGAGAACTAAGCACATGCATCCTTTGGGGATCATTAAATGAAATTAAACTGTTGGTTTTGAAATTAGGGGACTGTAGACCATATTTCACAGGCTGGCTGTCAGAGTGAAGTTGTATTTGAAAGTATTTCTACCATTTTCTCCACCTCTCTGACCTCTGTGTCCTTCCTCTTATGTAAGCGGAGAACGGCGTTGCAGCCGCCTGCCTCGGGTTGTGCTCCAGCATCTTTACACCTGCCTAGATAACAAACACAGAGACGAGGCTCGCCGTTGCTCCTGCGAGAATCCAGAGTCCTCAGGCAATGCAGCGCAGCGCTCTGCTCAGTCTGTGCGAACATAAAAAAAACAGACAGTCGTCTTTGCTTCATGAGCTCATCAGGTTAGACGATGTGTCATTTTCATATAAAACGACTCAAAGGCGAGCAGCTATCACAGCATTGTTATTAATGCGATGCGACTAGCTTAAGGGTGTCTTAGTGAAGATGATGCATTGTTGTGCTCTTGAAAACAACCTGTTATGTTAAAGTTTGTCTAAGAAGTATTCGATGACATTGATAAAGTACAGCATTTTATTCCTGCAGCAGTGAAATGCTGATAAATGTATTTGTTTCTTGTTTTGGGGACAGAATTTGTCTTCTTTCCCTTTCTTGACGGTAACCAGGAGAGAATCCGAGCACCTTCTTTATCTCAGCTATTCCAGCTGTCATACAGGCTCATGAATATATTGACTTTCCCTCTATAAAGTAGGGGAATATTGCCTGTTTGTGCACACAGTGATAGATGTATGTTTTAATGGGGCGTTACGGCTGGAGCAAGCTGCCTGGCTTGTGTTCTCAGCAGCTCCAAAAACTGGAAGTGGAACAAAAAAAGCCTGTTTGGATTGTAATTGTGTTTTTGTACATGCACAGCTAGCTCCGTCCTCCAAGGCGAATCATGCAAATGCCTGAAAATCATGTTTCTGACTCTTGTTGTTCTTCAAGTTCAAATGGAGGACACAGTTTTTTCCTGTTTGGACATTCTGGGCTTCTAATGCAGGTTCTACATGAGTCTCACCAGGAAATTGGGTCGGACTCCAAAAAATGATGGTTTTCAAACGTCTTTTAAATCACATCTGTGATGGTTGTATTCTTCCACTGCTGACGATTAAACCAGGTAACTGTTCAAAGAAAGAAACTTCAGTCGGCAGCGTCACCACATGTGGCCCTTTTTATAACAAAAGATGCTTTCACATCCCAGCTTTTCTGTGTCTTCACCTCACTCTTTGTGTCATCAGCATGTCTCCAAAAGGATTCTAGCACGTATATCCATGAAATCTGTCATCCTTGTACCACATCAGGATGTAGCTAAGCACAAAAAGAAAGCATGCCACACAAGCAGGAAAGGTAAGGCCACAGCTATTGAGCTAGGATCCCAGTAAAAATGGGAGGTATCTCCGTCGTTTTCAGGCGGCTGTGGTGGGAAAATGAGATTTCATTCGGAGCCTGTCCAAGTTTAAGCAAACTGACCCCAAACCAGCAAGGGGGCCACCAACAGCAATCCACTTATCACACATTAGAACGATCTTATGTTTGCTTTGTTAAGAAAAGGCAATTTAAGCAATTATGTTACATTTTATGCAGTCTCCAGCTGCAGTAAATCTAAATAAATAATGGAAATTTTACTTAATTGGATAAGATTAGAAACTAAACCCCAAACACATAATATAGTACAGCCAGTTTTATGAACAGTATTGGTGGCCCTCCTGTACATCAGGAGGTTTAATCAGAATGAATCTGGACATGAGAACTGATTGTTGAGACCCTGAAGCCAGGATTACTTCTTTGTTATTTTTGTTGAGTTGTCTTGCAACAATCACATTGTGCTCTCCAAAGCCTGAATAAACATGGAAGCTGTTGTAATTCAGTCCCATCAGCTGAACCAGTTTCTAATGATGTGATGAACCCCTGTTAGCCACTGGCTGCCTTCTTAGCTTCTCACTCCTCACTTGTCATCAGTAGATCAGCAGTTTTCCTTTGCAAGCCTGAAAAGTAAATTGCAGCGCAATAACTCATTACAGCATAGGGGCAATTTGGAGGTGTGTGTTGTCCTTCTCCCCTACCAGTAGCACCAATCTAATTTGGATCCCATCACATACAGATTGTATTGTGCAAGCTGTCGGTTGCATTTTTCATTTACCCGTCCATGTTCTGGCTGAAATTTTAAGAGGAAGGAAACAACACTGGAGGCTTAGCAAGTTGACCTCAGGGGCATTTCCTACCTGGGTCCAACACTATGATAACAGAGAACATCAACGTCTTTCTTTCTTGTGGATTATCAAATTAATTATCCAATCCACCATTTTTACATCACACATCCCAAAGTTGAATGGTCTCATACATACATAAGACTGAAACAACGTTTTAGCGAGTTCTGATACCAGCTTAGTTTGCATGGATTAAATTGTGTTACTCACAAAGGACTTAATTAAATAAAGCATAAGGGAATTCTGCGGTGAGCTGGTCAGCAGAGTGAAACTGTTGTGGTTGGAAAACAAATGGACACAAGAAAGACCTTGTCCTTATAAAACCCGAATTTAGATATCAGGATGAAACAAGAACAGAGTGGTTTCATTTCTGTTTTATGTTCTGTGCAGACCACCAAGAAATGAGCCTTTTTGGGTTCTTGTGGATCAAACGGAGCCCGTGAGACATATTTATAGCTTAGAATAAAAAAAGGGAAGCTGGTGGAATGAAAGTCATAAATGTTGGCAGGACAGAAAGTCAATCAGCATGAAAGGCTTTGTTGCATGCAAACACTGGCAACACCATGACAAGGTGGTGATTATTTTCAAATTAAACGAGTATGTTGTGTTCTGTAAAAAGTTAGCTATTATGTTAAAAGTCAAAATTAAAATATGAAGCTAACACATACGAGCAAAAAAAGTTAAAAAATGTTCAGAACAGTATGGTCACACAGTAGGCAAAGGGATTATTTTCCTCCAGCTTCTTGAAAATCCTGCTGAAGACTTTTAAAATTTCAATTCTGTTCAGTTCATTTTTAAAAAGGGCAATCTGGCATTCAACTCCTATACACCAAATCAATTACAATCCATCCTGTTTCAGTTTTTTATTACATCCAGCTCATTCTAATACAAACCAGCAATGATTAGTCTGACTGATTGACAACTTATAATGTCAATCAGTAAAAAGGAAATCAGTGGATTGCATTAAATCTTCACTGTAATAAAATCCCTCATTCTAAACAAAAATGGAGGTTGCTGTAACAAATGCTTGATGGCAGTTGTTGATGCAAATGTGGTGCAACCAGTTTTTAGTTTACCGGATTTCTTGGACTATATGGCGCACATAAAATCCTTAAATCTTCTCAGAAACTGATGGTGCGCCTTATAATCCGGTGTGCCTTGTATATGATCACCGTTGTGCTGACTGACTGATTTTATGTGGTACAATGAGCTAAAAAATCTGTTTAAATGTTTAAGTATGTATTTGGTTAGCAACAAAGCCGCTCCGCTCAATGAATATTAGCATTACGGTACACTGGTCACTACCTGATAGGACCCCTGAGCTGTCTACAAGACTGCCTGACTGTAATGTCTAAACTAGAAGTGCATTTATGTAAGGCAGCCTGGAGTACGTGCTAGCAACAATAAACCTAGTAAGTTAATTTAATATAAAAGTTTATTTTGGCCTTATGTTAGAAACAGGCAGTGTGGTCCAGCTACTCTGTCCTCCTGACAGAGACGGATAGAGAGAAGTGGAAGTGAAGGGAAGGAGTGATATTACACACTTGGGAAGAATATTTAGTGCATTTTATAATCTGGTGCGGTTTATGGTCTGAAAAATATGTAGGTTACTTTTTCACATGGAACCAGATTGGATCGGAAAGCCTTTTTTTCCTGAAGTCGTCAACATTTGAGAAATCCAGTTGTAATTTCCCAAGTTATCTTTTTCTGACATAAAGATTTCTTTGATAATCTCAAACATTAAGTGTGACAATAACGCAAACACACCATCAGCACAGTATAACATGGTGGGGACAGCATCATGCTGTGGGGATGATCCTGCTTTGGTGGAATGGTTTGGATCAGAGCAAACTGAACACCCCAGTCCAAGTCCAGAACTAAATCCTACCAAGAGTCTGCGGTAGGACTTGAACTTGGATGTTCACATGTAAACTGGGTCTGAGCTGTTTAGGGAATGAGGACATAATCCGGTCTGTAGATGAGCAAAGCAGGAAGACTCACAGCTGTTATTGAAGTGAGAAGTGGTTCAGCAAGGTATTGACTGAGTAGGCCCGTAATGTGGGTCACATTTTTCAGATTTATATTTGAAAATTATTTTTTTTAATTATTAAGAATGCTGTATCTTTCTTTCTCCCACATACTATTTATTTGCTACTTTCTATTCAGATAAAATCCAAATAAAACACAGCAAAGATTGTTATAATTTGACAAAATCTGAAAGAAAATTTGAAGTCACTGTAATTAAATCCTGTTAAACAGCTGTGTGGCTGACTTTATTGGTCTTTTATCAGCATTTATCCTCTCAGAAACATTAAGCCAAGATGGAAGCTTCTTAAAAGCTGCAAACAGAAAGCATAATTTGCAATATGCTCTGTCTGAACCTGCATTTTATTTAGTATAAGTAATGTAGAACATGTTTTCTCTTGAGCTCAATTAAAATCTATTTAGAATTTCTTGCAACAACTTCGAACAATTTTCAAAAAAAATAAAATGGTACGTGATTTATAGGCGACTGGTGTTGGTTACACATAAAAAGCAGAACTACACCAGTGAGAACAAACATACTTTGACACAGAGTTTTAGGTTTGGACTCTTATGTTGTGATAAACAAGCAAGACCCTTCATTGCCCCTGAATCTCTGATAATTTGAGAGGGTGAGATGACCTTTCCCACTTCCTCTCATGTTACAACCTCTAAACAAACAGAGGGATGTTAGTTCCTCTTTCACAGAAAGAGGCCATCAAACCAAACGCGTCACTGTGGGTAAAACACAAGCAGATGATGCTATTTCTCCAGCTGGTCAAGGTGAACACAGATTTTGAACTTCAGGTGCAAAATCCCCAAACAGGCAGCAGCCTATACGAAGCCAACCCTATTATTATCTGATATTATAACATACCGTGCATGTTATCTATGAGAGCTTGAAGGATGAGTAAATGCATTAGGCTGATATCTAAAGTCTATCACGCCGCTCAAACACACGCGTTTGAGTAATTTCACCATGCCACAGAGGGAGGACCCTCCCTGCAGAGCCTGCAGAGCCTGCAGAGCCTGCAGAGCTGCTGTTCGCCATCCGATGGGATAATCTAAGTGTTGTGCTCAGGTCCATGTGAGGAAGGGATTACATATTTATTTGGGCGAGTTTTCATCCCTTCTTCGCCATCTGCCACTAGCAGCGTGACCTCGGCCCAGTCCTTTGAGCTTTCTGGAGATGTTGTGGCTGGAGAGTGGATGTGAGAAAGATTAAGTTAGAGAACAAAAGCTAAGAAATGAAAAAGTAAGCATTTAGTATTTTTCCTTTCCTGGCATGTTTTTTTAATACAGTACACATAATCTTATTAACCACTTTCTTGTTTTTAGTCTTCTTCAAAAGTAAAAAATAATAAATGTCTGCTGTTGGTTGATAACTGTTAGATGTAGTCTTAACTGCTGCATTTGCAGCCAAAATCAGCTTTGTATAAATAGAAATGTTTGTTATTTTTTCTCACTGCCTGACATGAAATCAGAATAAACTTTTCCTGTTTTAGTTCTGTTGGGACTAACAAAATTACAATAATCTGAAAATTTGTAGTGCATTTTATTTCAACTCATCAAATTTAAATATTTACACACATTTCGTTGGTGTTAATTAATTATTAATTCATTATTTAATTTTGGACTAATGGCTTCTTCCTCTCTGAGTGGCATCTCAGTCTCGTTGGTACAGAACTCGTTTCACCGTCGACAATGACACTTTCTTAGCAGCTTCAGCAGCCTCTTTACAGTGTCTTTGGTTTTGGTTCTGTGGTTCTAATTACAACTCGCACCAAAGCACTGAACAGAACCTGTGTCCTTCCTGTTCGGTTTGATTGCTGGAGGATTCCACAATTCTCCTCCTGATATTTTAGCTGATGTTTTGAACTTGTCTCATAGAAGGAACCTGCTTGTTTCAGGAGAAATAAAAAATTATCCAAAGGTATGCCTATGGTTAACTCAAATGTAGGTAATTAACCAATAGGTCATGACATCATCACCTGGGATCTCGGAAATCGCATTTAAAGTCAGAATATTGCATTTTTCATGCAGAAATGGGGGCATGCGTAACGCTGGTTTACAGGTTGTTGCTTTTAAAGGTATTTTTACGCTGACCAACAAGCCTCTTAATGCATATTGTAACTTATTGGATATGACTGCATATATAAATAGATATAAATTCCTTTCTCTGGTCCAGGATGTAGCGATACATCTGGTGATTAACCAAAACAGGATAGTGACTCCCATCCCATCAACTCATAAACTTGTTTTCTCAGCTCCTATCATGCTCCGTAGAAGTTCCTTCATAACGTTTAAAGAAGCCTCTAAAAAGTTTTCCTGCACTGTAATCTGATACAATTTACTTTAACTTCTAGCCCTAAGCAGTGAACACCTTTTTTAGAGCTCCTTCTGGCTTCTTGTTTCCTTTATGTGGGAAGTAGATGTCAGCCACCAGGATGCAGTTCATTTTCAGTTGTCGTGTATGTTTCTGTGTGCCTGTTTTTTGTCTGCAGCATGTATTTCATCTTCTTTTCAGACATTTCCTAAATGTCTTCCTGCTCATTAGCGCTGCTGCCATCAGCAGCTCCACTTCTCTCCAGGAAGTGCTGCAGGAAATCAGCCGGGGAAATGGAAACAAGATAATCTGCTGTGTCTTATGATCGTCCTTGAACAACCTGATTATTTCCAGGGAGGCTGTGTGAGAACAGCTCCTGGCATCAGTGTGGAGACTTTGTTTTTTGTCAGAAAAAAATACTTTTTTTAAATTCAAAAGATTTGTGTTTTACAGAACTTTTTAAAAATAAATTTTAATAAAGAGTCATGTGCCTATCTGCAGATTAATAATGTTCTGTAAGCGTGTTATTGCTGCAGAACGGACTTATGCAGGGAATGTTGCTGCTTCTGTGTTTACATAATTTATTTTTGGACTGTTGGAGGAGTTTTCCTCAAGAAGCATATTCAGTAAGGAATACTTTCATCCCAAGACTTCATTCTCAGTCAAATTTATGACATCAAAAATCAGCGGTGATTTTTACATTTTCATAGATGCTGTAACAGAGCTTCCATTCCACCGTTCTGGTTCTTCAGCCGATTTCCTCGTTGTCGTGTTTTTCTCAGCACTGTCACCCCGTGCTTGATCAGATTTAGGCAACTTATTCAGTTAGGTTGAGTTCTGGACTTTGACTTGCCCACTACTAGTCTTTGTTTTTTTTCTAGAGATTCGAGACGAGGAAGCCGTCAGGTCAGCAAGAGCTGGCCTGGACCGAACGATCAGAGACGGCGATCCAAAGTCACTTCTAGAAGTCCAAGGACACTTAGCAACTTTTGGCAAGGCATAAAATCAGTCACAGACTATAAACCCCTCAGTGTGACAACAACTTACTGTAGACTGGGACACACTACAATCTGCTGTCCCAACCGCCCCACCGAGGTCCCTGTGTCCAACACATTGCATCTTAGCCCATATGCTGTTTGTAGACTTCAGTTCTGCTTTTAAATCAATCCCCCAACACCTAGAGAGAACCTGGGTCAGCCCGGTCCGAGGTTCCCTGGTTCCTTGGCTACAGAGCTGTCCAAATTATAAGTCGTCCACCACCAAGCTCGAATGCTGATAAGATTCTGTTCATCGTGGCCAAACCAACCTGCGCAAAGACCTGAAAGTCTTGCTCTGAACTCAGAAGTTACTTTGCAAACATAACTTGTGCTGCAATATGCTTTTTAGAGAGAAGTGGGATTCTTCAACCCTTTCCACTAAAGTCATACCCAATCTTTTCTGATCTTTCCTGTCTTGAAAACATCTAACATGCTAACTGACACCCTTGTTTAATTTCTCAGAGCATTGTGTGCTCTGACCTATGGAGTTTTTCTGCATGTGTAAGCAAAAATGCAAGATTTAAATGCTTTCCACTGATATTTTTTTGAACATGGTTCTTATTTGATTTTGTTTTGATCTTTTCACTGAAAAAAGGGAACTATCCATCCATCCATCCATCCATCCATCCATCCATTTTCCAACACGTCCATCCCTTGTGGGGTCGCGAGGGGTGCTGGTGCCTGTCTCTAGCTGTCAATGGGCGAGAGGCGGGGTTCGACCCTGGACAGGTCGCCAGTCTATCGCAGAAATGGGAACTAAAACTAAGTAAAATGTTCTTGAAATTAGTGTATTTGCCCTTGATTTGAGCATGTAAATAATGTGATTTGCCAGTGGAATAAGAGTTTTGCACTTAAAATAGGAACAACTCATCTCCATCATCTTATTTCAAGTGAATATGTCTAATTATCTTATTTTTGGAGTATAAATACTCATTCCATTGGCATATGATCTTATTTAACTGCACAAATCAAGTATAAATACACTCAAATCGAGATTTTACCTACTTTTAGCTCCCTTTTTGCAGTGGCTCCATGGCATCCTATGACCTTTCCTCCCTTCCAGTCCTGCAGAACAAAGGATAAGACGTCTTCATGTGATTTTTTTTTTAATGGCAAAAAACTGACACACGTGTCAGAGCTCTGGCAGAAAGGGAAAAACGTGTCCCCTCAAAAGAAAATATCTAAATCTGCTTATCTCTGTTATGCTCCCAAATGAGCAGATCAACAGATTAGCTACAGTTAATATCTCTGCTGGCCTCTCCTGTGCCTAATTAAAAAAAATTGTTTTGTAGAGCATGGAGTAGGAGTTTAAGGTGATTTTCATCTGTGTTGTGTCTGTTCTTTGGAACAGAGCTGTTAAGAACTTTAGTTTCCTTTAATCTCATTTCAGGGCCTTGAAGATCTAAACGCAACATAAAACTCCAGACCAGCACAGATTGTAAGTGTGATAAATGAGAGGAATGAGAGGTGAGAGCCACAAAAAAGGATAAAAGAAAGCTCCAGTGATCGGTCTTTTTTTTGTCTGAAGGTATTCTGCTGGCAAACGTGACAGGAACCAATGAGAGCCAAGAAGGATTCACCGTACCCACAGGCTGGGCTTCATAAACCACTTAGGCTGCAGAGCCGCTGATTGATGGCGACAAAAATCCATGCAAACTGATTCATTTGTTTTCCCACGCAACAGCTGCCCCAGATAAATCTAATGTAACGAACAATAAACACCCATCATGAACGGAATTGCAGTTTAAAAGTCTCAGAGATCTGCTCCGGGAGGAATTACAACCATATGTACTCTTGCCTGTAAGAGAGGGCTGAGCTACAGGAAACAATGACTTTGCTCATAAAATGTTTCTTGGACACATGTTTTCAGTCACTTTGTGGCTGCAGAATGAAACGGTGCGCCACGTTGGTACAGACTTCAACCTCCTAACTATTTTTATACATTTTGAGCATGTTTTGTGTAACGTTGGCCCCACAGATGCTGATGATCACATGAGCATCCCCTCAACTGTGTCGGGATGAGGTCAGCTTCGTGAAACGACTTGATGCAGGGAAAAACACCAGTCCGGGTCATGAGTAACAAGTTCCCATCACTGGCAAACAAATACAGCTGTACTGCTGATTTCCTGAAAAACACAATCAGCAGGGGGCCGATGAAGTAAATGCATCAAAGGGCCACCTGACAGTTACGATAACTCAACTAACGGCAAGTTGTTCTACAAGTAATAACAAGAATTACCAATCCAGGTCGGATGCTGGCAGGATGCTGCTCTGAAGCATGTGCTTAAAAAGTGCTAAAGTTGCAAAACATCGCAGAAAGCAATGCAAAAAAGGGTATGAGATTAAAAAAAAACTTTTTTCACTTAAAATATTTACCTCAGCCACAACAAAAAAACAGTGAAAATCACTCACTGGCAATAGCCTTTCATAACTGTGGTTTCTAATGTATAGCACATTTTCTAAGATACCTGAAAGCAGGATGTAGGAGCAAAATGTTAAAAGGTTATGCAGAAACCTCCATATCTTCCCTCTCATTAGGTTGTTCTGTTGCAAATTCTCCATTTATTAGTGTTCTGCCCTTTAACCAGGATCAGACCATGAGGGCAACGCCTTAAAAAGGAGATGCCCACATCTAGCCAGTTGCCTGCAACAGTTCCTCTGGAGGGACTACTAGGATCCCTGAGCCAGCCAGTCTGAGCCACTCTGTGCATGAATAGACCTGCACAACTTACCATACATCCTAAAATTCCAGCAAATCCTTGAGCAAGATTCATGGGAAATGGTCAGGCACACCGAAACCGAGCTACACCTAGCCACAGTCCAATGGGCCCACAAGCAGAAAAGAGCTGCTAGATGTGAATGTGGATTCAGTGACACGGGCAGATGGCTCGGCAATCCAATCCTCAGTTGCTGAAGCTGTCTTTTGATAAAAAATTGCTAATACTAAGTTCAGACCAAACAGATTTTCTTCTGGACCTCAAGAGGTATCTTTGACAGAACTGAACAACTCTGAGTATTTGTTCAGAAATGATGGCTCCTTACCTGTAGGCCAGGTAAGGAACACATTTATCAGAGAATCAGCCAGGAGGTCCATAGCAACTCTGGAGGAGCTGCAGAGAGGCACAGCTCAGGTGGTAGACTTTATTGGCAAGAAAAACACCAACAAGGGATATCAAAGGGAGTGCATCTAACATGCAGATTATTAAATCACTTTGGATAAAATTTTACTTTTGCGCTTCATATCAAATTATTCTAGATGACGTATCCATGAAAAATGTCATGTACCTTGACCTTCATGAAACAAATCATTACATCTCCTGCTCTCTTTTATATTAGCTGTTTTACTTCTAATCCTTTCGTATCCTTCCACAGCAACACTGCTGAAAAGCATCACTCCTCACCAACACATTTTGCAACAGCGTATAAGGCCGGAATAGTATTTTGGTTCCTCGACACCAGAGACAATAAGCCGTTTCTTTGCAACAATCCAGCCCAGGGCCAAGCAGTTCTCAGAGATATTAAAGCAGAGTGACAGATCTAATTATCACCTCCCCACTTCTTCTGCTCCAGCTCTGATGAAGAGTACTACATTACACCAGGCGTCCTATGCCCTCAAACTAACTTTGCTAATAACTAGGAGTGTAGTTATCTGGAAACCTGCTGGGGGCATGTCTCAGAATAGGTGGAAGGAGATTTGCAATAAGGCCGGATTTATGAAAGTGGGAGACCATCATTATTCCAGAGCTCGCTGCACAGACTGCAAGAATGCCCCCTACCTGCCATTGCTCACCTTTACACGTTTCTAATTTCTCTTGACATAACGATCCAAAGTTCCTTTTCATCAGAATTTAAGACAATGTCACACAGGTGCTTTCTTTCCCTTCTCTTTTCATTCTCCATTACTCATAGGGCATATGGCTCCAGATGGGGCTCCAGAGGCGTCGCTGAATGGAGGGTTTTGTTTGCACACACTGGCCAGACAATACCAACTGCAGGAGACTGACTCTGTTGACCTCTCTGCCACTTGGCATCTGCTGACAGATTCTCTTTCACTCCTGTACAAACAGTCAGAAAAAGACAGCAGGGCCCACACTGCTGGCAGGATGTTAGGTTGTATCTAAGGATTTGCATATTTGGATACAAAAAAAATCCCCATAGCTAAACTCCAGTCTATTGTGTTGGTTACTGTTTGTGTCGATCAGTTTGGTCAGTGAATAAACTGGGAGTGAGCTGTAATTATGTGTGTCAGAGGATGCTACTAAGGTCTGCTCTCAAGTTGTAAAATGTTTGGTAGAGTTGGTTATAAATCAGCCTCCATTTTGGATCATCAGTCGATCAAAGGTTCATAATGAACGTTAATGTGTAATAATAAACCTTTATATTTTTGTATTTTTTACAATGGGTAAAATAAGTATCAAACACATCCATGCTTTTATTATTTTCAGTATTTACGATGGAGTTTTGCCAAATATCAGCAAAAACACAACTAATCCACGCATTCAGAGAAATTAAACCAAATAATTGTCCACACATAAGGTTGTGTGTAAAATATTGAAATGATACATCAAAAATGTTTTGATCACATGAAGAAAAGAATGTGCAAAAAGGAAAGAATCTGTCAGTATTTAGAAAAGATCCCTGCTGCTAATCTGCGCAGATCAGGATTAATTGATGGCCAATTAAAAGGTTAAACAAAGTATAATACATAGAGGCGAGATGGCTAAAAGAAAAGGGGCCTTCACAAAAAGGGTTGCTGTTGCAAAAAACACTACTAGCAACGGTTCCTGCTTCAGTGATTCCCACTTCATTCAAACTATTCAATTCAATTCAATTTTATTTATATAGCGGCAATTCCTGATACACATGTCATCTCAAGGCTCTTTCCAAAGTCAAATTCCATCAAATCCTCCAGGTTGGTCAGAAAGTTTCCTCTCTAAGGAAACCCAGCAGGTTGCATCAAGTCTCTCCAAGCAGCATTCACTCCTCCTGAAAGAGCGTAGAGCCACAGTGGACAGTCGTCTGCATTGTTGATGGCTTTGCAGTAATCCCTCATACTGAGCATGCATGAAGCGACAGTGGAGAGGAAAACTCCCCTTTAACAGGGAGGAGAACCTCCAGCAGAACCAGAACCAGGCTCAGTGTGAACGCTCATCTGCCTCGACCCACTGGGGCTTAGAGAAGACAGAGCAGAGACACAGAAAGCACAGAAGCTCACATTGACAGGAGTACTTTCTATGTTAGATGGTAATAGAGGATGATCTGCCTCCCCTGATGATGTCACAGCTAACAGAACGCCAGACCAGGTGTAAAAAGACAGAGAACAAAAAGTTGAAATAACAATCAAGCAATGTAAATTGGAGAACAGTAGGAGAACTCAGCAGAGTGAGAAAAATAGACCCTGATGTCCTCCAGCAGCCTAAACCTATAGCAGCATAACTATAGAGGTAGCTCAGGGTAACATGAGCCACTCTAACTAGAAGCTTTGTCAAAAAGGAAAGTTTTAAGATTAAAAGTAGACAGGGTGTCTGCCTCACGGACCAAAACTGGGAGTTGGTTCCACAGGAGAGGAGCCTGAAAACTAAAGCATCTGCCTCCCATTCTACTTTTAGAGACTCTAGGAACCACCAGTAAACCTGCAGTCTTATTTTGGAGAACCATCTAGCTAGAATTAGAACTGCTAGTTTTTGGGGGTACGTTTCAGCTACCTTGTCACATCTAGAGACTGAACTTTTTGCTCATTCTTCTAGTCTAATTGGAAAAAAAACTCATGTGAAAATGTGTGGACTGAGCTCAGAAGAGCAAAATGCAGCTATAAAGATGGATCTTCATAAACATCAACATTCTCCGTGTTCCTCCGGTGTTCATTTGACTCTTGTCCATCTTCCCATCAACTCTGGCTAACATACTGGCTACTACGTTTCATCGTGGGGCTGATATGTTCTGGACAATGTGCAGACATAGCTTTCACTCCAGTTCTTGCATCTTGTACCCGGTTTTATTTAGGAGCATCAGAGTAAGGGTGGGTGATAACAGCAGCTCACACTTTACAGATTTTTATTTGACATTGTTATTTTTTTGCAAACAAAAGTTACCCAAAGCTGTTAGCGCTTTGAACCACAATGAATGGATGTAATACAGCATGTGTAGGCAGGAGGCATGGAAGCAGAATATGAAGTAAAACGTTTAAACCTTCCCCCCACTGAGCCCAGATGAACTCCAGTGAACCACGAGTCCTGCCACATTTTCTGAGTTCATTACGTAATGCCATGTTAGATACAGACTGAAAGAGATGCACCTCAGTCGAACTGCAGAAACGTCTGCAGGCCAGAAGAGGCTTTCTTATTTACCGGCTATGTCCAGCGGAGCGGTGGCTGCATTATTTAAAACAGGAAGCTGAGGGTACTGTACAAAGGAAGGATGTTTCAGGAATGCACTAATGTTCAGCACCACTGTCAAGTGTGTGTGTGTGTGTGGGGGGGGGGGGGGGGGGGGGGGGGGGGCTTCCTCTGCCGTGCACCTCCAAGGCTGCATGATGCAACAGTCTTATGTTTGGCCGGCCTCTAGTCACTGCTTTATTTACAGACTCTTGACATGTGTACGTGCGGTGATGTCATCGCTGAGCGGAGCTCAGAACTGGTTTTACTGGGACCGTAATGTGAAACAAAAGCCTAATCTTCAGACCTTTGAGCTTTCCTCTGCCTTATAGTTGATGGCCTCAGTTAACTGAGTCATCAGTGCTGACAAATGCAGTCATTACTGGGCATCAGAAAGCTGTTTGCTAAGAATAGAGAACAGTCTTTCTTTGGGTCCAGTTAACTCCAGATTTTCACATTGTCTGCAGAGTTGATACATGAAACCAAATGTGACTGGTCTTTCACTGAGCCCTAAGCACTGTGCAGCAACTGTTTTCACCTCAGATCTGCGCACCATGTGTGCCTCGACAGGCTCTCATTTAGGAAGCTAAACCTTGAGGTTGTGGTTCTGGTTTCATTTTGATCAACGTCCCAGTCCGGCTCGGCTGTTTATTATGGTTACGAGGTGGTAATCATTAAAAATTATGGGAAAAAGTGGTCATGTAAATATTATTACCTGCAGAATTTGGTGTTTAATCAACATAAATAGCAATGCATAACAGACAATTGTTTTAAACTCCATAAAGCTCTTTGGCCGACTCAAAGAGATTCAGATTGTTTGATTGTACCTCTGTATGTCTCTAAAGTGATATTTTCTTGACTGCAGCTATACGGCTTTAAATTACATTTAAAGGGATAAATTACCCATTTACATGTAGTGTTGTAGTAAACATAATTTCTTGTCATGTTAACCAAACCAGACATCACCTGGGCTTCTTCACGACAAGAACATCCTGTGTTTCGATCCTGGACTGGGTCTTTGCGTGGAGGTTGCATCTACCGTTTTACAAGTATGGGTTCTTTCCGGGTAAAGTCCGGAAGCATGTACGCTAGATTAACTGGTCATTCATTGTGTGCATCCTGTCTGTGTTGCCCTGAGATGGACTGTTGACTTATATTTAAAGTGTTGGGGTCTTCCTGAATGAGCAGGAGAGTGTCAGTACAGAGATGGATGCCTGGGTTTCTCAGAGAAGCTATAAAGAGATGTATTATTTACATTTCAAAAATTGTATTTGTATAATATGAATATAATTTGTCTTGTGAGCTCCCTGAATAGTACAGAGAAGCCATTTATAATTTACACTACAGAAGAATGAAAGCAAAATACAAACATTTTCCATAAAAACACAAAATCTTGATACAAATCTTCAGAAAATAGTGTATATTATTATTTTAGATCTCTTACTTCCCTTTCTACAGCCCTTCATGTAGGGGTGTTGTCTACATTAAAGTCCTTCACTATCACAATATTTGCTTTCATTTTTACCTGTTTACTGAAGCATATTCCAATACTAGTTATATAACGAATATGTACTTAATGTGCAGACTCAAAGCTTTCATTTGGGGATATTCAAATCGGATGAAAGGTTTAAGGCTTTAAAACTAGGGTCAGTGATTTTTCCGGATGTTTCCCCAAGTCCCTTTTGAAATAACAGTGCATGGTAAGAGCATGGCAAGACCGTCTTACCTCGCTCTTCCACTTTTCTTCTTCTTGTGACTCTCAGCCATGTTTAAAGTCTACGGTGAGAGCAGCGGAGCTACAATGAACGGCTAACAGCTAAGCTAACCTAGACGCTAAGCTAAAAGGATTCATAAACATTAGAAGTGCGCATGTGCAGCCAGCAAGAGGAAACTATGAAGGAACGAACATGGACACTGGTGTTACATTAGCGTGTCAGAATGATGGCATATGCGACAACCAATGGATTTTACCCAGTATAATAAAAAGTCTTTCTGATTAGGATCACTAACTATAGCTTTAAGCTCCTTAACATGGGTTACCCTCTTCTTAGAGGGGCCAAAAGTAAATCAACAACTAACTCAGGCTATTTCATGGGCAGATGTGGGCAATACCTTCATTATGTCCATAACTATCATGTAAGAACCACACGTCATTGATTTGACGTGTGGTTGTTGCATTTGGAGGATCTTGCTGTGAACAGGCAACACGCGGTGTATGATTTTTCTGTGAAGCAGAGAAAAATCATCCGAGAAATCACTTCAATATTAGGAGAGGCAGAATCCACAGTTTGGTAAATCCTGAAAAAGAAAGAAAGCGCTGCTGAATTTAACAATGCAGAAAGACCTGGGCATCCACTGAGGACAACAGTGGCAGATGATCGTAGAATCCTTTACATGGTGAAGAGAAACACATTCACAACAGCCGACCAAGTGTACAATACTCTCCAAGATGTAGGCGTATCAATATCCAAGTCTGTTTGCTTTTTTTTACTTTCAAGCAGTCTTATCTCATAAAGAGAAGACTGTGTGACAGGAAATGAAGAGGGTTCACTGCAAGGCGCAAACCTCTCATAAAACCCAAGAACAGAGGGCCAGATTGGACTATGCTAAAAAAAAGAAGCCAGCAGCTTTCTGAAATAACATTCTTCACAGAAATGAAACCAAGATCAACATCTACCAGAATGAGGCCAAGAAAAGAGTATGTAGAAGGTGTGGAACAGCTCATAATCTAGAGCCTTACACATCATCTGTAAAACACAGTGTAATGGTCTGGACGTGATTGGCTGCCAGTGTTACTGGAACAGTTGTGTTTATTGATGATGTGACAGAGGACAAAAGCAGCCAGTGATTAATTGGGTAACATTTCATAATACAGATGGATAATGACCCACAACATCACGGACCAAAACTGGGAGTTGGTTCCACAGGAGAGGAGCCTGATAGCTAAAGGATCTGCCTCCCATTCTACTTTTAGAGACTCTAGGAACCACCAGCAGACCTGCAGTCTGAGAGCGAAGTGCTCTGTTAGGAACATACGGGGTAATCAGAGCTCTGATATATGATGGAGCTTGATTATTAAGGGCTTTATACGTGAGAAGGAGAATTTTAAATTCTATTCTTGATTTAACAGGAAGTTAATGAAGAGAAGCTAAATTGTATAAATATGATCCCTCTTGAAATGAGGAAACCCAGCCTCTGTAAAGGTAAGCAAACGGTTTTCAACCCAGTATTCGTGATGGATATTTTATTTTCAGGTATTTGATTTGTCCGATTACTTTAGAGTCCCTGAAATGAAGGGATGGTGCTAAACATACTTTAGTTCCTTATATTTTATGCAATCTTTTAGTTCAGCCTACTGACCTAAAGCTCAAGGTCTGCCCTTCCTCTGATTTGTTTTATTTTAAAATCCTTGTGGTAATGTACAGAACCAAAATGTCTCTGTCCAAATATTTATGGACCTAGCTTTAGGTGTCTAAACAGCTTAGGGCCTGCAGCGAGTGCTGGTGTGTGGGTCTGAAGTCGCCCAGGATAAGTGACGACAGCTCAAGTCAGAGGCCCGACTCTTGAAGGGTCAGCCGGTCTCTCTGCCAGAAGGCCTGAGATGAATGAAGAAGGATGGAAGGTGAAAGACTGAGTGCTGAGAGAAAAGAATGTGACCACTCACTCTCTGAGGGAGGGCTTCCATACTTAGCTTCAGGCTCTCTATAATTATGCAATTTCATGCTTACAGACGTTAATTTGATCTTCTAATTAAATCATTGGGATCTTTTTTGGAGTGTTCACTAGTGTTAGACACCGTCAGAGAATTCCAGGTTTGGATGAGCCCATTTTGGTGCACATCCAAAATGGGCTTTTTTCCATCAATGGGCTTTTTTCCATCAATTCTTCCATCTAAGTATTCCAGCACCTAATCACACTATTATCAAAATGCCAATATTTTCTGTGTTGCTGTGCTGCTGCATGCATAGTAACTACAGAAGGCGTCGGTCCGTTCATCAGCTGTGAAGCAAATGCTATCAAACTTAGTGAACCTTTGCATTTACCAAATCAAACAGTCAGCATGTGTTCAGCTGTCACCTCGGGAAAATTCTCAATTCAAAAAAAACTTTTTGAATAGAGAAAGCTTCCTGGAGAGGAAGCGAAACGTCTTCAACTGCGAAAAACAAGTCCAGTTGCTTTGTTTTTTACTTTTTTTGGAATGACCATGACCTGGATGACTGAGAATCTTCACCAGCATGATCCAAGGTACTTTTCTAGTCTGAACATGCAGAGTGAAGCAGATATAACTGAAGATGACACAGATCTCTATGCCATCTTCAGAACTGTTGCGCTGACATGTCCCAAAATTGCCTGTCTTTACGAATAATAATAATAACAATAATAATAATAATAATTAATTTAATTTGTAAAGCACCTTTCATTGTTAAATTCAATTCAATTTTATTTCTATAGTGCCAATTCATGAAACATGTCATCTCAAGGCTCTTTCCAAAGTCAGACTCCATCAGATCCTCCAGGTTGGTCAGAAAGTTTCCTCTCTAAGGAAACCCAGCAGGTTGCATCAAGTCTCTCCAAGCAGCATTCACTCCTCCTGAAAGAGCGTAGAGCCACAGTGGACAGTCGTCTGCATTGTTGATGGCTTGGCAGCAATCTCTCATACTGAGCATGCATGAAGCGACAGTGGAGAGGAAAACTCCCCTTTAACAGGGAGGAGAACCTCCAGCAGAACCAGAACCAGGCTCAGTGTGAACGCTCATCTGCCTCGACCCACTGGGGCTTAGAGAAGACAGAGTAATCTTCTTGTTAAAAGCAATGCCAAGGTGCTACAGAGTACAACATGATTAAAAACAGGTTCAAAAGTCAAAGCACATTCAGGAAAAGGCTTTTTTCAAAAGATAGGTTTTCAGGCCTTTCTTAAAAGAGTCTGGTGTTTGAGGAGCCTTCAGGTGGTCTGGGAGGGAATTCCAGAGGTGAGGAGCAGCTGAGCAGAAGGCCCGATCACCCATGGTACGGAGCTTTGTCCTGGGGGGTCACTGGACGTCATCAGAGTCAGATTTATTAATATATACACTCTACAGAATAGACTCATTGCAAAGTGCTGAAGGCGACTGATTGAGCCAAATTAATTCACCAAGAGACATGGAAAAATATTGATTATTTGATGAAAAAATAAATATAATTATTTGTCATTTGCCTGTAACAGTTTATGAGTTATGATGGATTTCTGCATTTGTAACACATTTTAAAACTATAACCCACATTAAGCACATTTCATTACAGAAACAAAACATGAATAATTATCGCTGTCTTACCTCTACTTATAAATTAAGTCCATGCACAGCTCTTTCTGCACAAAAATATCTTCATTTTCCAGTAAAAGTTCTCTTTATCTTCTTCAGTTTTAAAACTCTCTTAGTCTCAGTGGAGCTCACTGCCAGGGAGGAAAGCCTTCCTTCATCAGTCCTGTTCCAGCTGTATGTTTAGAGTCTTTTTAGTGCTTTACTTGTTTAGCAAAACTCGCTAATAAAACATCCATAACTTGCTGTCACTCTACAGTTTTGGATCAGGAGCGGTGCTCCTTGAGCGCCCCCTGCCTAGAGGCCAAGAAACTGCCGGCCTCACCTACAACCAGCTCTTTGCCTTTTATGTTTGCGCAGCAGCACAAAAACATGTTACCTGCACACAGTTTGAAGACCAAAACACAATTCGTAATCCAAATATATTAAATTGTGGAAAATCAGCTCATAACTGTTTGAACAATTGAATTTATGATCTAGAGACAGGATTATGCATTCACAGAATGGAAGCCAGCGCAGTTAACATGGGATTGCGCAATCCCAGGGGAGGCCAAGCGCGCCTGTTTAGGAACCATGACAATGTGGTGGGCCAGTCTAATCCAAAATGCCAGGGCCGATTTTTTGTCCCAGTCCACCCCTGTTCAGGATGTATTGCAGCTCTTGTAGGCTCTTGCTAGGAGTCCCTTGTTTTTTTGCCGCCTTTTGATGGACTGCTGTCCAATGACCTCTGGAGCGAGGTACCACCACCCCTTCTGCTACCCTGCCCGGCACGGATAAACGGATGCAGAGAATGGATGGATTTGGTTAGTTTTGTTTTTTGAAGTAATTGATCAGTTACTGAAAATGAAACGCACCTCTCACCATTCATTTAAAGCTGTTAGCTTGACTTCTCCGTGAGGCGGTAACTGCTGTGTGCAAAACACAAACGAGGTCTCCTTGCACAGGAGGAAGGAACCCGTGGGTCTGAACGCATGAAGGGTGCCATGTCGGTGCCTTAGCTGGCTACTGTCTTCCATTGTGGCGCCTCCCCCTCATGACCCATGAGCATCCCCCTCAGATCGGCAGCGACAGTGTTAAGCAGGGCTCAGCTCCGAGTCTCCTCCTTCTATGTAAATGTCAGTGGAAGCGAGCAGGACCCGAGGCGGGGAGAGCGCTCTCTGAATGAGGAGGAGGCGGACGGGGGGAGTTGCCTTCACGGATGTGCGCCCCTCTGCAGCTCGGTCCACGGAGGTGTGCGGTTCTCTCTCTCTCTCTCCTCTCCCTGTGTCCCAGCCTTTGTATCTGCTCGGAGGAGAGAAGCCACAGGACACCTTTGGATGCAACCATGCCACGAGCAGCGCGCCGTGCCACGAGCGCATCATCTGAATAAAACAGAACCCACGCAGGCGACGAAAGGACACTGAGGAATAAAGCTATGGGTGGGCAGATGACGCGGAATGCCTTGTACGGTAAGGAATAAACCTCCATGCGATAAGGTTTGAATAAAGGCCGAATCGGTCCAGGTCGGAGCTGAAACGGTTCATTCATGTGAGCTTGGAGCACAGGTACCATGTTGCCACAACAGCCTATTCTTTGGTCACAGTGACGTCACTCCGGTGATAAGAATAAGGGTCTGGAGACGCACAGCGGTCTCTTTCATGATCCAGCACGACGTCACCTCCTCCTGCTGCTGCAGCTGCAGCCATGAGGTGTTTACCCTGAGCCGCCTGGTTGAGGAGGAGCAGCCGTGGAAAGATGGGAAGTTGCGGGGTTTCCCTCTGCTGTGGTTTCCCTCGTTAATAAACAGGCGCTCAGAGAGCTGCAGCTGCGCTCTGACAGCCAACCTGCGCTGTCCCGTGTGCTGACAACGCGCAGCTCTCAGGCTGATTTCCTGCTGCTCCATGTGGAGCTCAGCATGTTCAGCATGTTCAGCAGATCAATAATGGAGCTCCTGAGTAAAACAGAACGGCGTTAGGCTGACAAACAGCAACAAGCACCACAGAGATGCAGGAGAGGATCACTGCGATGCAGACTCTATGCTCTATAAATTAATATTGGATCTACTGGAGGTTAAGCTGTGACCCTGGTTCTTCTTCTGGTCTGGACCACCTGATCTTCTCTAATTAAAGCCTCAGGATGAATCCAATTACTTTAAGCAGAGCTGCAGGAGGAGTTCCTCTGCTGCAGGATCAAGATTAAACACCCCAGAAAAATACTCTTTGTCAGGTTTGTTCTCTATGTGAAAAGTAATTGATTAAAGAAAAAAAAGTATAAAAAAAAACCTGCCTGGCTGTTCTTGTTACAAAGGCATTCATAACTACTGTAACAAATGAAAGCTGGTAAACACAATCCGTGGCTCCTTACATTTTTTAAATAAGAAAAAGTTTAAATTTAATCTGACCAAATCTGACTTTTAAAAAAGTTATTATAAGAGCTGCACAATGTGGTGAACCGCAATCACAGTCGTCATCACAATAACAGGGTGTAGAATTCAGAAGACTGCCTGGAGGCCATGTTTGGTAGCGTTTTACATGCCAGGTGTCAATTAGTCACACTCTGCACACTGACAGGATATTTGGTGAGCTGGAGGGACTCAAGGTGCACTGTTGCCTTGCAGCAAGAGGGTCCTGGGTATGAATTCTGGCCTGGGGTCTTTCTACAAGAAGTTTGCATGTTCTCCATGTGCATGCACGGGTTCTTTCCAGGTACTCTGGCTTCCTCTCACAGCCCAAAAACATGACTAATAGGTTAATGGGTCCCTCCAAATTGCCCTGTGGTATGAGTTTGTGCTTGCACGGTTGTTTTTATCCTGTGTCTCTATGATGCCCTGGGATGGACTGGCGACCTGACCAGGGTATACCTCAGCTCTCGCCCAATGATCACTGGAGATAGCCACCTGCTCCCCTGCAACCTTAAGCAGTAATAGGCCATAAATGAAGGGACTCAAAACGGCCAATAATACTCAGATCCAATATTTACCTTTAGTGGCTAAGAGGCCATAGCCCTAAAGGCCAGAATTTATTTTATATATTTGTGTATTTTTGGTCGGGACGGATACAATAAACATTGCTCATTATATAAAAAATAATCGGATGCCTGTATCATAGTGCCTATAGCCATAGCTACTTCGCAACACCTGTCCCCTGAAGGGCTTTCAACAGTTAAAAGAAATGAAAAATGAAAACAATTACAATAAATACAATCAGAAATGTCCAGAAACCAGTTAGCGCTGATAAAATCACTGTAATAAAATTAAAAAATCCACTCAAGATCAAAGAAGTGCACATACACTTATGCATTTCATATAACATGGCCAGACTGTTGCTGCTGCTGTATGAGCCAGGATTTAGTTTTTTTAACGGTGGATAGTCTAGTCAGAGTCTTAATATTCCACAGGTTGGTTCCTTTCACAGAAAAACTTTTTTAGCAACAGATGTTTTACAAAATGGAACTTTACAGTTTCTACAGGTAGCAGCTCTCGTTGATCTGGAGGTTTCCAGTCTTGGCTCAGGTGCAAGTCTAGTTAAACATTTAAAAAACAACTTTATATAGCTGAGATTAACAAAAGTCACAAAATTTAAGATTGGCTTTTTATCAAAAAAATTTAAAGCATGATTATAAAGCCTTTCAATAGGTTTTAAGGTAGATTGTGTCGTCTGAGACCGAACAGTAGTGCAGTACGATAGATGTGACATTGTATTCAAAAATACATTTGCACTTTATCATCATCACAGTTTTTAGCACTACTATTGAATTGAAATATTTTTCTGACATCATTCGGCCCTCAGTATTGTTTCTATTTTTTTATGTTGAATGAGGAATGCTTTCAGGTTAGAATAGAATAGAAAACTGTCCCAGGGGCTTTTTTTTCAACAGGGCTGTAACAACATTATGCCGGCACTACAGTAAACACATTAAAAAGCACATAAAAAGCTAATTAAAACATATTTTAGGACACTGTTACATACAGCTGTTTAACATGTATAAGTACAGTTCTTATTTTCAAATGTTCAGGGTGGATATTGCAAACAGAATAAATGTCTTTTTTCAATGGCTCTCTGAGCCAGAGGGACTTTAACCCTCTGCCTGACGGAAGCAGCTGGAACGATGGAGGGAAGGAGAAGGATCTGTGATCAGGGTGGCCTTCCGGATCACCGAGCGTGTCTAAAAGGGAGGTTTGAGGAGAACCAATAATTTTGCTGGCCTGGTTTGTGATGCAGGGCGTCCAGGTTATGTTTTTTTTTTAAAGAGGATGTCCCTTATAGGCCACGTAAGAAGTGCGTAAAGGTAGAAGTCTTTCACCGTGTACATACAGAGCCGTGAGAAAGCTTTTGTGCACTTTGTTTCTGTTTGAAAGTTTTTTTGTCACAATTGAATGTTGATATCATCAAACATACTGTCAGTGTGCTCCAGGGCAGCTTTGGCTACCAACATAGCTCACCACCGTCAGGGTGTGAATGACTGATTGTAGTATAGAGCGCTTTGGGGTTGTCTGACTAGTTAAAGCGCTATACAAGCACAAGCCATTTACCATCAGACAAAGATAACTTAAGTAAACACTTAATGCAGTTTTGAAATGATGATTTCATTTATAAAAGTAAAAGCTATCCAAAGCCACCTGGCCCCTAAGTGGAAACATAACTAACATACCTTTGTACCTCCCACAACATCTTGATTAAATTAAATCCAGCCTTTGACTAGGCCAGTCCAAAACCTTAATTTAGGTGTTTTGATTGTGGGAATGAGAAGTTAATTGTCCTGCTCCATAACCCAAGTGAGCTTGTAAGTTAAGGTCATGAACTGATGGCTGGACATTTTCCTCAATGACTTTCTGACCCAGAGCAGAACTCTTTGTTCCAACCGTAACGACAAACCGTCCAGGTCCTGGTGCAGCAAAGCAGACCCTGACCATCAAACTACCACCAACACGCTTGACTCTACAAATACCTTTAATTTTGAAATGCTGTTTGCTTTACACCAGATGTAATGAAACATTATCAGCCTTTTATGAAAGTTTTCGTGTAACTTTATGTCTCATTTTAACTCCTCTACAAGCGTGCCGATTGGCATTGGGAATTATTTGGTAAATCACCTCCATGGTTTTGGATTAAAGCAAATATAGAGTCTGTTTGGTGGAGGTGAGGAGGAGAAGAAGAGGAGAGGGTTACACCGAATTTAAAATTAAACAGCAACTGTTGCTATGACAACCAACTGGCCATTGATAGAAAGCATCTTATTTCATCAGCAGTTTTTTTATCTGCTTGGTTCTGTGAAACAAAATGAAAATAAGATGATTTCAAAGGCTTCTTCTTTTTAATTTATACCTCAGTATAAAAAGTCTGATATGCTGGGAAGGAATCGGGTTTGGTTCACTGTTAAATTCATCTCTGCACATTGTTTCCTTCATGGAGTGTGAGGCAGCAGAGAGCATCTGAGCTGCGTTTGGATGCTGAGTTGGTCGGTCGATAATTGCGTAACCACTGAGTGTGTGGGAGCTCCACTTTTGTGGTCCGATTGACTGAAAGTGGGCCAGCGTCTGAGGCTGATTCCATGAAGCGTCTGTCTGTGTTCGTGCTCAATTCAGCACCCAAAAAATGCAAAGCTGGTGCGGAGGGAACATATTACGAGCTAAGCCGGTGTTTCTACAGCTCAGGATGCTTAATGGCAATTAAAGGCTGCCGATATTTTCCTTGATATTGGATCTTGTTGAGATCCAATATCAAGGATCTCAACAAGATCCAATTGATTCAAAGTGGGATGGTTTCTGCTGCTCTGAGCTGCATCAACACTGCTGGCATGAATATTATGGTGCAGCATTGTGTTTGCATCCAGGTCTTCACCCCTATGACGGGTCACCTTCAGTTCAGCACCCACATAATGACCCGAGTCAGTGGTTAATGGCATCCTGCCTGCCTTCAGTCAGTAAACGCTGCAAATGATCACCCCTCCCCCCACAGAAGCATTGGTGGGATTTATTGTGCTCACTGGCCCTGAGATATTATTTATTGATTGATTGTTTATTGATTTATTTATGACTGCTGCATGATCCTGCGCATGAAGAGAATATATTATCTAGGGAAAGATTGGTGGGTGGTAGGGGGCGACTTCAGCTGTAGCTCATCAGTGCAGGGTATCACCTTTCACTATCAGGTCAGTGCTGTGTGAATTATTGACAGCACAGTCAGCTGAGAAACATGGTAGGCCGTCTTTATTACATTGCTTTTTGTTTATTATTTTAACAGCAGTGTTTTAAAATGTATTACCATAATTAACTTGAGAAATAATCTTAAATTCACTCAAAAATTAACTCCAAGCTTGGTAGATGATTAACCCCATACTGCCTAAATTTATTTTACATTGAATTTATTTTCTTGACCAAGTGAGGTTGTCATCAGGCCTTGGTGTGGCTAATGAAGTTAAACCAAAACCTGCGGTTAATCTCAGTTTAAACATGAAGGAAGGAAATTGTATTAATTATAACAATATTTAATATGAAATATTGTTTTTGTATGTATTCATGTTATCTGTGTCTTTTAAAGCGACAGCACTTGAAAATGTTTACTTAGTTGGTGTTTTAGTGTGAATTTAAAAATTTTGTCCTTTTTTTTCAAAAGCACAGTAGTAAATGTACATGTGGATGAATACAGGTTTATTGGAGTTTTGGTCAAAGTTTATGTCAGCAAAATCAAAAAAGCAAAAGGATGCAGATACCAGATTGTAAATAATATCTGATGTTGAGACAAGTAATATAATAACTGGTTGTCATCACCATATACATTTCTAACATGTTTTTGTAGAAGACTTGATTTTATAAGAACGGCAAGAAAATTAACGAGACTGCAAAATTATGAGTTGTTAAGAAATAAGGTACTTGACTTGAAAATTAAGTAATTCAGTTTTATTCGTGTTGACTGAATTAAGAAGTAGCTGGACTTGCCACTCGGAAAATATAAGCCTACTTTTCCTTGTAGCCCTATGTAATATTGACACTAATAAACATTTAAAGGACATA
Source organism: Fundulus diaphanus (assembly GCA_037039145.1). Classification (NCBI taxonomy): domain Eukaryota; kingdom Metazoa; phylum Chordata; class Actinopteri; order Cyprinodontiformes; family Fundulidae; genus Fundulus; species Fundulus diaphanus. The sequence goes on from CM073123.1 coordinate 3,750,092, forward strand.
GCTACAAGTTTAACTCCTCCCAGCCAGTAGGAGGCGCACTCGCTCGCTCTTGTTCCATACTTCAGTTGTTTAGCTGCTGGTTGCCAGGCATAGACATTTTATACGTAGACGCCTCGTTGGGCGGGTTCTGCCTATGCTGCGGATGCGTCAGAGCATCCGCCATGTTGAATGTGACAAATCTGCAGTTAGACTCAGTCACTTAAACAGTATCAGAGGAACTTTAATCTCAGAATATACTTTATATTCGTAATATGTTTATTTTTGTTTAGTTTATTTTCGTATCCCTTTGGCTTCATTCTCCTGACTTTATTCTCGTAAAGAATAAAAATAATTATACGAATCTAACCTGGCCCTATTACTCCAGGACTAAGATAGTTCTGCAAACTGTGACTATTCTGGAAATGTTCCCCCTTAATTGTCATAATATGACGTTTTTCCCATAATATTACCCCGTTTGTATTTGTTTTACTTTATTCTCCTATGACTTTTTTCTAATATTAGTAATTTTATCTCTTTAATACTCCCCCAAAAGTCTGTTGCTAATCTGTGTCTATACCCGATCTTAAAAGGTTCTATGAAATAATGAAGACCACGATGTTTAGATTTAACCAATGGATTTTATATTCATAACACATAAACATACATATATATATATATATACATATATATATATATATATATATATATATATATATATATATATATATATATATATATATATATATATGTATTATGTATATTTATATATACATATTGATATATACATATACATACATATACACCTATTTATTTAGAATGCTTCAAAATCTATATATGCACATCAATCAAGACATTGATCAAAAGCTAATCTGGCTGCCAATCTCTATCAATTAATCTCTATAAATTTTTTTACAAGTATTTGTAAGCTCCATCTATATCTTTCTATCTGAATACTTAAAACATATACACAGGGAACATAGACGTTCACTACTTTCTGCCACATACAATATGAGCACCAACGCTCAAAAGCCTGACCGATGTTCTCCCTCGTTTCGCTTCTTTTTTGGTCCGCTTGAATCTGAAAATGTAACGCCGGGAAGAAGCCATTTCTCAGCGCTGTCACAGAGCTACTACAATCTGACAATGCCGGAGCTTCATCTCACCTGACTTCAACCTACTATTCCTAGTGGTGCAGAATCCTTTCGTGTTGATGTTGGCATCGTAACCAGAAGTAAATGTTTATATATTTTTAACCTGTCAAAATTTATAAAACAATTCATTATATACTGTAGGGGAGAGTAGGGTGAGTTGTGCCAGTTTTTACTTAAAGTGACTTTAAAGCGAGACCATAACAGTAATGCTTTCAACTAAAATATGTACATATATTTCAGGATGTGGTGCATCCATAGGAACAATCATTCTGGATCTGAAATATAGAGATTAAGAAACAGCTTTCTGAAAAAAGTTGTCTTGTGGCACAACTTGCCCCCAATGCGGGGTAAGTTGCGCCTTTGGAGAGAATACTTTGTGGTAAATTGTACCCGTGATTATTCTATTAAAATAAGGATATTTTAATCCCAGATAACGGTGATTCCATATAAAGGCCAAAAGGCTGAATAGATTGAGTCAAAAACTACTAATGTACGGTTCATTTAAAGTTATATTACAATATCAGCAGTCGATTTTCTACAAGACTACTGTGCCACAAGAGCTCCTCAAAGGTATCAAGTGGACATATGTTTTAAAATTCTTCCTTTTCCCATTTTAATTATTCAGTTGTGGTCTATATATATATAGTGGAACTGCAATGCTTCAGTCTGAATTTGTTATTGTTGTAGCTCTACATTTCCCCTTTTTATTACCTTGTCCTCAGGAAGTGAGGCAGCGTTGGAAGCATCTTTAGAACTGGATCGGTGTTTGAACTGCTTAGACGCAGTAGAGCATTCTGAGTTATCTAAAATTTTGGCTTCATCTAAACCTTCAACTTGTATGTTAGACCCAATCCCAACCAAGTTATTTAAGGAAATATTTCCTTTGATTAACGTCCCCCACTTTAGACATGATTAATATATCCTTAGCAAATGGATATGTACCAAAGGCTTGTAACATTTATTTGTTATTCAAGGCTGTAACATTGTAATTCTTTACTATCAGGAAGTCTACAAGATGCAGTATGAAGTCTTCAGCTGATCCAAAATGAAAATCAACAAAAGGGATCATATTTTAGCTTCCGTTCATTGGCTTCCTGTTTATATATATATATATATATATATATATATATATATACATACATATATATATATATAATTTAAAATTCTTCTTCAAACGTATAAAGCCCTTAATAATCAAGCTCCATCATATATCAGAGCTCTGATTACTCCGTATGTTCCTAACAGAGCACTTCGCTCTCAGACTGCAGGTCTGCTGGTGGTTCCTAGAGTCTCTAAAAGTAGAATGGGAGGCAGATCCTTTAGCTATCAGGCTCCTCTCCTGTGGAACCAACTCCCAGTTTTGGTCCGTGAGGCAGACACCCCGTCTACCTTTAAGACTAATCTTAAAACCTTCCTTTTTGACAAAGCTTATAGTTAGAGTGGCTCATGTTACCCTGAGCTACCTCTATAGTTATGCTGCTATAGGCTTAGGCTGCTGGAGGACATCAGGGTCTATTTCTCTCACTCTGCTGAATTCTACTGTTCTCCAGTTTCCATTGCTTGATTGTTATTTCAACTTTTTGTTCTCTCTCTCTTTTCTCTTCATAGAAGGTAGACCTGGTCTGGCGTTCTGTTAGCTGTGACATCATCAGGGGAGGCAGATCATCCACTATTACCATCTAACGTAGAAAGTACTCCTGTATCAATGTGAGCTTCTGAGCTTTCTGTCTCTGCTCTGTCTTATCTAACCCCCAGTGGGTCGAGGCAGATGAGCGTTCACACTGAGCCTGGTTCTGGTTCTGCTGGAGGTTCTCCTCCCTGTTAAAGGGGAGTTTTCCTCTCCACTGTCGCTTCATGCATGCTCAGTATGAGGGATTGCTGCAAAGCCATCAACAATGCAGACGACTGTCCACTGTGGCTCTACGCTCTTTCAGGAGGAGTGAATGCTGCTTGGAGAGACTTGATGCAACCTGCTGGGTTTCCTTAGAGAGGAAACTTTCTGACCAACCTGGAGGATCTGATGGAATCTGACTTTGGAAAGAGCCTTGAGATGACGTGTGTTGTGAATTGGTGCTATATAAATAAAATTTAGTTGAATTTTACCCCTGTTCTGAGGTTCATCAGAGAGAAACTCATTTTTGATGCTATGTTAAGATGCACTTCACTCCTCGACCCCTTCCAGGTCACAGAGTGCTCCACTTCCACCCCATTCAACCCTTTGTGTAGGATGCTTGTGGAGGTGTGATATTAGACTTAGACTTAGACTTAGACTTTCTTTATTGTCATTTTGTATACACAGAGTGCATACAGAACGAAATTTCGTTTTCACACAGCTCAGAAATATTGCAGTAACTCTACAGGATACCTTGCAGTGAATTACAGTACAGGATAAAGTGCAGTGATCAATCGCAGTCACTTACAGGATAAAAACCAAATGTAAACAAATATGCAGTAAGGTGCATCAGTGATTTAAAAGTAGACAGTTGCATTGTACACAGTTTTGCAGTACGTTTCCGGTTAAGGTGCAGCAGCAATTTTGCAGTATACGATACAATGTGCAAATGTACAAATGTGCAAATCAGCGAATCTAGTGTGGTACACAGTCCGTTTTTATACTTCAGCAGTTCAGCAGTTCAACAGTCTGATGGCAGCAGGGAAAAAGCTTTTGCAGAATCTAGTGGACCTGCAGCGGATGCTGCGGAACCTCTTTCCAGAGGGCAGCAGGGAGAATAGTCTATGGTGGGGGTGTGAGGGGTCCCTGATGATGTTACGGGCTCGAGACACACAGCGCTGCGATGAAATGTCTTTAATGGAGGGAAGAGGAGCCCCAATGATCCCTTCTGCTGTCCTCACCACTCTCCTCACGTTCTTCCAATCGGAGGCACTGCAGCCTCCACACCACACAGAGAGACAGCTGGTCAGAATACTCTCTATGGTGCTTCTGTAGAAGGTCGTAAGGATGGGCGGGGGCAGGCGGGCTCTCCTCATCCTCCGCAGAAAGTACAGTCGCTTCTGTGCCCTCTTCACCAGTGACGTGGTGTTCACAGTCCAGGTGAGGTTGTCCGTGATGTGCACCCCTAGGAACTTGGTGCTGCTGACCACCTCCACCGCTGAGTTGTTGATGAGCAGTGGAGCGTGGTGAGGCTGGTTCTTCCTGAGGTCGACGATGATCTCCTTCGTCTTCTCCACGTTCAGGATCAGGCTGTTGTCTCTGCACCAGCCCACCAGCTGCTCCACCTCCTCTCTGTAGTCCTGGTCGTTGTCGTCTCTGATCAGGCCCACCACCGTTGTGTCGTCTGCAAACTTCACGATGTGATTGGTGGTGAACCTGGGGACGCAGTCGTGTGTCATCAGGGTGAACAGCAGGGGGCTCAGGACGCAGCCCTGAGGGGAGCCCGTGCTGAGGGTGATGACATCAGAGGCGTTCTGTCCGACCCGGACTGACTGAGGTCTGTTGGTGAGGAAGTCTAGCAGCCAGTTTTGTAGGGGTGTGTTGAAGCCCAGATGCTCCAGTTTTCCCACCAGATGTTGTGGGATTTGATGGTGTTGAACGCTGAACTGAAGTCCAGGAACAGCATCCGCACGTGCGTGTTCTTCTCCTCCAGGTGTGCCAGGCTCAGGTGAAGAGCAGAGGAGATGGCGTCCTCAGTGGAGCAGTTCCGTCGGTAGGCAAACTGGAACGGGTCGAGTGTAGATGGGAGACTGGAGATGATGTGTTCCTTTACCAGCCTTTCAAAGCACTTCATCATGATGGGAGTCAGTGCAACAGGCCGGTAGTCGTTGAAACAGGTGACTTGAGGTTTCTTTGGCACCGGAATGATGGAGGCAGACTTGAAGCATGCTGGCACTATGGCTTGGTCCAGCGAGGTGTTAAAAATGTCTGTGAGGACACCAGCCAGCTGACCTGCACACTCCTTGAGCACCCGCCCAGGTATGTTGTCGGGACCTGGGGCCTTCCGCGGGTTGACTCTCCTCAGAGTCTTCCACACGTCGGCGGTGTCAAGGCAGAGGACCTCCTCTTCCTGATGGGGAACAGCTTTCACTGCTGGAGTGCTGTTTAGTGCCTCAAACCTCCCAAAGAAGTTGTTTAGTCCATTGAGGAAGTCAGCATCAACTTCACCCCCCGGGGGGGAGGGCGTGTTGTATTCAGTGATCGCCCAGATGCCTTTCCACATGCTCCTGGTGTTGCTGGCGTCATGGAAAAGCTCCTGGATTTTCTGCCTGTGGTTCTGCTTTGCTAACCTGATGGCACGGTTCAGGTTGGCTCTCGCTGTCCTCAGTGCCTCCTTGTCTCCATATATAAAGCCCAAATGAGCAGAAGAACCAACCTTGTCACTTTATGGCTGTAATGGTCATGATAGTCTACTTCTATTTGGGTCTAAAATTAGGAATATCACATAGTTTGGTCAGAAAATGTAAGAATACTGTGTACAATTACAAGTGAGGGTAAGTTGTAACTCTGGCACAAATCACCCCAACCCTACTATTTTGTAAAAAATGCATTATCCAGCAGTTTTGAGCTAACAATATGCTAGCTGTATATACTCATAGTATAGCTTAATGAAGCTCTAAAACTTATGTATAATGTTTTTAACAATAAAAAAAATCTTGATCATTGAAATTTTACTTTAAAAGACAAAAAACAGTTTTTTGACCTTAATTGTGCTAACCCCTCATACAACGAGGCTCTCTTCTCTGCAGGATGAGTGAAACGGCTGACTCTTCAAAAATGTGTGGTCATATGACCAATTTCTTTTATGGTTACCTAGAAACAGGACGTGGCACAACTTACCCACTGGCACAAATCACGCCACTGTACCCTGCATTTATTTTGCAGTAAAATTATTACGTATATTCTGCACCACTCTAGAGGTTCAGTTGATGTATTATTTTGGAAAAAAATCCTTTTTCTGATGAAAAAGTTGTAGCTATGACCTTTAGGTATTTGAAGAAAAATTGAGTTATCAAAATTATTGTATTAATATATGGAAAAGAAGGCTCTCTCACCGCCACCCCCCCACTTATTCATTAACATGGGAGTGAGTCATCCGTCAGTGCCCCAATGCTGACTGAACAAACTGATCTGTCACTGTGTTGCTTAGCAGCACTTCAACCTAATGAGTGATGAGCCTGCATAGAATCCCTGCATCCTGTGTCCAGGTAGAGTAGCAGCTTTACAGCTTCAATTACTGCCAGTACCACAGGTGATCTGCTTATTGGGTTTCACACCAACTACCTGTAGCATCTGGCACACGTGTGAGAAACATGAGCTGCACTGTAAAAAGCTCCAGAGACGAGCTGCGAGTTTGAGGCCGTGTGTTTGCTGTAATTCCTAAACCGGGCCTGGGAGCCTCAAATGATGATGTGTGATTAATAGTAGCTATTATAATGTGATTCACTTCCCGGCTGCTTTTGCATCACGGCTGAGATTCCATTTTGTCACGAGTCAGTGGGGGTGAATACATCATGCAGACGGCGCTATGTAAACATCATTAAGGCATTGTTTGTCGCTGCCCCGCAGGCTGCTTGACATCTTATAAATGATGCTTCCAGCAAATTTTTGAAAAGAAAAATTGATTTGTGCAGAAGTTTTTTACACGGGTGTTACGGTTTAGTCAATGTATCTCAACAATTTTAGAAAAAGTTCTGGCTGTTCACATAACATCAGTTCTAGTATTCTTGATAATTTCATGGATTCTCCAATGGCATTTTTATAACAAGACATTTTCTGTCCCTCTGTTGTTGGATCTGTCCGCAGCTTTGGATGTTAACCATCACAACATGATCTATATGCTGAGAAACATCTCAGCATATATATATCTCTTGAGAACTGTGTGCAACAAGGTTGTGTTTTGGGACCCTTGTTATTTTGATTGTATGCGTTCTCACTTCAGCAGGTGTTGAGCACATTCAAAGACATTTTCTGCCACTTCTGTGCAGATGATATTCAGGTGTGTTTCTGTTTTTGCCCCTAAGATACTTGTTACAGAGGTGCAACGATTGTATTTAGGGTTGGATGGCTGAGCGCTTTTTCCAACTTAAAAAAATAAAGTGAAATCCTTGTTGTTCAAAGGGATGAAAAGGTTTGGTCCCCTTGGTGTAACTTTCAACTCAGCTTTGTTTTCAATCACCAAATGTTGAAAAGTTGTGCTCAGTTTTGTTGAGCTCTGGACTGAAAATCATCATTCAAGCTTTTATTTCTTCACATCTGGATTATTCTAATTCATTGTTACGTTTTTCTTTAAACATCCGGTGAGCATCTAAAGGTTGTTCTGGACTCTTCCTTGTAGTTCACAAAGCTGCTGTTATTTCAGTTGCATTCGCCTCGCCCCAGAACAAGAATAATTGAGGAACTTCTGCTTCTATGCATCTTCAGTAAGGACCTAAGCGTAACAGGTGTGTTGCCGGTTTTAATGATGTCTGAGTCGTTGTGTGCTTGCTGGTGGTCAGAGGGCCCAGTGGTGGCCATTGTCTGGTAGCCTCGCTTCTCTCAGTCCGCCCCATGGCAGCTGTGGCTACTTTGTAGCCTCACCACCGTCATTGAGAGAATGGGTGAATAACCAAATGTAGTGTGAAGAGCTTTGGGGTTCTCAGGACTTGATAAAAAGCTATACAAGTTCAGGCCGTTTACCATTTCAGCAGACTTGTACGTTTGTTGGATAACGGTCTGCTGTTGCAGCTGCAGCATACATGGGTGAAAACTGAAGTACATCTGAAACAGTGGCCGCCAAACTCAGGACCTCTCGCTCTCTGAGCTGTGGACTTGTCATGGCTCTTTTAGAAATAAGCTGAAAAAAAATTTGTTCAAACTTGATTTTGGTTAATATTTACTTTTATTGTTTGCACTTTATGTGATCCCTCTCATTAGGACGCACTGTTCTGTATTAATTCTTATATAAATTAAATTTCACTTGCTTTGCTTTCCTGACTTGTGAATGTTTGCAATTCACTGCTTTTTTACAACGGTGGTTACGTGACGTTACGCCCAATGCAGCTTATTCCCTTGTTCCTAAATGGCTTAAAGATTTAAGAGGAGCTGCTCTGATGAACACAGACTCAAGGCGTGTGTGTGTGTGTGTGTGTGTGTGTGTGTGTGTGTGTGTGTGTGTGTGTGTGTGTGTGTGTGTGTGTGTGTGTGTGTGTGTGTTTTCACTGAAGTCTCCATGGATGAGCGTTAATCCGAGCTTTACATAGCAACATGTACAATGAGTGGGCCGACATGAGGGCTACCTGAACGTCCTCAGCTCTGATAGGCTGCTAAGAATGAACGCTATGGACTTGTTGTGTTTCCACGGGGCTAAAATTAGACGTAACTGTGGAGATCTGGGTCAATGTTACCTGCTAATACCAGTATTGGTTTGTTGTACTGCACTATAGACGCTGCTTAGAACGGTGCTAATAGGAAAATTTTATTTTATTGGAAAATGGGTCTTTATGCACAGATAATATAGCATGCACTTTTACAATCTTGCCCCCAGCTTTATTTTTTGCTGTGGGTCAGGTGCTATTTTGGTGGCAGTTTTCTTTGTTGGATTATTTTGCAGGTTGATCTGATGCAGCTTAAACCAATGCAAAGAGTTTTATTAGCTTAAAATGTATATTCTTTAAGAAAGTCCCATTTTCATTGTATTTTTTGCCAAACAGGATTACTTCCTTTCAGTGCAGTCAAATAAGCACAAGTGAAGATGTGGGGCTGTGATAGAGTCCAGCTCAATCTAGTCAAATACTGATTGCTATAAAAGAGAGGCAATACTGAAATCAAGGTGTTCACAGCATGTTGGCGGTGGTTACCTCCAGCTATGATCACTTTGCATCAAAATGATCTGACATTCAGGAAACTGCTGTGAGAATATGGCAGCTGAAAGAACAGTTTTCTGGATCATCAAGAACTTGAAGCTGAGAGGTTGAGCTACAGTGAAGGAGCTTCAGGGTTCCCCATAAGGTCAAGCAAGCCCCAACACATCTCCTCATGCAGAAAACTGCTGCTGTCAGCGCAGAGCTTGCTCAACACTGTCGGCAGATGGTTCTGGGTGCGTCAAATAAGCCACTGCTGTCTGGGACAAAATAATAGGAAACAACTGCATTTCTCACAGAAATATGATCTGCTGCTGCATGTCAAAAATGAAAATATAATTGAAAAACTAATTTATTCCAGACGTTAAATCCAAACGGTTGAAACCCACGTTATATAGATTAATTTCACATAGAACATTTATTTCTGCTAATTTTCATGATTAACAGTCTACATCCAAGATGTAGACTGTTAAAGAGAGAGAGAAAAAAGAAAACGTATTAGATATCGGCGTGTAAAATTGCCGATAATATTCCAGGTTCAGTTGTTAAAATGTAAAAATGTTGAAGTCCCAAACAAAAAACATTTGTACAATAATTATCAGGTCGATGTCCTCAGCCAAGTTCCTAAAACTGCTGTTTCCGTGTGAGAACATTTAATCTGGTGTCAAACCTTGGCCAACCAAACACCAAGCAGGTACTAGAATACCTCCTCTCCAGCCCTTCCTACCTCTCAGAATCACATGCTAACCCAGTGAGCTGGACCCCGGTGAGTAAGAGCCAGAGAAACGGTGACGCTCACGCTCTCTCGCCATCACCAGCAGGACGAAACGGAGATTAATTGGCAGCACCACAGAGATGTTCACTGAGGTATGACAGGTATTAGCTGTGCAGGCCTGCGTCTCGTGTTGTTATCAGAGGGGCCGACTGCAGCTCTAATGAAACACAAGCTGTTCTCCTTGCTTGTTCCTAATAAAACATCCTCAACCTTTGGTGAAACGGCTGCTGGGAGCAAACTCCGCTTTATGTAGGCGGCCGTCTGCATAAACGTTAACAGGAAACATTTACACTGACAGGATGCAGGATCCATGCTGATGAGGTGGGGGGGGGGGGGGGGGGGGCATTTTCACCCGCAGCACGTGTAGTGGGATTAATCCACAAAAACCTGAACTGATTCACCCAAGTCAGTCACATGATCTCAAAATCTGTCTAAGGGATGACCTGCTCTCTATCTGTTGATAGTTAAAAGAATAAGAGCATTTCTTTGTAGTTTTCAAGATTACGATTCATTTAAGATAAAGACTAGAATGAATCCTTCAAAGAAATGCCCAGAAATATCAATTGAAAAGCTTTTTAAAGGTTTTCTGGGCATGTCCCGCTGTGTGGAGGCCCCGCCCGTACAGTTGCTCTGGTCCTGGGTCTGGACTGGGAAGGCTTTGGGATGCCCCAGAATAAGCTGGAGCGTGTTGCTGCAGAAACAAAGTTCTGGGTTTCACTCCAAGATAATTTCCCCCCATGACCCGATCCCACTTAAGTGGAAAAAATGGATGAAAGGAAGGAAAAATGAGTCGTAACCAGCGCAGTCAAGAATTTCATTTTTGATCAATCACACCGATGTATTTTCACTAACAACTGACTGGACTAAAGAAAAAAGACACTGATGCTAATTAATTTCTACAAACTATTACTGAATATGGGGAAGTTTTATGAATATTCATAATATTCTGATTTAAACTGATGAACAGTCTTACATTCATTCATAGTTTATTGGGCTCATCCCAGGTTAAGGAAAGAGTTTGCAACCTAATTTTGAGTCTAATGAGGTGAGGTTTAAAAAATGAATTCAGCATTTCTAAAACACCTGAACCCTACACTGCAAAAAGGGAACTAAAAGCAAGTCAAGTGTTCTTGAAATGAGTGCATTTCCTCTTGATTTAAGATAAGCTAAGATAGTCTTTATTGATCTCACAATGGAGAAATTCACTCGTCACATCGGCTCATACAAGAAGGTGCAGAGTAGGGAAGGTGCATTCAGTTATATACAGTGAATCTTCATATCTACAATGGATCAAAAGAATACCAAAAACAAAAAATACAAAAAAGGAAATAGGAATGTAAATGTCTCATTTACATTCTTAGTGGTCTATATATATATATATATATATATGTATATAAACATATCTATATACTTAAATATATACATATATCTATGCGCCTACTTACATACGCACCTACGCGTATGTACGTGCATATACATTGTATACATTTGTACATACATACATACATGTGTACTGACTTATGTTCAAGTGTTGATAGCAGCAGAAGTCACTACATCAGGATTATTGCACGGGTTGTAGGACAGTGTATTAAATAGATTATTGCACCCTGGTTATTGCACATTAAATATTACAGTTATGGTCACAGTTGCAGTTATAGTGCAGCATTGTAAAATCTGATAGCAGCAGGAATGAATGACCTGCGGTAGCGCTCCTTCTTACAGACAGGATGTCTAAGTCTGTCACTAAAGGAGCTGCTCAGCTCCTCTACAGTCTGGTGCAGGGGGTGGAAGGTGTTGTCCATGATGGATGTGAACTTGGACAACACCCTCCTCTCAGCTACTTCCTCCACTGAGTCCAGAGTGCAGCCCAGGACAGAAGTGGCCTTCCTCACCAGCTTATTCAGCCTCTTTCTGTCCCTCTCTGTGCTGCCAGGAGCCCAGCAGACGACAGCGTAGAGGAGGGCTGAGGCCACCACAGAGTCATAGAAAGTTTTTAGCAGAAGCCGGCTCACTCCAAAGGACCTCAACCTCCTCAGGAGGTGGAGGCGGCTCTGGCCCTTCTTATACAGAGCGTCGGTGTTGTGTGTCCAGTCCAGCTTATTGTTGACGTGAACACCCAGGTATTTGAAACTCTCCACAGTTTCTATGTCCTGCCCCTGGATGTTCACAGGTGAGTGAGGTGGGGGTCTTCTCCTGAAGTCGATCACCATCTCCTTGGTCTTACTGGTGTTTAAACACAGATGGTTTTTCTCACACCAGTCCACAAAGTCCATGATGACCGACCGGTACTCCAGCTCGTTCCCCTCAGACACACAGCCCACAATGGCCGAGTCGTCAGAGAACTTCTGAAGGTGGCAGCTGTCCGTGTTGTAGGTGAAGTCCGAGGTGTAGAGGGTGAAGAGAAACGGAGATAGAACGGTGCCCTGGGGGGCCCCGGTGCTGCAGAGTGCCACCTCTGACTGACAGCCGTGCAGCCGCACGTACTGAGGGCGGTCAGTGAGGTAGTCCATGGTCCAGTCAGCCAGATGTTTGTCCACCCCAGCGTCCTCCAGCTTCCCCCTCAGCAGCACCGGTCTGATGGTGTTGAAAGCGCTGGAGAAGTCAAAGAACATGACTCTCACAGCGCTCCCGGTGGTCTCCAGGTGGGTGAGCGCCCGCTGCAGCAGGTAGATGATGGCGTCCTCTACTCCGATGTTGGGCTGGTAGGCAAACTGCAGCGGGTCCAGGGTGGGGCTCACCACGGTGCGCAGGTGAGCTAGGATGAGGCGCTCCATGGTCTTCATCAGGTGGGAGGTCAGGGCGACTGGTCTGAAGTGGGCCGGTTCCCTGGCGTGCGGCGTTTGGGGAACCGGTACCACACAGGAAGTCTTCCACAGGGTGGGCACCACCCCCAGGCTGAGGCTCAGGTTGTAGATGTAGCTGAGGACCTCGCAGAGCTCATCTGCACAGGTCCTCAGTAGCCTGGGGGGGATGCCGTCCGGTCCTGAGGCTTTCCTCTCTTTCAGCCTCATCAGCTGTCCTCTCACCTGCATTGGTGTGACTGTGAGGGGGGAGGAAGGTAGGGCTGAAGGTGTGGATGGGTCAGTCATTGATCGGAGTGGCGGTGGGGGGGATGGTAGGTCTCTGGAGGGCTGGTGGTTGGAGTCGTGTGGAGAGTTGAGGGCAAGGAGGGGGCCAGTGTGGGGGGAGTCGAACCGAGTGAAGAATGTGTTCAACTCATGAACTTGAGCAAGGAAGTTTAAATGATCTGCCAACGGAATACGATTGTTGCACTTAAAATAGGAGCAACTCATCTCCATCATATTATTTCAAGTGCAGTATATCTAATTATCTTATTTTAGGGGTAAAATACTCATTCCACTGGCAGATAATCTTATTTACCTGCTCAAATTGAGGGCAAATACACAGATTTCAAGGATATTTTACTTACTTTTGTCCCCTTTTTGCAGCATAAAGCTTTTAGCACCAGAACTGTTGTGATTAGAACAGGAAATAAACGCTTTTGTGGGTCTGAGGAGCTGTTTACTTTCACAGAACCAACTTGATTCAGTTTAAGTCACTCCTGTTTCTCTTAGCTGGAGGGATGGTTGGTGTTTCTGCTTCGACAGTGGTTCTGTGGTCTACAGGTCGCTGGCAGTGGGGATCTCTGCACAGCACAGGTTTTTGCTTAGGGTTCCTGCGAGGGCCTCCACACAGCGGGGACAATTTTCAGGTCAGCTTTTCTCCTGCAAAGCTGAGCGAAGATTACAAACGGCCTATTTCATGGTAGTCGGCTGCTTAGGTTCCGATGTTGAAGGAGTCAGGCTGTACTTAGCCGAGTCCTATTCTGCGTTTATGTGGCGGGTCTCCAAACTCCATTCGGGTCCACGGACAGGGAGATGAGCGGGGCTCTCCTATGCTGCTTAAAGCAGCGGGCGAAAAGAGAGCGAATGTTCGTGGCCGGGGGGGTTATACAGTGGCCCCCCTGCTGTGAGAACAGTCCCCTCATACCTGTAAAGGTCTCTCATTTCATGTTTCCAACTCTTATTTTAGGTTCTCTCTTGGCTGAAAGCAAAACAAAGTCAAACTCTTTTAAATGAAGAGAGACTTAACTAGGTTCTAGAAATGTCAGCTATTACTGTGGCCAGAATACAGTTTCATGACAGGCTGTTTTCACATTTAAAGTTTCAAACCTGTCATCTTTCTGTTGAATAACAGACCGGCTCACATTCAAAATTCAACACGTCAGTCGATACTTAAAGTTAGGACTGACCATGAGGTCCTCTTTGAGTTCCTTAGAGTAGCCCTAAGGACTTTGACATGTACTGACAGTCATTCAGAAAACCCCTTTTAGAGTATGGCTCTTTGTGTTTCCACTGTCGAGGAAACACAAATAATGAGTGGAGATTCACCACCTGCATCAAATCAGAGCTGAGTTTCACTTGACAGAAAGTTTGGCAAGGGTTTTTAAAATGACCTGGAGAAAAGCGGTCAACGTGGGTGGAAGGTCAAATCTCTGAAAGAAGAGCCACTACTTGCGGAAAGAGGCCTGTTTATAGGTTAAATGGTGTCTGAAATAAAAGGCAGAACCTCTGGTTGTGTTCAGACAGACTCAAAGCCCTGGGGTGGAACAACATAGTGGTGCTGCCCTGTTGCTACACAGCACTTCTAAGAAAATGAGATCCAAACCAGCAGATCTGGTCTTACTTAGAAAATCATGCAACAGCAGTGGTAAAAGGTGGAGGACAAAGCACACAACAAGCCACTTCACATGTGGGATGGGAAATTTCTCTGTCGTAAAAATATCTGTTTAAGTAATAAAACGCCTAGAATCCTTCAGGGAGCTGCAGAACTGGTGTTGTAATAGCTGTTAATGTTTTCACCTTGTTTGGCTCCTTTGTTCCCACGTTCAGGTGCTTATCTGGGTTTTCTCTGAATCTCTGCACAATCTGAACATTATTTGTGCTTTTAACCTCTTAAGACCAGACAATTATGGTCCAAACATCGGCTTTTAGACGCCTGAAAAAAGGCTGAAAACATAGTTCCTCTTCAATCATATATGTTTGATCAGTCATTCACAGATCTGTCATGTGACGGAAACAGAGACACTTGAAGAGGAAGTGGTCACTTTTAGGTATAGAAAAGGCAAAATTTAGACTAAAGTCCTCAGGTCTAAAGAAGGTAATTGTTGGAAAAACCTTTCAGGTTCTCCTTTTAGTGATAATCATAAGAAATATTTCTGTTTTTCTGAAGTTTTTATTATTGGTCCCAAAATGATAATTTGCTTAAAATTGTTAAAAAGAGTTTAGCACTATTTTTAAGAAACACTGCTAGGGTTTGTTTAACACTGAAATCTCACAGGTTTTTACATGAAGGTCCCAGAATGGAACACAAAGCCTCATGTTCACAGAAATTAAGGTGTGTTGCTGTTAATTACACAATTTTCTGTATAAAATGTTTAATACAAACTCTTCAATTCTGCAATGTGGCTTTTTATCTGCAAGTCCAGACGATTGCAGACTGTGTTGATGGATTAATTTATTTTTTATTGTGAAATTTTTGATGGATTAAGCTGCAGGAGCCCTACAGTCATAAAGCACGTGTGGCTGGTGTAAGACAAAATAAATTATAAACTATGGGGATGTTTTTCTGTGTATGTTGTGATGGTATTACTTGCTTTTCATATTTATTGTAACACTTTAGAGCCATTTTTTTTTTAAATCAAGCATGCTGATACTGGATACATTCAGTTTAACGACAGATCTGCAGGAGAGGCTTCTAGCTCTAGTCCTCATCTCTGAAAAATCATTTGGAGTTTGAAATTTAGATTTCTACTACATATATGTTAAATGTTCATGAGTTTAATAACATAGTGCATCTGTATTCATCTAATTCTACCTTTGAACATTTTGGTTTCCTTCCTCAATCCAATAAAACTAATTTGCAACTTATCTATTTTTGCAACTTGTATTAAATTTCAGGTCTTTTTTCTTTCATTTATTTTTAATTTGTGTCACATTCTGAGAAAGTTATACTAAAACAAGTACTGAGAATTGATGGATAGACCTTCTTTGACTGCTAAAGGGAGAATTAAGATGGATCAGTGACACCCTGATGATGCCAAGGTTTCTATCATTGAATGAATTACGAGAACTTATTCATTTTTAATTAGCTTTTTGTTCCCCTGAGCAGCATAGAAATGTCAGACAGTGCTTGCCTTTTCGTTTTTATTCATACCCTGGTAGCCCGTCTAGTTTTGGCTGCCTCTGTTCGTCAAGTTCTCCCAGTTTTAAATTCATCTCAAACTGATTTAAAATTGGCTATTTTCAATTTTGCTCATTTTCAGATGACTCAGAGCTTGATGCTCTACATCAACAAAATCCAGATTTTTACCTAAACATGATTGTTAATTAACCATCCACTCTTATGTCTGAAAGAAGTCACGTTTAAGAAGAATGGCCTGATGCACGGTCCTTAAAAAAAAGCTTTGGGACTCTTTTCTCAAAAAAGTACCAAACGTTTCTGCTAAAGGTATTTTCTTTCCTAACAGCCAGGTTCAAGTACATTTTAGCTTCTAACTCACAAAATAATGCCTTAAGCTTGTACCCCTACCGTTCTTGGTTGAAGAACACACACTTTGCTATTACTTGACCTAAACACCTGTCCTACCTGGAACAACCAAACAAATGCAGGATACATTCCTGTTGTTTTTAGAGCATTGGCTTTCACAGCATAAAAAATGGTTTTCCCATTTCTCTTTGTTCATGGATTACAGATTTTATCACCAACAGACCAGAGTATGTTAGCAAACCAGAAGTTACTCAACAAAATGCTGAATAGAGGAGTACCGCAGGGTTATGCTCTCACCCAGGCCTGTTCCCGCAGGACTGAAACTCCACCCATCCCTCCCATATCATCATTAAATCTGCTCACAGAACTATGGGGGCCAAAATTAGTATGAGACCCAGGAGGCACAACCTATGGATGAGTGGTGTTTGCATAACAGCCTAAACCACAGACACCCAGGAAAACCGTTCTATCTTTTGTTGCCTGTTGTTTATGGGGAAAATTAACTTCAAGCCAAGGTTTTCAAATCTAGGTTGTCTTAGAGATAATTAAGACCGCTCATTAGATCTTGCATGACCCCAACGTCCACTTTGGGGAACAAGGCTCAACACAGCACCGCTGTTCTAGTTTGAAACCAAAAAAGGTTTTGTGGATGAGCTATTTGTTAGTTTACTAGTAATTATGTTTATGCATTTATGAATAAACCTGCTGCAATTAGAATCTGTCGTAAGAGTACAATAAAGTAGTAAAGCTATTAAAGGTAAGGTCGGTGATTTTTCTTCCACTCCTTCGGGGGGGGACCACGTGAAAAAAATCTCCCAAATCCACTCTGGTCTTATTTCTTTCTACTGAGGCCTTCCTCTTCTTCTCATAAACATGAACACAGTTCGCTTATTGTGACTGTCAGCCATTTTCAAAGTATACGGTAAGAGCAGCGGAGCTACAATGACTGGCTAACACCGAAGCTAACCGCTAAGCTAACCGCTAAGCTAATAGGATACATAAACACTAGAAGTGCGCATGCGCAGCCAGCAAGCAGAAACTAACAAGGAATGAGCATGGGCAGTGGTGTTACCTGAGCGCGTCAGAATGATGATATGTGGGACAACCAATAGAGAAGGTGATACCCCCAGAACTTAGGGACAGAGGGGGGTGGGAGCAGGAACTAAACTCTGACCAATCTCTGCCATTCGGTCTGAATGGCAGTTTTTACAGGTCTGCAGCTCCCACAGAGATAGATTTTTTAACCTCCTTTTTCTGAACACATAATGTATTAACTACTGACAGGATGGAAGGACCATTTCACGCAGAATAAAAAAAAAAGTGTTTCTGACAGGATTACCAACTATAGCTTTAAGGCAGATGTTTTCACTCTTTAAGTTGATACTGCTTCTGTTGATCAGACTCCTGGAAAAACAGACAGAGAAGCTGCAGATGACCAGATTCTGGGTCTATAAATATATTTTCATGGTGCGAGTAAACAAAAGGCATCTGTGTCCTAACTGATGGCTGCAAAGTGAGCCGATTGAGGCGTTCAGATATGAGGGGGTTGCTAAGGAACATGAATTCACACGTAGCCTGTTTCCCTCCACAGCAGCTGCGCCTCTTTAGAGGCTGCTAATGCATTCAGCTCAATCTGCCTGCGCTGCGACCACGTGGGCCCGCCGCATTCAACCCATGCATGCTGCTCCTCGTCGGCTTTGCTTAAGACAAAAGGCTTCAGTTGTGGGGGGGGGTTTATTATTATTTTGGGGCCAGATTGGACTGTAGACATGGTTACAGGGTGTAAAACTGAAAAGGGTCATTACTACATAAACCCAGCAGGACAAAAAGGAGAAGAGGACAGAAAGCAAGCTGTATTCTGGGACCGTTGGCACTGTGGTCCTATCAGGTCTCAACAGGACATCTGCTGCAACCGCTGTGCTTGTTTCTATCTGTTCATAGTGTGTTAAAATCAAGTAGTCCTCTGTGATAAGGAGAGCAAGGCTGGGTTGAATCCACACAACCGTAAATGCAACATTCCCCATAATTTCACCTTGACTCTTTCTACTGCAGCCCTGTTTTTCTGGGCAGGCTGCTGGGAACAGTGGACTGAATCCCCAGCTTTCTCCCTAACACTTTAATAAAAGAAAAAAAACACATTATCTTTCCTTCAATCTTTCTGATCCACCTTTTCTTTCTACCCATAGATGGTTATCCAAACATGTGCTGGAATAGTTCTGACTGGAATTTGATTGAGAAGAAAAAAAAAGACTGCTTTATGGGATCTCCAAGTTCAACATCACTTAATCGGCAAACTTGGAAAAGCTTTTCCACACAACAATCACACAGAAATGAACCAATCAAAAAGCAGACAAAACAGGACGACGCTGGGCTGAATAGGCCTATATATCAACAAAGCCTGTGGGAGAACTTTATATATGCTGCAAACTCATCTTAGTCACAAGAGCTTTTCATTTTTGCACTTGAAGTGAGTCGAATGAGAGGAACATTCATCACAGTTTTGTAGGCCAACCCTGATTTTGAGCTCTGAATATAATCTGTTGATACAGATTTTGTCTGTGATGAATCAGACAGAACATTTCCTGTTTTAGGTCCGTTATGATCATCAGATTTATTTTCTTTAACAGCGTGTATTTCTTTACCACACTGTTGCAATCACTTTTAAGCACTGTCGTTATATATTTTAAAAATCACAGAAATCAGATTCCTAACTGCGTAAAACCTTCACAGCTCAGCTGTGGTGCGTTTACTGATGGTCGGTACTGAAGATGCTGGTTACCTGACTAGTGGCTCCTGGGGGCTCCCTATGAAAAATATATCTTTAACATTCTCAAATACAGATTAAGTAGCTTTGTGTCTAGTCTGACTTCCCTCTAATTTGACACAATTACCTAAAATAATTTTTTAAAAATGCTACTTTGCTCATTACAGAATGTTTTTTAAAAGGAGCCAAATTTCGAGTGAAAAATGAGTATCACACAAAATAAAAATATACATGGGATCCGTTTTTCTTAATGTTTGAATTCAGAATTGATTTTAAAATAATAGCAAAACCTCCAGGGAGCCGTTTGGACTTCCAGGAACAAATGACACAGCAGACGTTTACTGACTTCAGCTGTAGAAGTTAATTAGTCTTATTTAACCTGAAAAGTTAAAAGTTAACCACTCTGTGCTGCCTGAGAACTGCATCTTCTATACCAGATTAAACTCCGAGACCTCAACTCTTCCACTTGATTAAAAAAATTCAATTTACCAAGAAAATATTTCCATTTTTAATGCAAGACATATCTGAATGTATCTGTTGTGTTGGCCAAATAACACATTTAAAAGAGTTTAGAAATGTTACATTTGTTCGGAGCTTGATTTCAAGATGTCTGAAAAAGCTTTTTTATTTGTAAAAACTGAAAAATGTGGGAGTGTGTTTGTATCTACGAGACATTATCAAATAGAAACCAGACTACTTATTTCCTATTTAAAACCTTCTGTTCTGGTTCTTGTACCTCAGACTCCCTCGGAGGCCCGTTCCCGTCCACGTCGCACCGATGTCACCACAAACCCAAAAGGTGTCTGCCCATCCAGTGTGGCAGCGTCGGCGGACCTTTCCCGGTCAGCCCGCTCCTTTTCCATCCAAACACCAAGGGATCCCAAATAGTCATGGACCTGGCCCAGAAGAGCGTCAAGAGGCAGGCCAGTTTCTGCAACGCCATCACCTTCAGCAACAGGCCCATCGCGCTGTACGAACAAGTCCGCCTCAAGGTACTTTTATACCTCTTTTGTGTTGAAATTTAATAAGTGATCTTTTTATAAATGATGTCAATGAGAACAAATGTAATTCTTCTCCCAGATCACTAAAAAGCAGTGCTGCTGGAGTGGAGCTCTGCGCCTGGGCTTCACCTCCAAAGACCCCTCCAGGATAAACCCAGACAACCTGCCGAAGTACGCCTGCCCCGACCTGGTGTCCCAGAGCGGCTTCTGGGCCAAAGCCCTGCCTGAAGAGTTTGCCAACGAGGGAAACGTCATCGCCTTCTGGGTCGACAAGAAAGGCCGGGTCTTCTACCGCATTAATGAGTCCAGTCCTATGCTGTTCTTCAGCGGGGTCCGCACAGCGGAGCCACTTTGGGCGCTCATTGATGTTTACGGTCTGACCCGCGGTGTGCAGCTGCTAGGTAAGACGGTCTAAATCAATCCTATACACACTAAAAACCTTCTAAGTGTGCTGAAACCCTCACCAAGCACTGATCGATGAATGTGTACAGTGGGATGTCAGGTTTCTCACTCTCCTTTTAGTGTTGCTCATTAGCTGCATGGACAAAAGTAATGGGAATAAAGGGCCAACTGGAAAAATAACAGCGTCATGTGAACAAGCCAATCAGAATACTGTGCTCAGATTAAGCTCCGTTGGAATGAAATTGTACCCCGAATGAGACGGGTGGTTTATGACGATTGATAATCCGATCAACATGCATATAAACGCTTGTCAGGATTAAGTTATTGTGAATTTGGCACCCTGACCCGAGTGTGCATGTGCGCCCGACGTAAACGTGACGTATCTCCGCGTTGGTGAGTGGCGGAAATACGTCAAGAAGCAAAGCTGTCGGTGCTCCCGATGCAAGCTTTCTATTCAAAACATTAAAAGAGCTCAAAACTGTTATTTATTCAGTAACGTTTGAACCATAATTAGAACCTGGTGCAAGTTCAGCCTGGGCAAACTAACTCGTATTATACTGCTTCGTCTGCAATTTGCTGTTGCTCAGCAAAGATGGAAATACTTCTTCTGAGATTTTTTAGGGAAATTTGATTTGTCCTGAGTACTTTTGTCCATGTAAATGTAGCTAATGTGTGTAAAACTGTAAGTACAAAGGACGGCTTTGATGGAATATTTAGTTGGCTACACTATTTCAGGTGTCGTATTTAAACTTGGCTTTCCACCTATATTTAGCCACTTGGATTGACTTTTATTGCCGTTTATGCCCATACATGGTATAGATCTGAGGTGAGAGTGATGTGAACATTTTGATAATGTAAAACATGAAAATGTTAGTTATTTTTAATTGACTGTCAATTCAATCTTCAGCAATACCATTTGAATTTCATGTTTTCCTCATTATTCAGCCGGAGATTGAGGGTTTTTCCTGGAGACCTTTTTCTTTGACGGGCCGCATTGCGCAGAGCAGTGGGTTTAAATGATAAAACGGGAGCAGATTGAAGTCTGCACTGAGGTGAACGGCCCCGGCATCAGCTCCACATGGACTATTAGTTGTTACAATCAGCCTCCTGAGTGTTGCATAAGTTGAGGTCCTGGCTTGTAAAATACAACCAAGAAGTCTGCAAACACCTCTTGCAGCTGTGAACAAAATGGCTTGATTCTCTTTTTGTTTAGCTTTCCACTCACCTTGGTGCTTCCATTTACAACATTCCTGCAGTCGACTAAGCAGGTTTTTCTCTTCTCCTGTTGACTGTAAGCACATCCTCATCAGTAAGTGGCCATCACTGTCTACCCTACAGCCTTCCATGAAGCTGCTGAACATCACCGAGACGTATCTGACTGATCTTCGGCTCTGTCACGCTGATTGTGGCTCAGTTGTGGCTCTATCTACTGTGACCTATAATCTTGAACACATCTAAAAAGGAAGTGTTCTAAAATATTCATATATGCCTTTTAATGTTTACTTTCTAAGGTATAACTTCGTAATCTTTTCCTTGCCATCGATGACATTGGCACAAAGACTTCAAAACGACCCAGTACCACCCTCTGAAAACTCCAGCTGTAAGAAACTGCTTTAAGCCGAGCCCACCGGGCCAAAGATTCTGCCTGAAAGCTCTGCAAAGTCTATTCGCTGAAAGAAAAACAGCTTCAAGAAAAACTCTGAAGCTAACCAGCCCAGTTCTCTGTTATTTCTGCTCTATCAGGCCATATGCTAGGCAGTCTGCAGAAAGGAAGGACTACTGTTCCTCTGCTGAGCATCTAACTGACATCTGCCCCCACAAACAGGGGCTTGTGCAGAGGAGCGAAGCGCCACCAAGGGCTAACATAGACTTACATTTTCTAGAGTAGCCTTAACTTCTTTGTGATTCTGGAAAACGAGCCTCATCAGCTCTTTACATCACATTTCTGTGTGTAACGCTCCATGAACCTTTCCCTTTCCACAGTAAAGCCCCCTGGCTCTGACATTTGAGGCCATATTCCTCGGTTTCACTCTTTACTTCCTCAACCACTAAGGAGATCTGATCTCTGCCTCGGAGTTTCAGATAAAAGACAACCATCATATGTATTCCCTCCGTTCAGGTTCATCTGAAAAGCTCCGGACCATTTTGCTTCTTTCTTACTAAAAAATATTTCTTTACATTAAAGCTGAAAAAGTTCCTCACACCACCTTGGAGGTTAGGCAGTGTTCACTATGCAGATCGCATTGAGTAAGAAAGCTGATCGGGTTCCTGGTCCTGTTTATTCGCTGCAGCTCTCTCATTATGTAAATTAGCCGTTGGGTTGTAGCTGAGCCTCCATTCAGCGAGGACAATGCAGCACACGAGTCCTCAAACACACACGGGCCTCTGAAAGCCTCATCTGCCGATTCCCATCAGCCGTTTCACTTACAGGCTCTAACTCCTGCAGAAAGATGACTTTGTTCTTTGTTTGTTTGTTCTTTTTGCCCCGCTGTTTTAAAATTATTCCATCCACTTTAGAGATGTGTCTCTGTTGAGTGTTTTCAGGGATCTGAGTTTGTGTTGAGGATCACAGAGCAGAGCGGTGGCTCGACCTTCCAGCTAACGCTACCAGCAGTTTATCCAGTTTAACACACTGAGCAGCATCTCATTATAATGTTGCATTACAAACAGGAGGAACACAGCTGGACTTATAAACACCTGCAGGTGGCGTTTAAAAATATTTAAAAAAGTATATTTAATAAAGGAAAAGAAATGTTAAGACAGGTCCCTTTGTATCATCAGACGTCTACTTTGTACCAGTGCAGAGCCATTTTCTTCTGTTCTGTCCTCCAATCCTCAAATGCTGCCAAGAAGTTTCACCATAGTGCGACGGTTTGTTTCCCTTTGGTCAGTGATTAACAGATTAGGCGATAATTAATTATGGAATGCTAACAAGGGCATCCAACCTGTCCAAGATTTGAGCGAGTACCTGGTCCGCCACTAAATTAGAAAGTATGTTTCACAGAAAAAAAATCAGCTTTGGGAAGCCACAAAGAAATCTGGTTCTCAAGTTGATTGGTTACATTTCAGTCAGTCATGAAACCAGTGTACTGTTTGGGTGTAGAGGCATGCCTATATGTGAAGAGATAATTACTGTAATTCACTTCACCTGTCAGTTGTCATAATGTTATGCTTTATTGGTGCATATTCATGTTCTGCATGCTGATATATGTGGCCAATCAGATGGACTCTTATTGCTCTTGATGCCCAACCCTACCAAGACGATGGCATCGGAGACACTGAAGCTCTTGACACCATTAATTTATGTGAACTCATGAATATTTATGATCAAAATCTGCAAATAACAGTAAAGATATGATATTCTGGGATCTAATGCTCCTTTGCGGTTGATGGCTCAGTATTTGCTCTTCTTCCTAAGGCCGCTCTGAGGTCACTGCAGGAAAACAGGCGAGCGATGAGAGACTCCGGGGCAACGCTTCTAACACGTCGAAAGAAGGAAGCAGGGGCAGAAAGTTTTTATTATATGTGACAGGAGCTCATCGAATGGGGGGTGGGAGGAGCTTAGTTCGTTCACAGCTCTGCAAGCTCGCTGGAGGCGGTTCGAGATTCCCCTCAGAGAGTGAGGAGAGGTATCCATGCAGCGAGTCTGTTTCTCATGGATCCTGCTTTGTGGCGACAAGTTTGAATCTGGCGTGGGAACATCTCATTTGCCTCGGGGACCTGGTGATTGATTATACTTTCCTTCAAATGGGGCAAATCAGATATTGTGGATGTTGGCAGCAGAGTTTCAGAGTGAGTGAAGCTGTCCCCATAGGCCTGAAATCCAACGAGCCACAAAGGTCGTCTAATATATCGCGTTCCCTGCGCTAGTTCTCACGTCACTCTCACACTCACACACTCGGGCACACAGCAAGACTTTGCTCGACACGGGGAGCAGGGATGAGTAATTCCAGCTGTTGTGAAGCCTGCAGGACTCAGATTGCATGAGTCAGTCACAGCGGCGCTTTAATCAAGAAGGGCGGCCTCTGCGTGGGTCCGTCCTGCAGGTCGATGGGACGGAGGCTGATTGGAAACCCTCCAGGCTGCAGACACCTCTCCACCGGGCCGACCCCGGGTGGGAACGGGTCTAATCCAGCTGTCGGCACAAGCGAGCCGGAGCAGTTCATTTAGTTCGAATGAAAACACGGTGTCCGGGGCGGAGAGGCAATCTCTGTAACCTATCAGGAACGCTGACGTTCCGAGGTTTGGTGGGAACATCAAAGAGCCGCTGCAGAGCTTCTCCTCAGGGAGGGATTGGATTATGTGGGAGCTCCTGACGGCAGACTAACATCTCATCAAGCCATCTGAAAGCTGAAATTCACTGTCGCTCTAAAAGACTGGCAGAGGAAATCAGCCAAAAACGATAAAACCTTTACAGTCTGATTGATCTACTATACATCTGATACCGGCTTTATCTCTGATGTCTGACTGATGAAGGGCGTCACCTCTGACAGTAAAAGTAGATTTTCCTGTTGCTTCATCAATCTCGCATTGTTTTTAATCTGTTCTTCATTTGCTGTTATCCGTTTTCCTCTCTCTCTCTTGTCTTTATATTATAAAACAACCAAACTCTTGATGAAGCTGCTTTCATTCACCCCTTGTCCTGGTTTTGTTTGCATAAGTAGAAAAATGGCAGAAATTGTGACATCCGCCCCCCATTAGGATCTTTAATTGCCACTGTATGGAAATGTAGGAATTGTTACACAAAGATCTTAGCTAAAAAAATAAAAATAAAGAAAAAACAGCAACATTTATTACTTCATATGATTCATATGAAGTGCACATTCTACTGTTGATGTTATAATTGCGTTTCAGAGACTATATTATGATAAATATTGCATATATATGAGATGTGTTGTAACGGGGGTAGATTTTGTGCATATTTTAGTTCGACCTTATTTTGTTTTTGCCTTCAGTCTGAATCTCTAATAAAATCCTGATCGGAGTTTAAAGTGGCATCTGTGAAAATCTTTGCTCACATAAGTTAAAGGCAGTGTCCGTGATGGTTCCACCGCCGTGTTTACCTGCATGGTGGGGAGTTACTACCGAATCTGACGCTCCATTGGCCACCTGCATGGAGGATTTCTGCAGAGAAAATACCAATTATTAGAGCTTAATGGCAGAAACCCAGCACAGAGAGGAGAAACCATGATTCCAAATGCGATTAACACAAGCTCAGCGTTTGCCTCAGCAGCAGTGATTCTCCTTCCTAAAGGCGGCACGCATCACATGGGCCCTCCAATAAAAACACACAAAGATGAAAATGCAGGGTTGGGTTTTTTTTGGCAGGAAGACATTATCAGGAAATGTACAGTTGTAAAAACCTCAGCACATCAAGCGAAACCCGTTTAACAGCTTTGTGTTTCTTGGCCAAGGGAATATTTCTGGGGGGGGGGGGGGGGGGGCTCAAACAAAGATGACCCACCAGAATTTGCATTATTTGGCATTTGGAGTCAGTTTTAAATGACTGACTATTGTGCGTGGGTAACCATGGTGAATGATGAAGAACTATGTGCCGTGTCCTGTTTTTCTAAACGTCTCTGTGATGAAACGAAGCGGGTCGATTCTCAGAACCATCCACAGAGGGAATCCTGCCGGTCTCAGAATGCGTCCCGCTGGCAAATCAACACCACATATCTGCCCCCCTCCTATTTTAGAAAGTGACAAACGCCATTAGGAGTCAGAAACGGGGTGTAAGTATTCTTTTTGTGATGCAGCTCAGGAAAGAGGGTGGCCAACCGCATGCCGGCTCATAAATCATGTTCTAAAATTAGACAGCCTTTCGGGTCCTGTGCTGAGATGGGAATCAGAGGAACTTTGATAATCCTCTCGAGGAAATTGATTTTCAGCAGTTGCTCCGGATGGTTGGTGGTAGTTCTAAAATTAGATTTAAAATGAAGAAATTAAAATGATTAGAAAGTTTTGTAACTGGATCATGGGTGTAGATGGATGCTCCTACGGATTGTTGGAACAGGATCAGGGTGAAGGATGATGGAGTTTTATAACACGACGGCTGGCTCTCAGCGGCTGTGATGGAAAATCCCTCTGACAAACAATATACTGTATATACTTGGTAGATTTTTCATCTTTGTGTCCTATAATAAAAAGGTTTCAAGGTAGATTTGTCAAGAATGTCAATCTTTAAGGCCAAGTTTAATTATTGTAAAGCTGCACAGGGAACATGTCAGCAAATATTTATTTTAATTAAGTTCAGCAAACATGGATTTTATAGTTAAAGTTTGGGCCAACAGTATTTCTTAATAACAAAAAGCTTAATAATAAAATGAGGGGTTTCTAAAGGAAGATTATTTTTATTTATGTTTTTTTCTGGGTTGCATTTGTTTTGCAGCTTGAATCCAAACAGCCAGTCTGTGGTTATTAGAAGAGAAATAAAACGGCTTTTGAGAAAATTAATTTTGACGTCGAATTCAAATTTTCGTAATCCCCCACTTCCTGATTTTGAGTTGAGCCAATTCGTTGTTTGCTGCGCTTCCACACTTTCCTTTCCGTGTATGTTGGCCGTGTATGTATAAAACCTGTATGTCTCTGCTTATTGGGATGAAGGGTGTGAACTTCACAGGGTCTCATTGCATCAGGACAGGGTACGTTACTTTCTTTGTGGCGCCACTATGTCGTTTTTTTCTTTTTTCATACTAAATTATCTGTAGATTGCTTCACAGTCTGTGAGTCAAGCCGAGTGGTCAAATAAATATTAGCTGGAATAATCAGAAAGAGGACAAGGTGCAGTTAGTTCAAGCGCTCAGCATGCAGAGGTGTGCTGTGAATGTCAGTGCAGACAGAGCATCTGCGTGACGTAACATGAGATTAAGTAACTCTATTATTGGGTCATAGCTGTGATGCTTCAGAATCTCTTGCAATCAGTCTGTAATAGCTGTGTGTGTGTGGGGGGGGATGTTAGGGTGGGTGTTAGGGTTAGGGTTGTATGGCGTTTCAGACTTTTGAGGCTCGAGCACCTGATTCATTTTGATACATACGAAGGATGCAATGGATCCTGAGTTAGCTGGAGTTCAAACTCTGTACTGTCAGAGTGTCAGACGTGAAGACGGGTGATGCTGGAGTGTTATTCATATAATGCTGCCAATCTTCCTCATCTTTATTGAAGACAGATATGTATCACTGTGAATGGGCAGTTAAAAACCTGCAGGGTCGATTATTTATTTATTTATTTTGCCAGAGTTTTTGTTAAATTGAAATTCAAAGCCACCTTCCTGCTTTTCTGAAAATAAAGTGCTCAAGCTCATTGAACAAAACTCAACAGGAAAGAAATGAGTTTAATACGCTACTAAACCAAAACGTTAACTTATCCCCACTGAGTCCTGAATGCAAAGTACCTGCTTCTAGTTGTAGAAATAAACTACAAAGTTTGAGTTTTAACTAATCTGAAAGGTTAGAATACTTCTAGCATTTTATTGCTATTTTATCCAATAAGTGTTTTTTTTTCTGTTGTTAAAACACCATAAGTGCAGCTGTCGGAGCAACTTTTCTGCCTAGAATGTGACAGTGAGTGTTATTCACGTCACCATGCTAGCTGTAATAATCTTTCTGCATCTGAGATTTTGTTGAGGAATAAGACTAACGAGCTTTTTGAACGTTATGATTGAGTTTATCTATGCTGAGGTCCTAGCAGGCTCATCGTTATCAGCTAAAATGTGCCGGCGACCTAAAGGGGCCGACCTTTTGGAGACTGACGCAGCCTTTGGCCGCACTCTTTGTTGAGTTTTCTCTGCAGCATGCTGCGTTTTCTTCAAGACCTGTGTTAAAAGCCGGCCCGGGCCCGATCAGGGACTTCAAATTGGACCAAGGCAAAACCTCCAGCACAAAGACCCTTCTGAGTCCATCCCTTCCTTTTCTACATCTCTCTCTTTGCTCCAGTTTTATCTGTTCGGTGCAAAAGCTACCCGGATATCCTCCTCTACCTCCTGTCTTCTCGGCTAATCCCACCTGAACACTTCCCTTTACATCCACACGTCATCTCTTTTCCTCTCCTGTCTCGGCGAGATCTCTCTTTTCTCTGCAGACATCAGATGAAACCCTCCAGAGTTGGATAAAGATAAACCCTGTGAGATAGACTGTGAGCGGGAGAGAGAGTAAATCCCTCCCCAAAGCCTCCCTCCCCCGTCGCTCTCAAACAGCAGCTCAAACCCCTGGCACGTTCCGTCTGCTCAGGCTCGCAAAGCCACTAAAGCCGGCCAGCCTCTCCCTCCGTCCGGCATGAACTAACCTGCTCCACTGCTATTCCCCAATCAAAAGCATTTAGAGCATGAGCCGGAGCCTCTGCGGGCCGAAATAGGCTTGCCGCTACGCCCAAAAATCCCTCTTGTCCGTGTGTTTACAGCGGATTAACCCAACAGGTGCTTAATTACTGAAATGCTCACAGGAAAGAGAGAGAAAAAACGGAGTCCCTCTGCTTTGTTGGGTTTTAAAGTAGAGTTTTTAAAGTATCTCCTAGAGATCGGGTCCCTGGCGAACGAGACTGAGCAACTGCGAGTGTTTAAATTTGAAAGGGACCAAT
The DNA here is from genome assembly GCA_037039145.1 of Fundulus diaphanus. NCBI lineage: Eukaryota > Metazoa > Chordata > Actinopteri > Cyprinodontiformes > Fundulidae > Fundulus > Fundulus diaphanus. The sequence goes on from CM073123.1 coordinate 3,779,079, forward strand.
AGGACCAGAGGGATTGTACTGGCTAAAAGGCAGGTGCACCAGCGATTAGCGGGCAGCAGCTGGTTGGGTCACACACGTGCAGGCTGTGCACCAACACACTCCTTTATGAGGGCCCGGTAAAAGTTCTGCAGCCCCCCAGCTGTCCTCCGAGCTTAGAGGAAGAGTCTGGTGCTCGTAGAGCAAAGCGTTTCCCCATCTCAGAAAGACGAACGAGGTTTGAAATGACTTCCCTTTGAAAAACCAAAGAGGAAAAAAAGATAAAGGAAAGGATGTGAAAGGGAACAAAAAACCTCACAGAAGCTTTTTGAAAAATAAAAGATGAGAGACTGCGGGTTTCTTCTTCTTTTTTTTTCTTAGGAGCTAATGCGTCGTTTGGTTTGTGTTCACACATCCTGACTTTGACTCAAGGCGGTGCTGACATGCAGAAAGGACAGGGAGGCAATTTGTCTCTGCCACCTCCTTTCAACATAAATCCAGGATTGGGAGCGGCAGCACCGGCCCCTTCCATCAGAGAGGACTCCTCTCTACATCAGATGTGTCATCATGGCATATCCAGTCCCTGCTGCGAGTCCCGGAGGTCTCTGACTAACTCCGTCCCATCCTAATTCAGTTTGTGATGGAGTGACGGGCAGCGGAGTGACGGCAGGCTCCGCAGGACTCGCATCATCTCTTCTGGTGATGCAGGTTGACGGAGAGCCTTTGCTCATCAGCATACATCACTAAGCTTGTTTCTCCTTCTATAAATGGTTTATTTAGCAGCAATACAGCACTTTGAAAAAGTATTCATACCTGCACTTTCCCCACAGTTTGTCAGGTTACAACCACAAACAGTGCATTTTATCAGGATTTGGTGAGATTAACCAACACAGAGAAGTGCATATTTGAGAAGCAGAAATACATTTTTACCTGTTATTCCTTGTAAAATAACTCCATCTCTGTCACTTGTCAAGTCTAACCACAGATTTATACTTTGTAAGTGGAGAAAGACATAAAAAAGTGAAATGAAATAGGATACGCTGTATTAATCTAAGGCTGGACTTTGACTAGACCATTCTAACACATGAATATGCTTTGAAGCTTCAAGCTGAACTTCTTGTGGCATTTTTACAGCAGTGGCTTTCAATTAGCTACTTTTCCATAAAACTCAGATGTTTACAATGCAAACCTGTTGTCCTGTCGGCAGGATCTCTGCAGCTCCTCCAGAGCCACTATGGTCCTCCTGCTACTCTGATCAATGCTCTCCTGGTCCAGCCTGTCAGTCCAGGTGGACGTCCATGTCCTGGTAGGTCTGCAGGTGGTCCATCCTCTCTCCAGGTCCAGATGATGATCAGAGCTCTGGGAGATGTTGTAGAACCTGATCCTTTTCTTTTTTTTTCCAGTGTCCTGTCTAGCAATGTGGCAATAGGAATTGATGTCTCAATGCCAGATAGAGCTCGACAGATTTTGCTTTCACAAGTGGAGCGAACAGCTTTCACCATAGTGCTCCGCTTGATTTATGCATGTAAATAGCTTTATTGTGCTTCCTGCAGGGAGAATTTCAAATTATATGGACACTACAATGGGAGAGTAAAGGAAGAACAAGAAGAGAAAAAAAGAAAGAGAAGAGGTGAACGAAAGAAGAGATAAAAGGGAGAGAATGATAAAACCTTCTTTGTCTGCTCCATCACCTGGAAAGAGACGCAAAAAGAACAGCACAACCAACAGACATAAAGCAACAGATACAATCAAGTAACACCTAGATGCCATTGCTAAATCATATGTATTATTATGTAAGCTGACATATGTAATGTGAAACCTGAAGAAAGAAAGTGAAAGAACATAAATAAATAAATAAATTACAGGCTTTCTGTATATAAGTGAACACTTAATACCTGGAACCCTGCACCTGTGGGAGTTTGTGAGAGTGCACTAGTTTAGGTGAAAATTATCCAGAAGGAAATAGCTTGATAGTGGTTGTGGAGAACCAAAGACCCGCCTTCCCCGAGCACAGAGGCAGGAGTCAGGGGACCCATAACCCCGGACTCCCAAAGGGGCCCCCAAAGCAGGGCGCCCAGGAGGGGCCGACACAGGATATCTGCAACCCCCCCCCCCCCCCCCCCCCCAAGGAAAGAGGAGAGACGACCCCGAGGAAATCCCCCAGTCACCGCAATGCCGACGCCCCCAAGAGCCGTGGGGACGAGCCCGTGGGCTCCGCCGGCAGCCAGCCCCGCTGAAGTGGTCCCGGCCATGGGCCCTAAGGGCCAGAGGCCCCAGGGGCGCCCCGCCCCCGCGGTGGGGGCCCCGGCCGCCACCCGGGGGGCCAGGCCCCGCAAAGCCACCGCCGGGAATGGGCCGGCGCCCACCCGGGAACCCGCCCCAATCCCGAGGCCCACCAGCGCGCCAGAGGGCCAAGGCACCTGCCAGCGCAGCGGAGGAGGACAGGACCTTATCCTGCTGTAAACTGGACCAGAACCTCCTCCCTGACCCGTCTGCTGGGTCCCTTGGTCTTTATAATGATGTTTGTTCTCTAATCGAACTCACAGGAAGACAAATTGCCATACTGGATTTTATTTTGTGGTTTCAAAGTTAAGGGAGATTTGGATTTTCTGGTTGTTAAAGGAAGAAAAGTGGGGGAGATTTTTTTTGCCAGGTGCTGTGTATGCTTGCAGGTTGAACTTAATCAAGTTCTCCTCTAATGTCAAATGAGGCTGGATCGACAGCAGAGGAAATAGATGATATTCAACCCAGTAAAGTTCTGCTTCTCTTTGTGAGTGTTAACGGCCGCTCACTTCAGAGCGGAGAGGTGTTTAATGGTTGATTAGCAGTCTCTGGGAGCTACTCTGTGCACCAAGGGTGCAGTCCTCTCCATTCAAAGCGTCTCTGTAATCTGTTAACACAATTAAAAGGCCGGAGTCCCATTAAAGATTAATCACAGAGTTTGCCGCTCTGGGCTGGCAGCTAACATTAAATGACGGCCAACGTGACTTTGATGGAGCGTTGCTGCCGTCTAATCTTTCCACTGAACAAGACTTCATCAGACGGGATTTCAGCCACGGCGCATAAAACTCAGAGGATCAAACACAGAGGAGGCTGCTGCCGACTCCAGTTCCCTTTTACACATTTACAGCATCAAGCTTGACGTGAGTCTCTACCTTTCAGAAAGAGCAGAGGAATCAACATGAGCTGAATATATAGACATGTCTCTAACTTAGATGGGGACATGTAGGCCGCCCAAGATTAAATGAATCTGTAGTTTGCATTAAATTGCTCTTAGCATTCAGAGTGAGTTTATCTTTTTAGGTTAAGAAAATTTGCTTTTTTAAATTTTCTTTCCTTGGAAACTCTAAAACGCTTACATTACTGCAGATGTGTACCATTGTGTGACAGAATAATGCCATACAGACAAACCAAAAAGGGGAACGCTAGCTTATATCAGCTAACAAATTTTATTCACGAGCAACACACAGAGTCAAAGCTGGTCTGAAAATAAACTATTTTAAAGCATTGGGTAGTTAATAAAAAAGACTGTCCCCTCTGAAAACCCTGAACTTCTGAAAACTCTTACTGGAAACTAAAGTCAAATTAAAGTTTTTGGTCTGATTTATATCCAAAAGAACGAGTGTTGTGCTGTGTTGGGCTTCCTTCAGATGATAGAGGCACAAATCTTGTTTTGCTTTTGGGGCAAATAAGGAAAAAGCTTTGAAATTGTGGCAGATGGACATCATACTGAGCTTGATTCTGGTTCTGTGGGAGGTTTCTTCAGTTGCTCCTATCCTCTGTTGCCCAACGCTTATCTTACTCAGGATGAGGAAATTCTGCGAAATCAATGACTTGATGCCATCAACTGTCCCCCACCCCCCCAAAATAAATAAATAAAGTACTCCCCTGTACACACTGCCCCTTTTACTTTTACTTTTTCCCTGAACGTTTATTTTCCTGTTATAGACTGTAGTTTGCCATTATGCTTGCTTTTACTTGTCTCCCTGTTTTTTACACGATGCGAACGCTGGAATCCAAAGTCAAATTCCTTGATTGAACCCACAAACTTGACTGATTGCTGCAAAGTCAGTGAAATAATTTGAAACATCTAATCACAGCATAAATATCTCTGTTGGTGTTGTCTGTCCTAAGGACATTGCTCTTGTGGTTTTCAGATGCAGCTTTGCAAACATAAGCTGTGCTGCTTTCTCCTGCAGCTCTACCAAACTATCCAGACTTCTTTTGTCTTTTTTCTAATTTCTTTTACATTTAGCATGCTAACTGAAGCAGCTACAGTCTGTTTGTTTTTTCATTTCTTTAATTATTTTGTACTCTGGCATTGGGGCAAATATGCTGGGAGGTCCACTGCTGTGAAGAATAGCAGCTGTCTTAAATTTCAGAAATTGCAAATAATAGTTCCTCCTGTAAAATAAATGACTTTAAATAGTTAGCAGACTGATGGGCAGCAGCAACTCCTTCTGATGCCTTTTCGTCATGGCATCGTGAAAACGCACACATCGTATGCTTCAGAGCAGCAAACTGCTGCTTTTGTAAACGTGACGTTAAATTTAGATCATTCCAGACTTTTGGTTCACACCAGATTTATTTTGTCATGTGCTGGGAGGTAAATCACTGGGAATAAAATACCAACGACACAGAGTTTGATGTATTTAGTGGTAATCATTGCCACTAGAACTAGTGACAACTTCTTGTTAAAATGGTTTCCAGGAGTCACAGATAAAAGTTGCCGGACAGATCTTCCTTCAGGAATCCGTCTGTGTCATCATAAGTGGCTTCCTGTTCTGTTCTCACTGCTACCGTCTCACTCCTACCGTCCCGCAGGCCTCATAATGAGGCTAAGAGGTTTATCTGGAGTCAGGCCACCCAGGTCCTGGTCAGATAGAGACACACAGAGCTGACCCCGGACTGGAGGGGCTCTGCAGATGATTAGCTTCTGTTTTTCGTGCCCGTCCTCCTCCAACCAGCCCTGGTTTACTCTCAGTGTTCGTATCCCGCGCCGCGCTGTCTCAGTGGTGTAATGATCTGGTGTTTGTCTGACGCATCATCGATTCTTCTGACTCAGAGACCCAAAGATACACGTTTAGAAAGCAGGCCGGACATAGAGGGTCTGATCCGACTCAAACAGGCAGCTCAGTCACCGCCCAGCAGGCTCAGCGAAGGTATTAAAGGCGTGTTATTTGAAGCAGCTACAAGTAGAAAGTGTAAGCAACCTCTGGCCGGCTTATCAGACACACATTAGGCACACACAGAATACTGGCAGTTACAAATGGCTCTCTGCAGGGAGATCCTGGGATGTATCTGAGACTTTACACCATTTTAGGTCACAGATAAGCAAGAACACATTATATTTTTCTGTTATGCCTTGTAGTACAATTTGTAACAACATAAAGGTCGTCAGTTCAGATCAGAGGTTTTTAATTTATTTTTTGCCTCCAAGCATTCTTGAAGAATTTCTCCAGAAACACTGTTGAGCCGGTTCACCAGACTTCACTGTAGTGCAATACACCATTAGCAACAGGACGTATGTTTATTTAACAATTCTGCAAATAAAAATCTAAAAAAGTGTTTTATGCATTTTTTTATTTGCCGCTTTTTATTCTGACACCATGAAACAAAATTCAGGGCAACCAGCTGTCTGACACCATCCACAGATGCTTGTGTTTTCATCAATTTGGTTATTTATGTGCTATATGGATTTGCCACATAGCGTTTATTCATTTGTGTTCATTAGTGTCAGAAAGGTCTTGCCATAATAGTAAATCCCCCCACCTCCCCCCAGTCCTCTGTTCATCATTAAATGACTCATTTTTACCAGTCAGTCTCTGCATTTTAGACCAAAGCACACCATGACTCTGTCTTCAGAAGTCCCCTCTGCAGGTTGCCACAATGTGAGGATGCTGTCCTTCAGAAAGTAGAATGGAAGCTGTTCAGAGTTAATAGGATGATGACTGGGGCTGAATACAAGATAAAGTTGGAAGACAAATGTTAGAGGCTGCAAAAGAGATGAAACTGGGGTAAAGGTTTACCTCCGTGCAGCTTAACGACTAAAAAATAAAGAGAATGGGCTACATCAAAGCATATTAATTTGCTAGAATGGCCTAATCAAAGTCCAGAACACAGTACCCCAGACAATATATGGCTAGACTTGATAACTGATGTTCTCACAAGCTCTCCTTCCAAGTGACCCAAAACTGGCAGAGAGGCACTAAAAGAAAGCTGCAGCTTTCATGGCAGCGACTGATGGTTCTACAAAGTGTTTCCTCCAGGTGCTGGATTTAAAACCCAGGTGTAATTCTCCTTCCACCTCACAGCCATGAACCATGAGGTTGTTATGTGACAACATATAAAAAAAACTGCTGACAATTACAAATGCTTCTCACATAACTGCATCTGGGAAGAAGTCAGCATAGGAGCCCGATGCCCTGCTGTGACTCCTGAGTGCTGCAGACCAAACTGCTACTAATCAAAATCAAAGATGGTAGGAGCTCCTTTAACAGCTGCTCTCTCTCACACCGCTTCTGTTCTCTCCTTCTGCAGACAGTGAGATCGTTCCTCCTGACTGTCTGCGCCCACGCTCCTTCACCACGGTGCGCTCCACCTCCCTGAGGCGTGAGGCCGACGACTCCCGCCTCTCCGTCAGCCTGTGCGATCTCAACCTGCAGCAGGAGGAGCGAGGCTCCGCCCACTCCCACCGTCACACCCTCCACCTGGCCTCGGCGTCCGCGTCCTCCGCCTGCCCCATCCCCCAGAACTCCCTGAACTCCCAGCAGTCCTCGCTGCTGCCGTCCGCCCTGGAGAGCGACCTGCACTTCCACCAGCTGCGCGGCGCCCACATCAAGACACTCGACGAGCAGACCGTGGCGCGGTCCGAGCACGCCCGGGAGGAGCGGACTCTGGTCTTCACCAACCGGCCCCTGCGCACAGGAGAGACCGTCTTCATCAAGGTGACCAAGTCCAGTCCGGTGCGCTCGGGCTCGCTGTCTTACGGCGTGACCTCCTGCGACCCGGCGGTGCTGCGCCCCAGCGACCTGCCGTACAACCCCGAGGCTCTGGTGGACAGGAAGGAGTTCTGGGCCGTGTGCCGGGTGCCGACTCCTCTGCAGAGCAGCGACATCCTGGGCTTTCTGGTCAACCAGGAAGGGGAGGTCATCCTCAGCCACAACGGCACCGACGTGGGCATGCAGGTGTGCGTGGACAACTCCCGGCCCCTCTGGATGTTCTTCGGCCTGCATGGAGCTGTGACGCAGCTGAGGATTCTGGGTAAGTGCTGGGAGCAGCCAATCACGGCACGGAGGTTCCGGTCAGTTTGCAAGTCAAAGAGGAGGAAGGTAATCAGCTACAGATCATGGTTATAAATGCTTTCGTCTTACTCATCCAGTGGTTTTGGCTCAAGTCTCCCTGATTCAGATCATCAGAATCCAAAAAGTCCAAAGTCTTCAGAGTTTAAACATCCAAAGACATCTCCCTAAAACGCTCCATCTCTTGTTTACCTCTACTTCTTAATTTAAAATTTTATTTCCCCTCAAAGCTTTAATCCTTATTGCTTTTAAAATGTGTGCGTTGATCAGCGATTACGCTGAAGGACAGGATGGACATCAGATTGGTTAATGACTGAACTCCCTTTCTCAATAATCTGGATATTCAGGTGATTAGGAGATTTTATTCTTTGCATTAGAGTTTTACAAACCTCAGCTAGACATGCTTCAGTCAAACCTGGACCAGAATGTTCGACACTTGTACTGTAGATCATTTTAAACAACACTTTTGAGGAAAGTTATTGAGTGCATCTGGCAAAGAGGGCTCCTTTGGGGATGGTGCATCCCTGATGCTGTAGTCCGTCATGCGCCTGATGCCCTTCCACATGCGCCGGGGGTCGCTGGTGGTGAAGTGACCCTGAATTTTTGGGCATATGTGGCTTTGGCCCGTGCAATGCCTGCAGTCAGTCCTTTCCTCGCCTCTCTGAGTGCTGATGCCTCGCCTGTCCTGAACGCAGCATCCCTAGATGTCAGCAGAGCTCTCAGTTCAGCATTCAGCCGGGGCTACTGTCCTGGTGGCGGTGACATCATCGGCACACCTGGAGATGAAGCCAAGAACAGAGGAGGCGTATTCCTCCGAGTCCACCTCACCTTCATATGTAGCCGTCGTGAAAACAGTCCTGGAGCACAAAGGTTACACACAGCGACTGTCTTCATGTTGGCCTAATTAGTCCGTCTCATCAGCGGACGGTACGCTGGCACCAGCAGGATGGAGATGTGGTCGGAGAGGCCAAGATGGGGGTGAGGAAGGGCGCTGTACGCACCGTGAATGTTAGTGTCCTCACAGTCCAGAGTGTTGTCTCCCCGCCTGGCAGTGGTGACACGCTGGAGTGTCTGTCAGTTTCATGTGATTAAAGTCCACAGCAATAATCGACGATATCGTTGCCACTGCATACATTATGCAGCCCTTGTTTCGGCTTAAGAGCTGGACGTGTTGTTGCATTTCTGGTATTATTTTTGGTTCTTTTTGCTTTATTGATACAAATCATTGACGTCTGCATCGATGTTGTATTAAGTGTTGGTAAATCTCTAGCTTTAGAAAAAGCTACATACGTATAACAACACAATAAGTTGAGTCGTCTCAGGCAACGCAGACAAATGCTAAGGAAGCCCAGGCCTCCAGGGGGCGCCACAAAAAGAATTCACCTACAATAAAATCTTAAAACAAGTTATTACTATTAACCGTTAGTGTGAAAACCTAACATGGATTAAAATGTAAAGTAATGTCCAGTTAAAATCACATCCGTGTTGTCACATGATGACGTCACTGATGACTTTGCTGGGTGGAAACCCCGGAAAGTGCCGCTGTAGCAGGAGGTGAGGTTGAGTAGATGCTGGCACGGTTTATCACTCTAGTGAATGCAGTGATAAAAATCACCACTACAGCTGTGCCTAGTTTTCCCAGTGGTTATTATGGAGATATTATACGTGGGTTTTGTATTATTTGCACTGTGTAAATCTCGCTGGTTACTTTGTGCAATCTGTAGGGTTATTTATAGTTGATGCTGATTGTTGTGTTTATAATTATTTATTCCTCGCCTAGCTGTGCTAGTAGGGAATAAAATATCCTGCTATTAAGGATCATTTAAAACAGAAAGCAAATGTCCTACTCTGGAAACACTTTATCATCTTTATCAGCTTTCTATGTCTCCCTAACAAGAGAAAAGGTTTTCTTCTCATATCCCAGACTTCCTCTTTTGATAATCCCACATTGGAAGAATAAACGATGTGGGGAATAACCATCCCTCTTTCTGCAGGACTGTTAGGAGCTAGAAGATCAATATATGGATCCTGGTTTGGCCCCGCGCTGTGGTGATGAGACCTCCCTCCTTAATTAATACACTTAGCCCCCTCTGGTTGAAACGGATTCCTGTTAAGTGCAGAAAGCTCCGACAGCGCGCCAGCTGAGGAACTCAGGGGTCAGGAGTGAGCGAGCGCGCTCTGTTACTTTGTTTACCTCGGTATTTACAGCCCATGTCTTGAGGAGGGAAGGATGTGAGCACATTCAGAGAAGAGTAGTGATCTGTCCTGACCTGCAAAAACAGGATGTGGGATAAAAATGGAAGAAAGGTAGTGAGGCTGGCTTGATTATTTATGTGAAAGCTTTGCTTTGCGCTTAGACACTTTCAGGGTTTTGTTTCCTAAATTATTATTATGATGACGAGGAGGGTCGCAGGACGCCTCTGCAACCGACCTTCTTTACGAGGGTCGGTATGAAAGACAGATTGCCTCTAAATGTGACCCATTCTGAATATCAGTAGTGTAAGATGTGTCCTTTATTCTATTAAAGGTAAAGCAGAATTGTTACAAGTGTTTGACTGCCAAGGAACTAAAATTACATCCTGCTTTCCTTCAGTGACGGCAGCGGAAAAGGAAGCAGAGCTTAAACAGGTTCAACAGTTTTTACTTTGGCTAAGCTCAGGAGAGAAGGATTGTGTCCTTTAAAGAGTATGAATGCAAATTAATTCAGGGTGGAACTTTGGATCTCCATAGCTCACCCAAACCTTACATTAGAAACACCATTTCATGTGAAAACGAACATTGGACTTATTAGCATTTTGAAAATTTTCTTGATTTGTTTTAGATTTTGCCACCGATTGAATGCTTATCTTAGGCTGTAATGATGTCACACACTGTGGATTTTGATCCTGGGATATTCAGACAGTGCTTCGTCACATCTGATCAGGCTTCAGCTTTTTAACCCATCACATGTCCTGCATTTAGCCCTAAAGGTTTCTGTGTGTCCAGCAGAGGGTTCTTCTCCCCACCGTTCCTTTTATTTTGCCTGTTTATCTGATTTACTGACAGGACCTGTGTGATCTACTGGAACTTCTCCCTAGAGATGGTGGGACCAGTGTCTGCTCATTGTTGTGCCCCATCGTGGTTCTGAATGTCTGCTCAGCAATCCAGAATCACCTTCCTTCTCATTTGACACATGTTTTGTTTTGAATTTGTCCAAAACTCCCTCAGCATCACAGCTGACAGATGCTAAATATGCTCCACCTTTTACACCACCGGTGCAAAGTTGATGCCAGTGGTGCATAAATGTCATATCAATGACCAAATAACATTACATAATCACATGCAACGCAGTGCAGATGCTTTGCTGACGTTAAGGATTTTCTTCACTGATGATTCGCTCGCCGTGGCTCAGACTGACTGACTCACTCGTTCACTACAATGAGTAGTGAACGAGTCGACGAGTCTTTGTTGGTCAGTTTGATCCGCTTAATCCTGTTAAGTTGTAGATGAAAACTGGCACTTCTACACCCTTCACTCGGTGTACGTAACAGGGAGAGACAGACCAAGGCGTGACGGGTCTTGATGTTTCGACACCCGTGCTTCATTCCTCACATTCGGACCATGTTCATCCGTGAGCCAACGCACATGGGGAGGTAGGAACGCAGCGTGAAAACTTTCTGTCTCTTGTGCCTTCTGTTTATTACGGCTCCGCCTTTAGATGCTGTAAAACTGAAGCAGATGTGTCAGCTGTGATAAGAACTAAGAGGTCTTAATTTAACAGCCCTGAACGATTTGGGATTTGTCCATTTGCCGTTTTCCGTTCCTTCGTACGCTGAACTGTCTTTGTGTCCAGCAGTGTGTCCACTGTGTCGGCCCTCATCTGACCGTGCACCCCCCACCCCCAGCATCAGCTGACAACGAAGCAACGGACGAGCCCGTCGATAAGCCACAGCGAGCTTCACTAAAGCTGCGCCCTGTTGACAGAGATCAATTCAGTAAATGCCAGAACAGCAGACGGTCGGCCTTCGTGGGCTTTAATGCCGCCTGGACTCTCTCTGGCTCTTGGCTGTACTCACATTCATTTCTTCTGTTTTTTTGCAGTCGGGTCCAAAGGTCTCGGCGAGCACACCCTGTGATACGTTACAGCTAAATGGGTGTTTGGCTGGAGCTCAGCCGGCCACCTGGTCTCCCTGTGTGTGTTTCTAATACTCGTTTACTGCAAACAAAAAGCCCTGGCAGCGCAGCAGAACAGGAACCGCAGAACAATGAGAGCCACGTCTCTTTATCGGCTCCCATCTTTGGAATTCCCAGTGAAGTGTGACTCGTCTTTACCTTTCAGCTGCTTCGAGTTAGGAAGCGTCTCTTATCTGGCTGTTTTAGCTCCTTATCTGCTGATTTGCTCTGAGCGGTTCGGCCCGGGGTTGAGCTGAATGGGCCGCAGTGAGGGATGTGCACCACTGGGCTCCAGCTCTTCCAGATGGAAAGATACAGCGGAGAAAGGAGTAACGGACCTCTCTGATAAGCACAGACATTCATGAGGGGGTGTTGGGGCTAGCTTGGTGTGTTGGGGCCATAGGAGCGGACTGAGTGGATGAGATTACTAAACATCATTCTAGGCTTTGTTCGTCAATTTGATCAGAACCAAGATCCAGGACTCAGTTTGGCACCACATTACAAAACAATCAGAACATAATGCAACACTGGACAGATATAAATGAAAACCTCGTTAGAAAACCCAACAAACATTTGGTTAACAATACTTACAGCCAGATAGAAGCTCAACTATCAAGGGTTTAGTTGTTTTTTGTTGCTGCTGCTTTTGGTTGCTGTGGCTGTTTTTGTTCAGTTAATTAATGATTTTTGGTGAACAGATGCTTGTTGGAGGCGAACGTATAAACTGGTATGAAACAACTGAATTCATACGAACAAATAAACAAATGGGAGAAATGAGAGAAGGATGAGCAGAGAAACAGCAGAACGTGGTTGACAGATGATGGTTTTGGTTATTAAAGGGGGAGAAAAGCTGTTTATACAGCCGGCCCAATGCGAAAATGTAATCGCCATCCCCGGTTAAACCCTGAATTAACCGTTTAACCACGTTTTCTCTTCAGTATAAGTACGTAGGTCACCCAGACCAAGCTATGTCTGACCTGTGAGGTCAAGAAACACTTAAATAGTATCTGTCTGACAGCACGAAGGAGACCAAAGGCACCAAAGCAGCACATAAAGTCCAAATCTAAAATAATTGTAGAACATATAGGAACCAAAGTTACTGATCTGTCGGTCTGTCGGCCGTTTCTAGTGCCTTTCCAGGAGTGGTCGGCCTCCCAGAATTACTCCGGGATTACTCCATCTGATCCGGGAAGTCCCAGAACCACGTGTAGAGCTCCTCAGGCCTTACTTGCCTCAGTTAAGGTCAGAGTTCATGATTAAAAGATGGCCTCCATGAGGGACTACCAGGGTCAGAACCCCTGCTGGGCCAGCAGAACACAAGAGAAAATAATTTGTGGACTGAAGTCAAAGGTTGGACCTTGTTGGAAGATGCGTGTCCCTTTCTGTCAGCTACAGCGTATCAGAATAAGAACATCACCCAGATGTTTCACAGGCATTTTATTTGACATGAAATCCAGACGTTTTCCCAGCAGAAACACTGAGTAACCAGCTGACCTCTGTGCAGCCGTATACTCTGTCTGCGAGTGGCTCAGTGTGACGAGCCAAACCTGACAGAATCAGCTTATAGAGACGCGTCGCCTGCAGATCTGGAATCTTCTCTTTCTTCGTCTCTCGCATCCACAAGTCTTGTGCGTGGGACTGGACCAAAAGGAGCAGAAAGCAGAGCAGTTGGACTTCAGAGATGAGACGGGGACTCGTTGGCCGCTGGCGTTGAAACAGGACACACAGCCACCGACCCACTTTGCTTGTGTTCTACATCTTATTAAAATGTCAACACAGTGAGGCGGCTCGCCACCCATACAGCTGCCATGTTCCCTTCTCCTCCCGCTCATCTCTTCTCTTCTCCGTCTGCTTCCTTCTCCACATCATTTAGCCGTTTTTAGTCATGTATGCACATCTGGTCGTAAACAATAAGTGCTCTGATCATTGAGTGCTGCAGTTAAGAGCCTTTTTAGGGATAAAACAGAAACGTTGAGAGAAGACGATAAAGGCTGAATTTGAGGAATAGTTTGTTGTTTTTCTAGAGAGTTAAGTTCTGTTCGGAGGATCTGACCGTTTTTTGAGTTTAGAGAAGTTTAAATACGGTAGAAATCAGGAAAGAACTTTGTGCACCAAGCTGTACAAGGATTCTGCATTTATTTCAATTCACTAGAAACATACTCTATAAATTCCCATCCCTTTCTCTACTATCTGCCAAGTGAAACCTTCAGCTGGTTGTTGTTGCTGAGGAGTTCAGACACGGCTGAGATCCTGAACAGTCTGTTTAAATGCAAAGTGTTCCCGCACACATTAGCTCCCTTTACATGTTCTGTTTTGATAAATGCTGCTGGTCCATTTGCCCCTTTGCCATTTCATACCTTGGCAGTCTTGGACGTTGCCCTCCTGACTTGTTTGGAACAACTTGGTAGATGTCAGATGCACAGTCCGCTCCTCCTCTTTTTGTTCAGTACTAACATTTCAAAAATACAACGTCACAATTACAGTTGAAACCGGAAGTTTACATACACTATATGAAAAGACACATACGTTTTTTTTAATACTGTCAGATGTCAAATCTGAACAAACATTTTCCTATTTTATGTCTGTTGGGATTACCAAAATTATTTATATTTGCTTAAATGCCATTACTTTCTCTATATTCAGAAGTTTACATACACTGAGATCACTATTCCTTTCAACAGTTTGGGAGCGCCCAGATGATGATGTCATGTATTTGGAGGCTTCTGATAGGCTTACTGACAACATCTGAGTTGATCTGAGACACACCTGTGTGTGATTTAAGGCACACCTAAAGCATTGTTGACATAATGGGAAAGTCAAAAGAAATCATCCAAGACATCAGGAGGAGAATTGTGGGTTCACTTTCTGCCTGGAGGTGCCACGTTTATCTGTTCAAACAATTATTCAGAAGTATAACCACCATTAGGGTGACAGCGGCAGGGAGCAATCTGGGGTTAAGGGTTTTGCTCAGAGAGCCAGAGTCTGTGGGAGTTGAACCCAGAACCTCCAGGACACAAGCTCAATGCTCTAACCACTAGGCCACTAACGTTTGTTACTGGTCTCACAACCAGTGGCCATTTCAATATATTATATTATATATATTTTAAAAAAAAATATGTAAATTACTTACCTTCAAGAATGTAATAAAACAATGTCTAAATAATTATCACTCTCATTATTCTGGTATATAGAAAATAGAAGTAATTTTGGTAATCCTAATGGACCAAAAGCAGGGAAGGTATATATATAAATATATATTTAATGTATGTAAACTTCTGGTTTCAGCTGGGTTCAGCGTTTAAAAGGCATAGCTACCTGTTTTTATTTATTTTATTTTTTTTATAAAAAATACTAAAATCTAAGAAAATGTCATTATGATGTTTTTGTGATCATTTGGAGCCAAATTCCAAATTAAATGAAAAACTAAGAATAATTTAACAACAGAGATGGTTCGATGTGTGTCTGAACACCTAATCCGCATTTCTGCTTAGCACATAAAAATTAGAACAACAGTTAAATAAAATTGTACAAATGTTAGCAACATTGCTATCAGTGAATTATCAATTTAATTAACAAGTTTTGATTATTCCACTGAAAACATTAGATTACAACAAACACATTTGCTAAATAGAGCCAACAGCAGCAAGTTGGTCTCTGTTGACTTGTTGCAATTAAAATCCTTCTGAATTTGACCATTTTTGACAGAATAAAGTGACGCAGACTTCAGAAGCAGGCTCAAAGCCTAAGAACAGGAAGTGCAGGCTGTTTCCTGATTTTTATAAACACTATTTCCTGTTTTATTTGATTTTCCAGCACTGTTAACATGTCTGCGTTCTGAGCCCATCTCTCTGTCCTGTACTTAACACCAGGATTGTTTTCTGGAACAGGACTGAAAAAAAAAACGATGCACATTTCTTGTCTGGTATCTGCGCTGACCTGGAGACAAACACTTCTGGGATGTACGACCGCTTCCTCCCTGCAGGACAGCCTCTTTATCTTCGAAGATAAAAATCTCCTGCACAGACGGAAGGAGAACATTAACATTTTATGCAGCGGGGTTATATACGACCTTAAACTTCCATCTACTGAGAGCTCCTCTGTTTCTACGTGAAGCGCCGTCTCGTCTGGAGGCCGATGCGCGGCTATCGCTGTCCACACAGAGACAAACTTTAACAGAAACTCTTCACAGGACTCATTTCCATCCCCTGCTTCATGTTTCATTGTTTTCGTTTTAATTTGCAAAGAGATAATTCCTCTCTTGATCCGGGCTTGGATAGACAGTGGAGGGATTGATGGGCGAACGCAGCAGCAGGGATGCGGCCAGCCTGCCTCTCACAGCTGTTCGCGGCCGTCGGCCTAATCCGGACGGGATCAGCTGCCCTTCAGGGGCGGTGTCCGCAAGCTCGCCCCCCGGTGGGGATTAACGGGAAGAGGCGAACTCAGGGAAAACCTCTCCTGCTGAAAAACGCAGCAGGGTGACCCAGCTCCCATAATCCCATGTAAGGTGACACAGTCACACCTTGTTGGGAGATTCGTTGGGATGTTCTCGACTTTTCCTCTACGCCTAAAGCTCAGAGCGCTCTGTGAAAAGGCTGGGCAGCATCCGCACAAGGACGCTTTACATATCTTTATCTTCTTTTTTCTACGTTGCTTAATTGAGACTCAAATTCACAGAAGCTGTTTAGATTATAATCAGACTTCGTGTTATAGGACAGTGCTGTATACCTTTAACATTTTCCCATCTTCTCATATTGCAATCTCTGCCTCAACGTAGGCCGGTGTAACGAGATGGTAGACCAACACAAAGTAATGTGAAAGTATAAAGTATTAGTAAGGAATAAATATGTGGCTTGGGGCAGGCTTTTAAGTAACAGGAAACCTCATCGGCTTTGAACCCGCAACCTGTAGATTACTAAAGCTGTCTGCTTGCCCTGTGCTATCTGATCAGCGAATGAGAAAAGATCTCGTTGGAGTTTGAATCTGAATCTAGGCTCCTGCGTTGTGTGAAATGTATTTCTCCTGAAATATTCTGTTGCCTGACTTCTTTATGTTTGCATATGTTAAGTTTAACAGCAGACGGAGGAGATGTGAGGACAATAAACTTGTATGTAGCAAAGCACACAACTCACGTGAACCAACAGTGCATTCTGTGCGACCAGGGTGACAGATTAATTCAGGAAAATGAATTCTCTCATTGTAATAATTTGGATTAGTTCTTAAACATCTTGAACATGAAGTCACATCTGTCTCTCAGTACACAAGATAACATAATGATGGCAATTTTCAGTTTTAGGACTGTCGCAAGTTTACGTGATAGGGTCAGCCATTTTTCCGGATGTTTTCCCAAGTTCCTTTATGAATAACTGTGCAAGGACAAGACCGTCTTACCTGCACTTCCACTCCTCAGGGGGATCGCGTGAAATTAAATTTTCCAAATTCACTCTGGTCTTATTTCTTTCTACTGAGGTCTTCCTCTTCGTCTCATGAACTTGAACGCAGTTCACTCCTTGTGACTCTCAGCCATGTTCAAAGTATGTGGTGAGAGCAGTGGAGCTACAATGAACGGCTAACACGGCTAACACTGAAGCTAACCGTTGAGCTAACTGCTAAGCTAACTGGGTACATAAACATTGGAAGTGCGCAGCCAGCAAGTAGAAACTAACCAGGAACGTTACGTGAGCGCGTCAGTATGATTTGTGGGACAACCAATAGATAAGGTGATAAATCCAGAACTTGAGGGACAGAGGAGGGTGAGAGCCGGAACGAAACTCTGACCAATCACTGCTCTTCGGTGCAAACAGCAGTGATTTGTTTTTACAGGCCTGCAGCTCCCACAGAAGTTGATTTTTGTTTTTTACCTCCTTTTTACCTCTTTTATAAATGCATATTCTGGCAAAGTCTAATAACATCACATAAAAAATAAAAGCGTTCTCATAACTCAGAATTAGTAGTTTATAAATACATAGGTGGCGGTGCACCGACTGGAAGGACCCATGTTGCGTCGCCATGTCTGATTACAGTAGCCGAAAGGGCCATACCCTTTTCCCCCATCTGTCTTCTGTATGAAGACGTGCTGTCGGTGGAGGAGGAGTATAAAATAAGCACAAACAACCGTAGATCATTCTATTTGCCATTTTCTGTTGAAATGAAGGACCATCTATACTCTTTGCCCAGGGAGAGGAAATTAGTCTATATTGGCGCACAGAATGTGTATTTGTAAAAGAATGATTTTTGCTCTTTTAAAGTCAAATTTTTTACACACTGTTCATTTAAATATGAAAACTATATAAATATTAAATCAGTGACGTTATGGCAAAAAAAAAAAAAAAAAACAGATACCCTGTCCTCATGCAGTCAAACACTGTGACTCATAGACCCGACACACATATATTCTTTACAAAACGTGCTCATCAATAGAGATGTAAATACTAACAATCCATGAAATGTAATTCATTTTCTCATGTCATGACACTCCAGCATACGTACATGACAGGATAGGACCCAGTTAGTGACAGGGCAGCTTTATGAAATTCATTTAAAAAAAACTTTAGCTTAAAGAAACATATGAAGGTGTGTTTGTAATTCACTGCAGGTTGCTTCCACATCATCTTCTTACCTGTCACAAACGGCATCGGCTTCTGGGGCATCAAACAAGACTGCCCCCCTCTGGAGATAGAGCCGAACTGCAACAGTGAAAGACGAGAAGAGAATAAAGCCTGCTTTCTTCATCCCATCTTTCTCCCTGGTGGCTTTCAAAGGCCAGCATTGGTCAAGAATGTCATTTTACGAGGGCTAAATTTTATCATCCCGGCATCAGTCACTACATTCAGGAGCTTTTGTGTGTTTATATGGAGGAGGGGGGGACCTACTTCTCATAACGCTCCAGATGACCTGGCATGTCTTGTAAAACACTCCAGCTACACCACAGTAACACTCGCATACATTGTTGTTGGCACCGAAGGGCTCGGGAGTACCAGGCTGAACGTCCGGCATGCAAACAAAAGAGATTCCATGTCTTAACCCGAGGCCGGCCCTGTCGTGCCACATCAAACAGGCCCTGATTTAGAACCACGAGCTGCAGGGACAGAAATACCGACCCGGCTCCAAGGGGACATTAGCTCCATTAAAGGGGTGTGTGTGTGCGTGATGGCTCTGTTCAATCTGATCCGGCGTCAGATTCCTGGGATGGCTGTTGGTTTGGAGCTGTCATCCTCATGTTTTCATGTTAGTTTACCTGTCCCGAAGAACCAGCGCACCTTCAAATCAGCAGCATGCTCACAGAACACAAAGCAGTAGTCCCTGGTTAATTATCTAAAGTGTACTCAGCAGCTGATTTCCAATGTTAATTGTAGTTTTTGACAGGGAGCTTCAGGGAAGGTAATTAAAGTAATCTGCACTTATGTGGCGAAGCAGCAAAGCGTTTGATGGAAATGCTTTGTGGATGATTAGACGTTCGCGCGGTGCAACATCTTATTTGCATTTAAATGCATGCAGCATATTCTGTTTTCTAGCCTTACTGTGATTGTACGCCGGTCTGAATATCAGGGCAGAGTGATTTGTGATGCAATCAGGAGTAGTTTATTGTTCAAATTAAATTCTTTTGTTTGTTTATTAGATGACTCAGAGAAGAAGAAAAGTCCAAAAGCCCCGTTTAGCAAATAATCCCCCTCTGGCAGATGCTAATGTATTTTTTACCCGTCTGATGAGCACGGACCGATATAAACAGATATTTTCAGCTACTGAGGGAATGTGAAGAGCTAGAAAGAAAGGAAATTTGTCAGAAAGCACTTTGACCCGTTGCTCCAGGTTAGTTGTGGCCAAACTAATGAAGCAGCAGAAGTTTAATAAGCCCTTCTGTAGGATCTAGCTCTGACAGTGTTCCTTCATGGACTTCACCAGACTTTAAAGGCCTCGGGTGTTCTGGCTGCTGCATGTCCTGCTTTCCTGATCCAAGAAAAAACTAAAGATTTTGTCAAGATGGCAACAAAGATTAGACATTTCATTTAAATATTAAAAAATGACATGCAATGTAAACACATCCTATTTACATGGTTGTAGGAATAAAAACAAAACCGACCATTTCACTGTGACCAGAATCAGCTTTAATCAGCAAGTTTGTGGAATTTTATTCGGTTCCACGTTGCTCTTAGTTTAAGAAGACATGAAGACATTTTAAGAATAATTATATAAAAAGGAAACAGAAATATATATATCGTTTTTTATTTTTCTTATGTAAATATGTATTTATATATTTTATCCATTTTTATCTAATATGCTCTGTATGTGTTACAGATAAACTCAAGTAGAAAACCCTGAACTTCAAACAAAATGAAGATCAGAAATGAACAAAATGAAGAAAATAAGGAAACGAAACCTCTGAAGTTTAATCTCAAACAAGTCCATTAATAAATGAGCAAAGCATAAATCGTAAAGATCTAACATCATTTCTGCAGCCAAACCTACAAATGTGCTTAAATTGCATATAATCCTCTGTATGTGAAGAGAAGAGACGCAGACAGATGTCTCCAGTCTCCCAGAGTCGGACTGCTGAGGCTACATAGCGGCGACGCCGCCTAACAACATTTAACGAGGTTATTTTAGACAACTCACACGTTCAGAAATGTTTCACATTCTATTTGTCATGCCGGCCATACAGCTGCCTCATCCAAACATCACTGGCATTGCAGCATGTGTTCCCTAAGCTTCCACTCAGAAGTCCTTTTGTCTCCTCTGTGAGAAACAAAATCAGCATGCAGACTTCAGGACACCTGACCGCCGCGCCCGTTCCTCTCTGGGTGACGGATGTGTTGGAATTTCTTTTCTTTGATGGGAAAACGGAAACATGGCTTCTGTTTCCGGGTCCAAACTTTTGTGCATGAGAGGAGAAGCAAAGGTGGAGAAAAATTAGCTGCTGCAAGCAAACCCAGAAAGACCCCAGAACGGGGCATCGTTTAGCGTTACCTAATTACCAAAGAGGTACTAAAATACAGAAACAGTGTTCAAAACGTTCCCTCTGACTTCCTTCCAAACCATTTAAAAAGATTTACTAGTTATTTGCAGAAGTTATGTGCGTTTGCTGCTGTAGATCATTCATATCCATCAATGCCAGGGTGGAGAGATACCAGCCATGACCTTGGAGAAGCTAATGTTGCTGCAAATCAATCTGGGAAGAGAAATAAAAGTTTTTTTTTCTTTGTGCACATTGTGCAGCTCCACCTCAAACTACGGGTCAACCATTACTTGTTTTACAGAAACAGAACCTGCAGTCTGTAAACACCAAGGCTGCTCAGCCTTTACTACCACTAGCTTTACTGTTTCTGTGTTTCTTATCATCAGCTTTAAGCCCATTAAAGTTGAAGTTTATGATACAATGCAGCTTTAATGTTTCTCTCTAATACTTTAAAGCAGACTGACCGGCCTCCTCTGCTGGGTTCATTACTCCTGAAAAGTGTCACAGTATCCAGGGCTCACAGCCTAACTCTTCTGCTCTGTCTCATCCGGCTAGGCTCCACCCACGTCGGGGATCCACCGGCCCCGTCCAACCCCGGCTCGCCCTCATCCTCTCCACACACTCCCAGCGCCCTGGGAAGCGGCATCTCCGATCCGGTCCTGAACGGCGGCCTGTATTCCGCCGCCTACCGCGGCTCAGCGGGAGGTGGGTCCGCCGACACGGGCCGGTGCTTTGCTGTTCCAGAGCCGGGGGAATCAATCCCCCCACAGGGAGCCCAGCAAACGTTTTCATGGGATAGTGAGCAGGTCTCGTCCCGCTGCGGATCGGGAAAAATAAAAACAGCCGGAGCTTCACCGCCTCTGGAAAATGTTTGACATGCTGTGTTGTGTTGCAGATAACTGTTACATAAAACATGTAAACTGCTGGGCTCCCGTCTAATTCCCATTCTGCATTTCACATTCATGCTATTTTTGTTGTTGGAGGTTTTTTTGGGTCTTTGTCACAGAAATGTGGGACCTCCAGGAACCACTGGATGTCACGACGGAGCGGCAGAACCTCGTGTTGTTTAAAGCAAAAGAAAGGCTGACATGGAAACAAAAATAACACCCACAGTGGCTTTCAAAAGTTTGCACACCCCTTGAACCATAACACATCATGACACATTTCAGCCTCAAGCATCACTATTTTTTATTGAGACTTTATTTGACACAAAGCAGCCCATTAAAACGAAGCTGAAGGAAAATGTAACGTCGTCTGTAAAGTGCTTCGTTCAGAGTTAAGTTTAGCATTCATCCATATTTAGCCCCCACGAGTGAATACTTTATAGAACCACCATGTGTTTCAGTTAAATCTGCAGTGTCTTTGAATTTTCTTCCTCTCTCAAGGTCAGTCAGACTGGATCATGAACATAAATCTTGAGTTTTTGCTGCAGATTATCAGTAGGTTTTAGGTCTGGACTTTGACTAGGCCATTCGTTGATGTAAACCATTCCTTTGTAGCTCTGGCTGTATTTTGAGGGTTGATGGATGGAGGGTGAATCCCTGCCCACATCTCAGATTCTCACTGTAATGGAAACCTTGAGTAAAAATGTCACAGTTTCACCTAAAAACATCCTAAACAAAAATGTATATTGCTTTAAAAAAATTAGCCCTTTGTTAATGGTAAGCTAATATTGACTATTACAAATATCTAAATGTCATCTCTGACATTTATTAGTTGTTTATTGAGAGCACAGCTCTGAATGCCGACTGTGAGCTGTTTTGTGAGCCAAAGTTTTAGGAAAGTCAGGAATTAAATTCTCCTGCTGTTGCGAGCAGTCGGATGAAATTAAAGTCAGAGCCAGCTGAAACAGCAGGTCATCCATTTTCTCTGTTCTCTTGTCAATGGGCGGGGGGGCGGGGTCCAGTCTGGACAGGTCGCTGGTCCATCACAGACGGCGGGTCGTTTTTCTAGAGTTTTGACATGTATACACAGCGCTGGAGGACCAAAGCAAAAACACTGAAGCAGAAGCCCTGAAATAAATGGGCGTAATAAACAGAATATTATTGAATGTTATTTGCTGGCCTGATGGCCGGATCGGTTAGCGAGCCTGAACGCTGCGCAACAGACAAACTACATTAGGCTTTTACCATACCGGCTCTAAAGATTCAGGATATCATTCAATAACTTTAGTCCTGAATGCAATTAGTTGCACTGGGATTTATTTGTTTGAGAGAAAATGGCTTCTCAGTTTTTTATTTGTGAACCAATATTTCTCTTCCTCCCATGTGGTTTCCATCGTCCTTTTACTGCTCTGGTGTTGTTCTATCACTCAAAGTGCCCCAAAATACAATGAAGTTTGCTGGTTTTAGACATGGGAAAAGGTTAAAGGGGCGTGAATACTTTAATGCCTTTCTGTGTCCTGATAAAAAAGCAGCATGCTGCTATAATTCCCTGTAAATGCTCAGCTTAGTTTGACAACGTTTCTTTTCCGCTCTTCCTGCAGGAACCACCCCCAGTTCCCCGGTCAGCCTCCCCAAGTCGCCCACGTTCCCGTCGGGCCGGGGCCCGTGGTCCGACGAGTGCTCCATCTGCTACGAGAACGCGGTGGACTCGGTCATCTACACCTGCGGACACATGTGTCTGTGCTACGCCTGCGGCCTCAAGCTCAAGAAGATGTCCAACGCCTGCTGCCCCATCTGCCGGAGACAGATCAAAGACATCATCAAGACGTACCGCAGCACGTAAAGAGAGCCGCCGAGGTTAGCTGAGAGACGGAGACGCTCAGGGCACTCTGCTGCTTTGACCCGGGACCTTTTCCTCTCTGAAGGTGGCGCGGTGTTGCAGGTTTCCTCCGCTGAGATTGTAAAAACCTTTCGGCGAGGAGGAGGAAGGAGCCGAACTGGTCTCTGATACGTGGAGCCTGGCTCCGCGCTGCCGCTAGCCGCTCACTCCGGGGCCGAATGTGCGACGGCTCCTCTACCTGCTGACTCTTTGGCAAAGCACACCTGCTGCAGGTCACCTCCTCAGTACGCCACAATTTGTGTCTGTGTGATACTGGGCGCAGCTCGGCGGTTTCCATCGGGACCGTGGGTTTGTTCGGACGCCCGGCGGTGCTGAGTTTCCAAGCAGGATTGTAACCTCTCTTGTACTCGTATAATCTGACGTACCGTGGCGGTAGTTTTACTTTTAAATGTCGGTAGCTGTATATCGTCGTGCTAGCTAGCTGCTTGCTCTGCAGTGTGGTTTGTTGCACTGAAATCAGCGTTTATTGAGACTCCTCTGCTGAAACAATCTCAAAGCCTGCAAACTCTGCGGCTCCGATTTGTTAAAGGAAACCCAAACGGCGATTAGGTTACTCCTCAGGGCCCGCTGCCTTTCCTCAAGACAGATCTGCTCCAAATTCTGCCCGTAAAACTCTGCCTGACGCACTGTGAGAGTTGATAATAAAGCAACAGAGTCGAAGGATTGCTGCCATCAGCCTCCTGCCTTAACACACAGAACCTGTTCTGTGGTTTTTCTTTCCAAAAGCCCAGATTGAGAACCAAATGATGCTGCTCTGTGGCACAGACTGCCACAGCCGTTCACTCAGAGGAGGAAAAAAAAGCACACAAAGTCAAACTATTTTTTATAGAAGTCCATTTTCCTTATTGATCGTTTTAAATGTAAGATACACTTTGTGACGAACGTTTCATCAGCAGCAGAGATCCTTCACTGAAGGAAGCACCGATTGTTTCCTCGAATATTTTAATGATTTATTGCCCTGGATTTCCACTATATAATTTATATTTATTGTAAAAAGTAAATGTAGTAATAATTCCAAGGTTTATAGCTCAGGAAACAATGAAAGATTATCGCCCAGTCTGTGTTAAGTCTTAAATCTACATAAATACAACCTCCCAGTGAGAACAGCGCACCTACATGGAAGAGTTGAGACTGAAGCAGGAAGGAAGCAGATGTAAGGAGAAACTGATGGACAGAAGACATTAACGTTTTAAAACACAGGAAGTTTGGCTGCTCTGGAGCGTTCACCGGCCTTTTAACCCAATGCCTGGATGGAAAGACACCATCAATGGAAATCAGCCCCTCAGTTTAGTACGGCTATACGATGATCTCCAGAATATTTCATTCCTGGGTAGGGATGGACGATACAGAGAAAAAGCATATTGATAAAACAGTAATCATGTTGATCGATATTGATAATTATCAACAAATTCAAAACATATATTCTTACTGCAGCCATTTTATGCTGTTGCTTAGCAACCTATTTTTAGATACAGACAGAAACACTGAATTCAAACTCAACCCTCTATTCAATTAACGTTTTACCAAAAATAGAAGTTTTAAAAAAAGAGATAAAGAATGTGTGTTCTCTGAACTCTTTGAAGGGGGCGGAGCTTGGACCCTGAGTCTGCGTTGTGATTGGTTGGGAGGATGTAATGATGTAATATTAACCTACATGGGTAGAATGCAAAAGGAAGGACTGTTATTCTATTGAACTTTTTATTAACCCTTTTTGTCTATCATTGACATACGTCTATCGATCGATAAATATTGTTATTGAATTATCGTCCAGCCCTATTCTTGGGACAGAAATATTGTTCAAGCCGCTCCAGTGGTCAAGGAAATGAGAAAACATCCAAGAGCTCCACCTCAGATGGTTTGTTAAAGATCATGACAGGTTTGACTGGAGCGGTTTGCAAAGCTGCATCTGGATGAACCATCTGGAATAATGAGACCAAAGCAGAGCCGTTTGCTCCACGACGCCCAGCACCGGGTTAGAATAGAAACACCGCATATCAGCACAAACACCGCATACCAGCTGTCCAGCACGGCGGCGGTGGTGTAACGATCTGGGCCCCTTCAGGTGGTCGAGTCGACCATGATCTCCTCTGCATAGAAAAGTATTCTAGACTCAGATGTGAAGCCGGCGCCTGGTCCGGACTGGAACATCGACGGAACAATGATCCCGAACATGGCAGCAAATCTGCAACATGGCTGGAGAACAGAAGAATCAAGGTGCTGCAGTGGCCTAGTCAAAGCCCAGACCTCAGCCTGATTGACATGCTGTGTTGGGACCTTAGGAGAGTTCTGCAGAACCTTGGACCATCTGCGTTCATGTCAGTAATGCGGTGGGGGGTGCACTCAGTCTGAGGTTGCGTTTACTTCCTTTTAAGACCCTTTGAAGACGAGAAGACCGGAGGTCCATCTCGGCGGCTGGGTTTGCGTTTGGTTCTGTGGATCCTTTTACTGACAGGACTGATTTTTGCTGCTGCTGACGGGGGCGTTTCACACGTCCCTGCTCCCACGTTGCCGTTTCCGTTCGCTACTGCTTGAAGTGTTAACTCTCATTTGAATGTTAATTTATGAGTTTAGAGAAATGTCTTCGCTCAAACTGAGGAAGGACAAAAAAAAAAGTTTTTATTTTTACCTTTGTCTGGATTGATTTTCTCCTTTTCTTTGTTCTTTATTGAGATTGGAAACGTGATTCTTTTCTTACCTGATGCTGTGGAGAGCCGTTTGCAGTACAATCAGAACCAGATTTCAGGTGTTCCTCTGCTGTACTCCGTGGTGTTTATTTAGAGACTCCTCGCCTCTCCGTGTTTATAGCACTTATTATATCAGTGTCTGGTAATGGAAGCGTCACTTTATGAGGCTACTGATTGTAATCTTGTAAGTGTTTAGGCCAGCGTTGCTCTCTCCTTGCTCTGTGGAGACCAAATCAAACAGAGGAGCATTTTTTAGCACGTAGTTGTGTTTGGAGCCCAAAGTGCAGTCTCTCTGTCACACATTCATCTGTAAATGATTTTCTACTTGCAGTGCGAGGCTGTTTTTTCTTACCCATCATGCACAGAACTCAAGACGCTCCTTGAATGTTATGAAGCTGTAATGTAATATTTATTTATCCACCACGAAGGGGTGGATTGCTTTTGTTCACGTGGCTTTGCTTTTCTCCTTTTCCTGCATCTATTCGACGTTGATGGAGCTCGGCCGCGTCCGCTCGCTCACCCGGCTGCACATTTACACGTTCTGTAGATCTCGCCGTCGCGCCTGAGATGAAACTTTCCTTTTGTTCACTCGGAGCGAGCATCGGGACCAAGCACAGACGAGCGTTTGAGGGGAACGCTGATGGGCGTTGGCGCAGAAAGGGAGCCAGAAGGCCGGAAAAACGGCTTTACGCGCGCTCTGTTTGGCTTTTCTTTTTCTATTACAGCAGCTGGAATCATATACAAAGATATATTGTGTTTCTACTTCCTTTGAAGCAGCTGTGTGAGCTGGATGATAGTGATTAATAAACTTTCCAGATGTGTTTGAGACAAAAGTGTTTGACTCGTTATTTAAGACGATTTGTGTCCGACAGCGGAGAATTTACAGAATTACAAAATGCAATAATTTACCAAAATAAATGTCTGGAAGTAAAACTTCAGAGACATTTAACCCAAAGCAGGACAGGATTTCTGATGGATATTGTCGGAATACGGTATACTGGGGATGTTTTGATGTAGTGTTGGTTTCAATTGGGACTTTAAAAAATATATATATAATAACAATAATTGCCCGTTTCCAGATTTTTTCTATATACTTTTTTTTTTACTCAAACATAAACTTAATATCATATTTTTGGATCCTGCAGCTCAGTTGTGAGTAGATTGAACATTTGGAAGTTGGTTCAACTAAAAGCTTTTCAGCTGTGAATTGCAGCAGCAGGAATAAATGGAGATAACTGGGTTCCCTTTAGTAAAAGTACGTTTTTTGCCAATTAAAGTTCTTTAAAGAAAATGTTGATATTTCTTGTGGATGTATTTAACATTCATGCAGTACTGTACCAACCTGTGATGTTCAAGTAAACGTTTAGCGGCAAAGTGATAAAACACAAACCGGGTGATGGGAGGTTAGGATGACCAAACAAGAAAAGGGTCTTACTGGTTCTGTTTTAGTCCAGAAATGTGTTCTGAGTGGGAATCTTTGTTTGTTTCAGAAAAATAGTCTTATTCTTTTGTAAGACTTTTTGTTTTAAACATGAGACAACTTTCATTGAGCAGATCAGAAACACCTTTATTCACAATTTTTGTGACAAAAACAATTTGCCTTCAGGGCAACTTTGCTTTCAATGAAGACATTTCAAATATAAAAGGAGCCATTGGGGGAAAAAAGCATTTTTTAGCGAATCAGTCTAGATAATCTGACTGTTCAGTGTTCATCAGTTTAACCGCCTGGTTGCTCTGTGGCGCCACCTAAAGGTAAAAGTCTGTGTCCAGGATGTTTGGGGTCTGCAGAGACGTTAGCTGCCCTGTTGCTGCCCTGAAGGTCCACTCTGCAGAACTAAGCGGTGGTTGCAGTCTGGGCCGGTCCGGTTCTGTGGATGAGCCCCACAGTGACGGCCGTGGACGTTAACCAGCAACGTTACGTCTTCAGCGACACCGACGCTGAAGCCCTAAAACAAGCGGAACTGCATCTGTTAGGCTGTGAATAGTGTAAAATCTCTGTTTATTGTAAGTTATTGCATTTTTCTTTATTTTACCCTTTTATTTTCCAGTTACCTGGTTTGAAATAAACTAAGTACTAAATACAAATAAAAGAAACAATAGATCCCAGCAGAACTCGGAGCTGGAAAGCTTTAAAAACTGCTGGAGAAAAACCCTAATTTTCCCCCTAATTTTCCACATGAAATTAAAAGAATAAAATATTATATTACTAATGGCTCATAATTAACAGTTTCTTAGTTAAAATGTTTCTCATGTCCAAACTGCATTCTGTTGCAGGCTGAAGCCTCCTGGTTATCATCATGGCTCATGTTTTCTAATTTCAAGTATATGGATGAACTTTGCAACAGATACTTTTAATATGGTCCATCTTTTATAGCTGTTTTACAGATGTATCTAAAACTCTTAAAGTCAAATCTCAGACTTTAGATCGTTCTTTTCTAAAATATTTTCGCTCATCTTTTTAAATTGCCTCTCTGGGGCAAAAAAAGTTTTACAGGATTGAATTCACGGTTCACACACATATGAACTAAAGTTCCTAAAACACGGGTTTAATACGACGACAACGACGTCGCATTCCAGTCTGCAGCTGGAACTACTTCAACTCTTCGGGCAAAGCGCTCCACAGCATTTAGGAGTTTGTGTGGGAAGCACATTTTGCTTTGACAAGGAAGAACCATAACCATGCTGTTCCCACAAAGTTAGGAGCATAAAACAGACCTAAATATCTTCTTATACTGAAGCGTTAAGAGCCCCTCACCATAATCCTCCCTCCACCAAACCTTTCTTTGACAGAGACGGTTGGTTTGTGACTCCAGGGAACACGTCTAGCGTCCCTGACAGGTTCTGAAGTCGCTGCTCAGCCACAGAAACCCGTTTGCTGAAGGCTCTGTCAGCGCAGCTCTTGAACTGATGTGAAGGAGGCCTCTGCAGAAAGTCGGGGACTTCTGCACCTCAGTGTCCCCTGACACGGCTCAGTGATTTTAGGTGGCCCACCACTTTGGGGCTGAGTCGAGGTCATTCCCTTTCCACTGCGAGTGGACTTATTAGACAGGCGGCATCGTCTCACGGTACCGGGCTGGAATTGCCTGAGCTCCTCGGACCGACCCGTTCCTTCACCAGATGTTTGCAGCAGCATGGCTGGATGTTTTTACAACGATGGCCATGAAAGTGACTGAAAGACCTGAAGTCAATGATTTGGAGAGGCAAGATGCCCCCATTTCAGAAAGGTGAGCAGAGATGCTGCTAATCCTGCTGCTGCCTCTTGTCGTCTTACGGCAGGAAAAAGTTCAGCAGTGGTGAAAACTGAAATCTTCTATCAAAGGAGCCGAATGAAACTCTTCTCAGCTCCGTTAAAGCAAACCTGCTGCAAATGGAGCATCAAACATTTGTGTGGGGGTGAAAGCTGTGGGTCCGACATGTTCGTTCTTCACTTCTCGTCAGCAGCTCCAGGCCTCCTGCATGGTTTGAACATTGTTAAAAGCCACAGAGCTTTATGTGAGTAAAGACATTTTTTTAAGAAGCTACATCTTGAGCCGTGACCTCTGACCCCCACCCAGCTTTAGTGCAGGGGTGGTCATAGGGAAGGGTCAGGATTTAGGGAAACGTCACGCTGTGGCTCATCCTGAAATCTCCCTCCTCTTATCAGGAGTTGGTCTCCAGAGAAAAGAAGTGGCCGAGGGTTATGAAGGAGACGAGGAATAACGACAAGAAAAGAATAAAAGGCGGACGAGCGCCCTTACCTCTGCCACAGATCGTCATCTTTCAACGTTAACGCCCAACGTTATGAGGTTTGCAGAATAAAAGCAGCAGAAGAAAGGAGCCGCTCACAAAAGAATTTCATTCCCAGCACCGACGTCGGTGCAGATATGGACTCTGGAGCTGCCAGCTTTATTCATATGGAAGCCGCTTTCACAAGACGAGCCACGCTCTCAGCAGCAGGCGGCTGTGCCCTGGCTGGACAGAGAGCACCCCCCAGTGGAGCGGGCCGGGTAGGTCGCCCTGGACTCACCGTTAACGTCAGTTCAGTCCAGCTACGATAACGGGACTGAATCTGCTGCCAGATTCCACAGATCCAGTTTGAGCAGCTTCTTCCTCAGACCAACAGTCAGGTGGAATAACAGGATTTAAAACCTTTCAATGTGGATAGAAAGCTGCTCAAATAACCACGTTTAAAATGTTCTGAAGCAGAATCTACGGAGAAATGGTCTTTAAATGGTATATGGTTGTAGACGGGCTCAGAAACTTTGGACTTCGGCCGCTTATGTAGCGGTGCAACCAGTCCTTAAATAAGTGGAGGATAAATGTGCAGATTACCAAACCGTCTGTCTCCATCAGACGCTCTGAACCTCACAGCTTCTGCTCCTCCACGGCTAAACTCCCCAAACACAACAAAGACCAACGCCTGGACGCGTGATGCTCCTGTTCCGCAGCGGCAACAACAAACGAGCAGCAGGCCGGTGAAAACAGCAAAGATAATACATTTAATATTGTTTCTCTTTCGGGCAGATACAATGTAAACATGTACAAGATACAAAACCAGAGAGATACATCGAGACTCGTCAGAATGAAGCTGGAGATTAGAAAGGGCCCTGTTTTCAAAAGGGAAAGTCTCAGCCGGGGACGGGATCTGGCGGCACGTCTTCTGCAAACGGGACGAGGAAAGAAAAGAGCGAAGACGTGGAAGAGTAGCACCGGGTTTGGTCCTGCTGAAGGCCTGCAGTTGCTGTCGGTTGGCTGGTAAACTGTTTATCTGTCAGGGTTTACGGATCTGCAGGGTCTCTGCGTTGGTTTTGGCACACGGCGCTCCACAGCGAGGAGGAGGTGAATTCTGTTCAAATCCATCCTCCTTCAGCTCCAGGATCAGGAACTCTGGGATACGCTCAGACGGAGCTTTAATTAAGATGAACTGTTGTCCTAATTGAAAACAAGGGTTCAAATGAAGACAAATGGAGCCACAGCTGCATGCTTCGTTCCTCGACACAGCCTCCTCCTCCTCCTCCAGCATCTCTACCTCGGGAAATCTCTCAGAGCAACAAATAATCAGCGTTCACTCACACGTCGGTTTCTTTTTTTGTTTTCATCTTTCAAACGCAAACAGAAAGTCAATTAAAAACCTGCGTAATCATCCTCACACTTCCCAAACCTCTCCGACCAAACCTGCTCCTCCGACGATCAAAACTCCCTCCGCTGCCGCCGCCTTCTACCAACTTTGCTTCAAGACGTTTGAGTAAACCGTTCCCACCCACTGCGACACCTTCAACTGTCCTCTGAAGAAAGACACGGGCCCTCTGACACCTCTTCTGTCCCAAACCTTCCTCTAACTCCTCAGGGAGACGCGGGATCCGATGCTAAGATCAGACCAGGACCCGCTCTGATCTCCGTTCCAACCTCTCCTGAACACACCTGCACTAGATCCAGCTTAAATGCACCTTCTCAACATTCAGTGAGACGACCAGGGCGTCTCAGGGGAAGAGGAAGCTCAGCTGTGTGGAGGAAGGAGGACAGGAAGGGCGGACTTTCTTCCAGCTGTGTCATGCGAATAAAATGGCCGTGAGGGATGATCGGGAAACCAACAGATCCCCACCACGCCGGTTCCAAACCAAAATGTCCCAGAAACTTTGCTGCGTGAATTCGGTTTAGAAACGTCGCAGCTGCTGAGAGACGCTGAGAAAAGCTTCTTCCTGGATGACGCTGAGAGTTCGACGAGCAGCTTTAGGCCATTCCCATTCCGAAGCGACCAGGAACCCGACACTAAGAACCAAACAACTTCTGAAAGCTGCGGCCGGACAAAAAGGCTGATTGAGAAGATCCTGTTAGAGCTGAAATATCCAGGAGTCCATGAAGGAGCCACAGGAGAGCTGAAGGATTTGTTTTTATAGAAACGTTGTGGCCTGGATCAATGTGAGCTTCTGTGCTTTCTGCGTCTCTGCTCTGTCTTCTCTAAGCCCCAGTGGGTCGAGGCAGATGAGCGTTCACACTGAGCCTGGTTCTGGTTCTGCTGGAGGTTCTCCTCCCTGTTAAAGGGGAGTTTTCCTCTCCACTGTCGCTTCATGCATGCTCAGTATGAGGGATTGCTGCAAAGCCATCAACCATGCAGACAACTGTCCACTGTGGCTCTACGCTCTTTCAGGAGGAGTGAATGCTGCTTGGAGAGACTTGATGCAACCTGCTGGGTTTCCTTAGAGAGGAAACTTTCTGACCAACCTGGAGGATCTGATGGAGTCTGACTTTGTAATGAGCCTTGAGATGATATGATGGGAATTGGCGCTATATAAATAAAATTTTATTTGAATGGAACTGGACTGGAACTTTTAAAAAGAAAACATGTTGACTTTTAACTTGTTTAAAAGTCAACATTCAGTTTTTCTCAGTTGTTTCAGATGCAGTTTGTTCAATGATGATGCAAACGCAACGCGGTGCTGACCTTTGTTATGTTACTAATCAACAAACCATAAATTCACGTAAACGTATCTTCCTGACAACCAGGGAGCCTCACATTTCCACTCAGGACCCAGAACATGCAGGGTCCGGTCGGATCAGGGAATGATCTATGTCTAAGATAATGAGGAGGACCTCACCGTCCCTCTGGGACAACGTAGTCCTAGCTCTGAGTCCCACGTCTCCAGGACATAATTCGGCGTCTGGAGCATAACAAGCAGCAGGTGCAGGAGGCGGGGCGTCTCTAAGCAGACCCAGCAGGGGTACCGGGTCGATCTCTGGAACCGGCCCCTACACTTCACGCATCCGTCTGCAATTTTGATACTTCTTCTTCTTCTTCTTTCAGTTTTCCCTCTCAGCGGTTGCCACAGCGAGTCGTATTGGACCCAGATCCCACTTCCCTACAGGACAAAATTCCTACATTGCAGACTTGGAATCCCGACACTGGGCATCTTCCGGTTCATTTATTGGACGCGAGCAACAAAAATCCCAACTTTTAGCAAATCCTTCCTGTTTTCCAGCTTTTAACTGAAACTAAATCAGGCTTGACAGGTTTGATTCTTCTGACTCGGGAGCAGAAATGTCGCCTGTGATGTAGTCAGACTGAATCCCTAATCACAGAAAAACGGTTAATTTTACAAGCCTTCCAGCTCGTCTGTCCACCTTGGAGAACACTTTGAAACAAATCCCGCTACATTGCCACCAGAACATGGTTAAGCCCAGCAGCTCTGAACTATTTGACCATTTTTGAGCTTTTATGGTGAAGCTGCAGCAACGGAGGTATAATTGTTACTTTTTGCAGTAAATTTATACTTTTACTAGATTTAACCTTTAGACGTAATTGGATGTAGTCTTAAAGTTAAATATGTTCATCTTTGGGGCAGTAAGCTTTCTGACATGCACCTGTTAAGCTATTGCCAAACTTTCCAGTGGAAAAACAGAAAATCGGTTCCATTTGCAGCTGATCAGATGGGATTGAGTTACTTTGAAGCTGCAGCGTTTGAAGTTTAAATCCTGGAATCCTGGACATCTTCAGCGTTCCGGAGGTCTGAGAATGGTTTCAAGCTCTTCATCGAACTCTCAGCGGCAGATTTGTTCCTTTGATTTGACTCAGAGTAGTAAAAGTGAAGGATTTCTTGCCCCTAACATGGCGGAGACCTGTGTGCACTGACCTGTAGCACATCAGTGCGGCCTGCTGGGGGCCCTGCGCTGAGAAAAAGAACAGATTTTCCTGTTTGGTGAACATCCTGGAAGTTGATGGATTGAACTGAAATGGCCCGGAGGAGCATTCGTCTCTCGGGTCTCGCTCCAGCCGACGTCACCAAGCGCGCCATCACCTACGCTTCCAAATGTCACCTTTACTGTGGTGAACGGCGGCGAAGGGGGTCTGACAGCGAGGGGGGCGGGGGGTAAATGTCAGCAGAGACGTTCCTGCAGGTTGAGAGAGGGGACGCGCTCCCGAGGGTGAAGAAAGCAAAACACAACAAGACAAAAAGAAATATCAGAACTCCATTCAGGCACAAACGTGACAGCTGACAGCGGGGCCGCTGAGGGCCCCCTGAAGACAGGGCCGGTCGTTCTCCGGGTGTGGAGAGGCTGCCAGATGGATGCGATGTGACTCGGGAGTGGGCTTCAGCAGAGATCCTCCTGCTCCCGCTTTGGTCCGATGTCTTTCAGGGCCTCGACTCAGACAGACGTCGGCAACAAGCTCAGCGCCGGCGGTTCGATGCAGGACGCCGATCCTCCGCGGAGGATGTTACATCCGCGGCGTCGTCTCTGTCTATTGCACATATCCTCACGGGTACATTTCAACGTTTGTCAAATAAAACATGGGGAGAGAAAAAAAGACATTTAAAGCGTAGATAAATGCTGCACGAACAAATGTAGATTTGGTACAGAGAGATTCCCTTGAACAAAGGTTCAGAGCGACCAAAGAAAGCCATATGCAGCCGTAACATGAGCTAAAGTGATCCAACACGGTTACATAATGCCTTCGTCTTAAAGGGACAATTCAGTTTCCTCACTCGGGTTTCAGCTCAAGGTCCAAACGTCTATTTTCCCCTAAAGTCGGGATTTATTGCAGCCAGATTTATCAGGGTTTGGATCACGGATGTAAGAGAAGGCCCCAGGGACCATACGGTCCGACCGGTGACTTCTGAACGGATCTACATCGTGTCAGGTTACAGCCACAAACTTTAATGTATTTATTTGGGATCTGGCCACTCATCCGTAATAAGTTTCATATGCAATTTTCCATCGAGCCATAAGAGACGAGCTAGTGGAAGAAGGTGCTTGGCCAGATGAACTCAAGCCGAACCTTCTGACCCGCACACACAGCTCTTTATGTGGAGCAAAATGTAACTCTACGTCATCTACACGCCTAGTCAAAGTCCAGACCTACATCCACTGGAAAATCTGTGATCATTGCTCATTAAAGACAGGCTGCATCCAATCTGACTGAGCTTTAGGGTATTAAGCCTAGCAGGAGAAAGGGGAGCGAGAGGGAAAATGGCCCGGGGCTCAGGAACCGCACCGGGGGGCAACTGCATCGAGGACTCAGAGAGTTCGTACATTATGAGCCCGTCCTCCACCTCCTTCTGCTTTATAATTATGCTCTACTCTGTGTTGGTCTTTCACATAAAATCCCAATAAACACATTGAGGTTTATGGTTGCAACTGAACACAATGAGTGAAAATGCTGATTGTTAAATTAAGTAGAGCAAAAAAAACCTCCTAATAAATAAAAGTAAATCAGGCATTATGTAAAGGCCAATAAAGATGAAGGAAGTGCTCGTGATTTGCCAAAGTTGCAGCACGCAGCATAAAGAAATAGAAAATAAATTATTTCCTGATAAGAAAATTAAATAGTAACAAATTAATTCAGTAAATTTAGCTGCACTGAGATGAAAAAATCTGAAATTTCAGAGATACTCACTGACCAGCAGCGCAATGTCTTCTTGCACTGAGGTAGCAAATGTTGTTGTAGTACCTCTCAACCTCCACACGAGGTCTCTGTTTCGCCAATTACATCAAAACAGCTGACATACACAGAGTTTGAGCTGCAAATTTAAATAATTACAAAAAATAGAGAATAAATAATATGCTGATTATTTACCGCATCTTTACATTAATGCACCATAAAAAAAAACTTTTAAAGTGCACTAATTTCACAAAACAGAACCACTTCGTTCCTCATTATTGCTGTTGCGAGATCACGGAGCAAAGAAAAAAACTCTTATGGACTTTGAGCAGATAATGTACTCTGTTAAAGATTATGATACTGTCCAGCAGAAACATAATAAAATAAAATACACAAAGAGCCTAACCTGTGTGTTAGAAAATGTATTTCAGCAGTCTTGAACATCAGCCGATGATAAATCTAATAGTTCAGTTATAACTCTGAATGTAATCTATTGTGGGGGAATAAATGTTGATATGTTTTTTTTTTATTATTTACAGGATTTTAGTTTCTTTATTGAATAAGATTGAGCTAAAATGTTAAATAAGCTGGTGAAGAACTGTAATGGACACCAATAACTAATGTTTTATATAATGTTTAGTTCTATAATTTGGTGAAAGTAGGTCAAGTGCTTTCAGGAACAGAAAAAAAAAACTAACATTTGAACAGTTTAAAAGCTGTGTTTTAAACATTTTTGAAAAATGCCTCTTAATTTTTTTATCACATACAACAGAAATATTTTTTAAAAAAAGTTCTTTTTGCCAATGAAAAGCTGTTTCTCTTTGGTTTCATCACATTTTGAGGGTGTCCCTGGGATTTAATCACCTCACTTCCAGCATTTATTTAACATTTTGCAGCAACAGCAGCTTTATTTTAGGTACATGAAACTAAATGCATAGAGGAACTGGTTTGTCTGGAGCTAAAACTAACTGTAAACTAATTGTCTTGTCTTGGATTTTGGTTTTATATAAAAAATCCATCTCTTACTTGAAGTTTTACATATTTGCCACTAAATCCACATTTGAATGGTGTCTTTGAGGAACATAAGCACCAGTTTATGCCAATTAGTCCAAACTTAAGTAGTTTTCCCTCCCTTTGAGTTCAGAGTTAGTTTGAACTTCAGATGTTTCAAGACGGCAGAAATAATTCTCAGAGGAAGACTTTTATCGAAGCGCGATGATGAAACAGACACATGGAAAAACTCAGTTATCTTTTTCTTAAGTCTCAGTTCTTCAGTCTGGGATCGGTAACCGGAACCAGAACGGAAACGTTTGGACATGACGGTGGAGCTCTGAACCGGTACGGGTGACGCTCGGTGGTGTTCGCAGGACTATGGCACTGTTAAAAAAGGATTTGGTTGATTCAAGGTTCTGCCATCAGGAGATCAAACACAAAAGGCACTTATCGGCCATCATAATCAGCAAAGCCGGTATCCTGCTTGGCTTCTGCAGAACCCAAACCTCTTTAAGAGGTTTTTTTTCTCCCCTTCCTTCTTCTCATTATTCTCCTCTGCCTTCCCGTTTACCAGGTGTTCGGTTTTCCGTCTTTTGTCTCTCATTCTCTGAAAGATTATCTGTAAACCATCACTAAAACGTTTTCCTTCTCCGTCTTTTTAGAAGAGTACTTGTTCAAGGACGTATTGCTTAAGGGGGATCGTGGGTGACATTCTTGGGGACTTACGGTCCCAGCTCTATGGAGACATCACGCAGACTCCAGCGAAGCTCCGGCTTTCATTTTTTGCGCTCCAGATAATTAGACGGGACCCAGCCCTTGCGGGGGTGCAGGCTGTCCTGCACCTGGCAGTACCACCAGCCGTTGGGGTTTCTCTCCAGCACCTCCAGACACGTCCCCTCAGTAAAACCCATAGTCTCCTCGTCACCACGGTAGTCCGCGATGGACACGTACACGTCCCTGCCCAGGTTGTTGTGGATGAGCTGGCTCTTCTCGATGGGCTTGGGGCGCACCGTGGACACAGGGATCCCGTTGCGCTGGCTCGCTCTGCTCAGGGCGTCGGGGACGTTGGTGGTGCTGAAGGCGCTCCCCGAGCAGCCCAGGCCGGAGCGCTCCACCGGCCTCGTCTGGCTCTCGACGACGACGTGTGGTCGCACGGTACTGAAGGAGGCGTTTCTACGAACCCCGAGAGTGGCGGAACCAGAGCTGTAGTGGTCGCTTCTGCCGAGGGACTCGTTTCTCCTTAAGGAGCCGGTCGTGTAGTGGGAATCCTTGGATGTCTGCGACGTGGTGACGAAAACCGAC
This sequence comes from Fundulus diaphanus, assembly GCA_037039145.1. Classification (NCBI taxonomy): domain Eukaryota; kingdom Metazoa; phylum Chordata; class Actinopteri; order Cyprinodontiformes; family Fundulidae; genus Fundulus; species Fundulus diaphanus. Next base: position 3,816,576 of record CM073123.1, read on the forward strand.
TGGGGCCTGACGGCCACCTGCCGCACCCCGTTTCTCATCCGCACGCCTCCGTTCACCAACCCGGAGGGCTTGGAGAAACCTCCGGGTGGCTTGGACGGAATGGGAGGAGAGTTCCCCCTCAAACCTTGGTGCTGCTGGGTTAGACCCTGAATGTTGATGTTATTCAGGGCCATAACGTGCTGCTCATTCTTCTCCAGGCTGTTGGACTTTTTCCCACTATTCCTTTGTCCGTTTGACTCCAGCACACCGGCATCGCCCGCCCTCTTGACGGGTTCGAGGTAGTACGAGGGAGCCCAGCCCTCCTCTGAGGCCCAGCGGACGTACCACCAGCCGCTCTCCTGCTTCTCGAGAACCTCGACTTCCACCCCAGCTGGAAAGCTGATCTCAGAGTCCTGGATCTTCTTGTAGACGTCCACGGAGCGGTACAAGGTTGGGCCTTCCACGTCGGAGTCCCCTCGGCTGCCTTTAGAGTACACAGACGACAGGTCGGAGGTACTGCGCGAACACATGGAGCCCTCTGAGGAGATCACAGATGCTGTCTCCGAGTCGTCCCCGCGGGTCGGTTTGAGGCTGTGCCGGTACTGACTGGTCGGCCTCAGCTGCCGTCTCAGAGAGCCGATGTCCATTCTCTCCGGGCTCTGCGGTTCCGACTTGGTCAGGAGGGGTTTGGGTCTGACGGAAGGCTTGGGTCTGGTGGAAGGGCTCTGGCCGATTCCTGGTTCAGCATCCCGCTTAAGGGCGGGACTTTTCTTTGGACCTCTGCCTTGCTCGTCTGATGAAGAGTGAGGGCTGCTCTCCTGAGACCTCATATCCGCACGTCTGCCGAGCGTCTGGCTTCTCCTGCTCATCTCTGGCGTCCTGTTCTGCCTGGTTAAACCGGCCAGAGGGGACGACCCCGACGGTTTCCTCGGGACTGTTGAGGAGTGGTAGCTCCGCGGGGAACTGGGTTCACTGGACCCTTTAACTCTGGGTCCTTCGATGCCACTGCTGAGCCTGAAGCCATCATTCTCATAGATGCACTCCCCTTTACTGACCTCTTCCACAGACCTGAACGAGGTTCTCCGATGAGCGAAAACCGGGGACGCTTTGCAGACCGGAGGTGAAGCTTTAGTGGAAGGAGGGGAGCTGTGGTACTTTTCAGCGACCGTCTTGCAGGCCTTCACCTCGTTCTTCAGGAACTCGCTGTCAGAGTCGCCCTCGCATCCGACCGCGGGAACGTCATACTCCGGTTCCTCGTACACTGGCCTGCTGGGGTGCTCCGAGGCTTTGGAGGGCGGGATCAGAGGTTGGGGGGGTTCCTCTGAGTCTTTTTTGACCGGAGGAGCCGGCGGAGGGACTTTGGGTCGAGTGAGAGTGCTGCTCCGTCTGCTCAGGTTGGGCTTCTTGCGCTTGTCGATGTACGAGCAGGGAGCCCAGCCTTCCATCTCGCCGATCTGCACGTACCACCAACCTCCTGGGTTCTTCTCTATCACCTACACAACAAACATAAACTCATCTTAATGGGGTCAAAGTCACGTGCCATTAATTTAGGCTGAGCTTAAATTAATCGGGTTTTTATGGTTTGCCTTTCTGCCAAATAAACAAATCATCAGCGCCTCGTCCCACACATGCATGTTTATGCAACGTTTTTAATTTATAAGAGAGCATCTCAGATCACATGCTTAAGAAATCAAAAATACAAAAAAAATAGTAATAGTAATAGTAATAAATAATAAATGCAACAATCAACATCATATTTAAATAAACCCACAGTTTGCACACATTGTCTCCTTACGCAAGCTAGATTTACACGATTCAATATCTAAATAAAAAAAACTAAACTGAAGAACTATATACAGAATCCGTATAAAACATCTATATACAACTATATTCAAAACTATGGACGAAAAAGGCAATTTATAGACCTCTATTGGTGCATTTTATTACTGGATCAAACTATGCTTCCACCTAACCTCACCTCTCCTGCTGCAATGACAACTCACTGTAGTAATAATAACTGGACTTTGCTTTATAATTGAATCTATTTTAAGATTTTATTGTAATAAATCTTGACGTCTATTTTGTGGCGCCCCCTGGAGGCCGTGGCGCCCTCAGCATTTGCCTATTTTGCCTAGTGGGTGCCTTGGCTCTGATTGACTGCTTCTGTCTGGGCTACGTTCAGTTTTTTTAAAGTGGTCTAAAGTATTAAAGTAGTTGAAGTAAGCCGGCGATAAACTGAGGTTTGGATGTTCTGCAGGCGTCGTCTGAGGAGACGGACCCAGCGGCCACTGGAGGAGAAAAACTGGTGTTTTTAAGCTCTTGATGCACTCAGAGGTCGGACAGGTCGTCTTTTCCTTTTCTTTCCTGCACATTTGACATATTGGTTAGTGGCTGCATGTGTTAAAATCAAATAAACATGATCCATTTTGATGTTAGTCAATTTTAATATATCTTAACGAAAAGGTGCAGAAGAATCCAATTATTTTTCTCCCATATCAGGAGCTAAGACCTGTTTTACTTTATTTCCAGTTAGGTTTTGATGTGTGACATTTTGAATACTTTCATCTCTATAAACGTTACAGAAATAAGGGCTTCATCTTATTTTTGTCAACATTTTGTTTATATTTCATTTGTGGAGGAGGCTGGGGTTAGAAAAATGTATTAATCCAACAAAATAACTGTTGGATTACTAAAATAATTGTTAGTGCCAGCACTAAAATCCAGTGAAATGCTAATGAACGGATCCCATAAATGATTCCCGTGACGTTTAATGTCTCTTTTATTATCATGAAGCCCCCTTAAGGTATCTCCAGTGGTGTCTTTATCTTTCCGCCTGAGTCTCTACAGAGAAATCTGTCCGCATGATCTCATTAAAACACGTCTCAAGGTCGCACTCCACTGACATACATATGCAATCAGCCCTCTCTCATCTCTGCAGCGACACTCTGCATCTGTCCTCTTACATCAGCCTTTTGTCCTCCACGGAAACTGATGCCATCGGAGATGGAGGACTGGAAATCTGCTATGGTGTAGTACTCTGCTTCCACAGCAGGGGGCTCTGGTGGCTTGGGTAACTGGAGGCCCTGAGGAGGAGACAGAAGAGCTCCACTCATGCAAGAAATGTGACAACTTGTATAAAATCTGTATTCTTCACAGTTAGGGGGAAATCACAACTTATAACAAAATTTGTGGGGGGTTTATAGTCGGCAGAAAGTTTGTGATTTGTCTCACCAAGTTGGCTTCTCTTCTTGGGGGAGGCTTTTGTCTCAGATTTGGAGACCCTGAAGAACACAATAAATCGTCTCAGACTGATCAGCGTAACCAGAGAAGCAATAAAATCCGGTAAAGAGAATCTTTACACGTGATTCTTAGTTTGTGAGAGGAAGCAAAATCCACACAGAATCTGAAAATCCTTGTGTTACAGCTCCAAGCAGGTTAGCATTGCAAAAATAATTAATTCCATCGTCTCCATCAAATTGACCACCAGCCAGACTCACCTACAGCTTCCAGTCCTACACAAAGAATGACATCTTTTACTTTTACACACAGAAACAACCCACTGTCCTCTGTTAGCTGCTGGTGATCTCCTCCTCTCTTCCCTGACGTAAGAAGTTCAACACAAGCCCTCACCGATTTCCACTCTGTGTGGAGCCACTCGTGCCACAGCTGGAGACCCGGGTTCTCCTCTGACTTTGCTCTCGCTCAGAGCAGAACTCGCAGCTATTCCCAGGCAGGGACTGTTCGTGTCTCGGCCGGCGCTCAGCCTCCTGCCGGTCTCGGCGTTGATTTCGGAGTTGTAGGGCATGGGCAGGCTGATCTCGCTCTTGGTGATGTGGCGCTCCGGCGTGTTGCTTCCCTCTCCGTCTGTTTGGATGTCCTTCTCGCTGACCGACTTCTTCTGCAGAAGGTTGCTGATCTCCATGATGTTTCCGATGATCTCCACGGGGCCCGTCAGGGTCTTCTTACGAGGCGAGAAGTCGTCTTTTAGTTTCTTCAAGTAGGAGGCCGGGGCCCATCCCTCCTTTCCTAAATATCTGTTGGTGGAGCAGACAAACAAAAGTCTTCAGTGTCTTATGTTGCTGTTTATTTTGTCTGCAGCTGATTTTTACATCACAGCATCACTGACAGGTCAGACCAAATATAATCCCTTCCACAGATATTAGAACTACAAAAAAATGCTATGATGTGTATGAAACTCCAGGAGTGATGCTGAAAAACTAGTCCATGCATTTGTTACTTCAAGGCTGGACTATTGTAATTCTTTACTATCAGGAAGTCCACAAAATGCAGTTCGAAGTCTTCAGCTGATCCAAAATGCTGCGGCAAGAGTTCTGATGAAAATCAACAAGAGGGATCATATTTCTCCAATTTTAGCTTCCCTTCATTGGCTTCCTGTTAAATCAAGAATAGAATTTAAAATTCTTCTTCTAACGTATAAAGCCCTTAATAATCAAGCTCCATCATATATCAGAGCTCTGATTACCCCGTATGTTCCTAACAGAGCACTTCGCTCTCAGACTGCAGGTCTGCTGGTGGTTCCTAGAGTCTCTAAAAGTAAAATGGGAGGCAGATCCTTTAGCTATCAGGCTCCTCTCCTGTGGAACCAACTCCCAGTTTTGGTCCGTGAAGCAGACACCCTGTCTACTTTTAAGACTAATCTTAAAACTTTCCTTTTTGACAAAGCTTCTAGTTAGAGTGGCTCATGTTGCCCTGAGCTATCTCTATAGTTGTGCTGTGATAGGCCTAGGCTGCTGGAGGACATCAGGATCTAATTTTCTCACTCTACTGATTTCTACTGTTCTTCATTCTACGGTTCTCCAGTTTTGCATTGTATTACATTGAAATGACTGTCGTCATAACTACAGTTCTTTTGAACATTTAACCCTCAGTTTCCCTCATCCAAACTGCAAAGCAATAAAACCTCTTCTGTTTATTGTTTTGTATCGTCCACCAGGCCCTTGCACTCAGTTTTTGGATCAGCTGTCAGACTTCTTATCTGATTTGGTGTTAAATACTGATAAGGTTATTATAGTGGGTGATTTTAACATCCATGTTGACACAGAATGTGATAACCTTAGTGTAGCCTTTAAAACTATCCTAGATTCAATTGGTTTTGCTCAAAATGTGCATAAACCGACGCACTCTTGGCTCCATACTTTAGACCTTGTGCTGACATATGGCATTGATTGTGAAGAATTAACAGTATTTCCTCACAACCCTGTCCTATCTGATCATTTTTTAATAACATTTGAGTTTAATCTAACGGAGTTCTCCACCCCCAAAAGAGGGTTCCATTATAGTAGATCTTTATCGGATAATGCTGTATCAAAACTTAAAGAGTCTGTCCCCTTTTTAATATCCTCCGTATTGCAGAAATGCCCTGTAGATGGCAGCAATGTTGTTTCTTCCAATTCACAAATAGATGTCTTTGTAAACGGTATGACTTTGTCATTGCGTTCTGCATTAGACAATGTAGCTCCCTTGAAAAATAAGGTGATTATTCACAGGAAGCTGGCTCCTTGGTTTAATTCAGAGCTGCATTCCTTGAAGCACAATGTTAGGAAATTGGAGAGAAAATGGCGCTCTACACACCAAGAGGAATCCTACCTAATCTGGAGGGACAGTCTATTGTTGTATAACAAGACCATTCGCAGAGTTAGAGCAGCATATTTTTCATCATTAATTGAGGAGAATAAGAATAATCCTAGATTTCTCTTCAATACAGTTGCCAAACTTACCCAGAGCCACAGCTCTGTTGATCCAGCCATCCCCTTAGCTCTTAGCAGTAATGATTTTATGGGATTCTTCATAAATAAAATTGATTCCATTAAAAATAAAATAATTGGCATCCTCCCAAACATGATTACCTCGTCCTCAGTAAGTGAGGCAGCATTGGAGGAATCCTTAGAACCTGCGCAGTGTCTGAACTGTTTAAAAGCAGTAGAGCTTTCTGAGCTATCTAAAATTTTAGCTTCATCTAAACCTTCTACCTGTATGTTAGACCCAATCCCAACCAAGTTGTTTAAGGAGGTATTCCCTCTGATCAGTGGTCCTATTTTAGACATGATTAATCTATCCTTAGTAAATGGATATGTACCAAAGGCTTTTAAAGTAGCTGTTATTAAACCTTTACTTAAGAAACCTTCTCTTGATCAAGATGAGCTAGTAAACTACAGACCTATATCTAATCTTCTTTTCTTATCTAAAATTCTTGAGAAAGTAGTTGCTAATCAACTTTGTGAACATTTACAAAGTAATGACCTACTTGAGGAGTTTCAGTCAGGCTTTAGAGCTCATCATAGCACTGAAACAGCTCTGGTGAAGGTCACCAATGATATTCTCATGGCCTCAGATAATGGACTTGTGTCTGTACTTGTCCTGTTAGATCTCAGTGCTGCATTTGACACAGTTGATCACATTATTCTCCTACAAAGACTTGAGCATACTGTAGGGATTAAGGGGAAAGCATTAGGCTGGTTTAAATCTTATCTGTCGGACAGATTCCAGTTTGTTCATGTTAATAATAAATCTTCTTCAAACTCTAGGGTCACCTGTGGAGTACCACAGGGTTCAGTCCTTGGACCAATTCTATTTACTATATATATGCTTCCGGTTGGCAAAATTATCAGACAGCATGGGATTAATTTCCACTGTTATGCTGATGACACTCAGCTATATTTATCCATAAATCCTGATGAATCCAATCAGTTACTTCGACTGCAGTCATGTCTTGATGACATCAAAAGCTGGATGACTTTAAATTTCCTGCATTTAAATTCTGACAAGACAGAAGTTGTAATCTTTGGGCCAGAGTCCTCAAAAAATAAACTTCTTAATCAATCACTGAATCTGGATGGCATTAACTTGGCCTCTGGTAATAAAGTAAAAAATCTTGGTGTTATTTTTGACCAAGACATGTCATTTAAATCCCATATTAAACAGGTTTCCAGAGTTTCCTTTTTTCACCTCCGGAATATCGCCAAAATTAGAAACATTCTGTCCAGGGGTGATGCTGAAAAACTAGTGCATGCATTTGTTACTTCAAGGCTGGACTATTGTAATTCTTTACTATCAGGAAGTCCACAAAATGCAGTTCGAAGTCTTCAAATGATCCAAAATGCTGCGGCAAGAGTTCTGATGAAAATCAACAAGAGGGATCATATTTCTCCAATTTTAGCTTCCCTTCATTGGCTTCCTGTTAAATCAAGAATAGAATTTAAAATTCTTCTTCTAACGTATAAAGCCCTTAATAATCAAGCTCCATCATATATCAGAGCTCTGATTACTCCGTATGTTCCTAACAGAGCACTTCGCTCTCAGACTGCAGGTCTGCTGGTGGTTCCTAGAGTCTCTAAAAGTAGAATGGGAGGCAGATCCTTTAGCTATCAGGCTCCTCTCCTGTGGAACCAACTCCCAGTTTTGGTCCGTGAGGCAGACACCCTATCTATTTTTAAGACTAATCTTAAAACATTCCTTTTTGACAAAGCTTATAGTTAGAGTGGCTCATGTTACCCTGAGCTACCTCTATAGTTATGCTGCTATAGGCTTAGGCTACTGGAGGACATCAGGGTCTAATTTTCTCACTCTACTGATTTCTACTGTTCTTCATTCTACGGTTCTCCAGTTTTGTATTGTATTACATTGAAATGACTGTCGTCATTTCAGCTTTTAACTTTTTGCTCTCTCTCTTTTTCTTCATAGTAGGTACACCTGGTCTGGCGTTCTGTTAACTTTGACATCATCCAGAGAAGACGGCTCACCCGTTACTACCATCTAATGTAGAACAGATTACTAGATCAATGTGTGCTTCTGTGCTTTTTTGTCTCTCTTGTTGTGTCTCTGCTCTGTCTTCTGTAACCCCAGTCGGTCGAGGCAGATGACCGTTCATACTGAGCCCGGTTCTGCCGGAGGTTTTTTTTTCCCGTTAATGGGTGGTTTTTCTTCCCACTGTCGCTTCATGCTTGCTCAGTATGAGGGATTGCAGCAAAACCATGTACAATGCAGACGACTCTCCCTGTGGCTCTACGGTTCCCCAGGAGTGAATGCTGCTTGTCAAGACTTTGATGCAATCAACTGGTTTCCTTATATAGGACATTTTGACCAATCTGTATAATCTGACCCAATCTGTATAATATGATTGAACTTGATTTTGTAAAGTGCCTTGAGATGACATGTTTCATGATTTGGCGCTATATAAATAAAATTGAATTGAATTGAATTGAATTTCAGCTTTTAACTTTTTGCTCTCTCTCTTTTATCTTCATAGTAGGTACACCTGGTCTGACGTTCTGTTAACTGTGACATCATCCAGAGAAGACGGCTCACCCGTTACTACCATCTAATGTAGAACAGATTACTAGATCAATGTGTGCTTCTGTGCTTTTTTGTCTCTCTTGTTGTGTCTCTGCTCTGTCTTCTGTAACCCCAGTCGGTCGAGGCAGATGACCGTTCATACTGAGCCCGGTTCTGCTGGAGGTTTTTTTTTTCCCGTTAATGGGTGGTTTTTCTTCCCACTGTCGCTTCATGCTTGCTCAGTATGAGGGATTGCTGCAAAGCCATGTACAATGCAGACGACTCTCCCTGAGGCTCTACGGTTCCCCAGGAGTGAATGCTGCTTGTCGGGACTTTGAAGCAATCAACTGGTTTCCTTATATAGGACATTTTGACCAATCTGTATAATCAGGCCCAATCTGTATAATATGATTGAACTTGATTTTGTAAAGTGCCTTGAGATGACATGTTTCATGATTTGGCGCTATATAAATAAAATTGAATTGAATTGAATTGAATTGAAACTGTTATTGCTCCATTTCTAGGAGATATATACGATGGACGGACGGATGGGCATCTCGTTCATCTTTACTTTTATTTTTTCACCTGGATATTCAGTCTATTTTAATAACGTATTATACTACCATATGTAATGTGCATGATAATGCAGCTGCATCCCTAGCTAAGGCGTGTGCAAGTTACCTTAGCATCTAGGGACAGTATAGACGATTAATATTCGGATCAGAACATGTGCGTCCATTAGCATGATGTAAGCAGTTATTATGTCTGTTGGGAGCAGCAGAGATTATAAAGGCAAGGCAAGGCAAGGCAAATTTATTTATATAGCACAATTCAGTACATGGACAATGCAAAGTGCTTTACATGATTAAAATATAGCAAATTAAAACAGAATAAAAGCAAGTAAGAATAAAATGTAGATAGAAATTAGAGCAAAAAAGTGGTGATTCAGTTAACTAGAACAGTTGAAGGCAATCCTAAACAAATGTGTTTTTAATCTTGATTTAAAGGAACTCAGGCTTTCCGCACCTTTACAATTTTCTGGAAGTTTGTTCCAGATCAGTGGAGCATAGGAACTAAATGCTGCTTCTCCTTGTTTAGTTCTAGTTCTAGGCATGCAGAGCAGGCTGGAGCCAGAAGACCTGAGTGGTCTGGATGGTTGATACACCGATAACAAGTCTGTGATGTATTTAGGTGCTAAGCCATTTAGGGATTTATAGACTAACAGAAGTATTTTAAAGTCTATTCTCTGAGATACAGGGAGCCAGTGTAAGGACTTTAGAACTGGGGTGATGTGCTCTACTTTCTTAGTCTTAGTGAGGACGCGGGCAGCAGCGTTCTGGATCAGCTGCAGCTGTCTGATCCACTTTTTAGGCAGACCTGTGAAAACACCGTTGCACTGATCAATTCTACTAAAAATAAACGCATGGATTAGTTTTTCCAGATCCTGCTGAGACATCAGTCCTTTAATCCTGGAAATGTTCCTCAGGTGATAGAAAGCCGACCTTGTAACTGTCTTTAGATGCTTTTGGAGGTTCAGGTCTGAGTCCATCACTACTCCCAGATTTCGGGCCTGATTAGTGGTTTTTAGCTGAAGCAGCTGAAGCTGTGTGCTAACTTTTGATCTCTCCTCTATTGGTCCAAAAATTATTACTTCTGTTTTGTTTTTATTCAACTGAAGAAAATTTTGGCACATCCAGGCATTGATTTCTTCTAAGCATCTACTCAGTGCTTGAACTGGTTTATAGTCACCTGGTGACATGGTGATGTAGAGCTGTGTGTCGTCTGCATAGTGATGGTAGCTGATGTTGTTATTTTTTATTATCTGTGCTAGTGGGAGCATGTAGATGTTGAAGAGGAGGGGACCCAGGATGGACCCTTGGGGAACCCCACATGTGATTTTTGTCGTCTCTGATGTAAAGTTACCTACTGATACAAAAAATTCCCTGTCCTTTAAGTAGGATTTAAACCATTGGAGTGCTGTACCAGAGAGGCCGACCCAGTTCTCCAGGCGGTCTAACAGAATGGAGTGATCGACAGTATCAAATGCTGCACTGAGGTCTAATAGAACCAGCACTGAGGTTCTTCCACAGTCAGTATTTATATGGATGTCATTAAACACCTTGATAAGGGCGGTCTCTGTACTGTGGTGAGGAAACCTGACTGGAAAACGTCAAAACGGCTGGTCGTTGTTAAGAAGGTGTTTAATTGTTGAAACACAGCTTTTTCAATAATCTTACTGATAAAGGGGAGGTTTGAGATGGGCCTGTAGTTTTGGAGTAGAAGTTTGTCTAAATTGTTCTTTTTCAGCAGTGGTTTGATAATTGCTATTTTTAGGGACTGGGGGAAAACACCTGACAGAAGGGACGTGTTTATTATCTGGGTCAAATCAGACACTATGACAGGTAAAAAATTTTTAAAGAAGGCTGTGGGGAGAACATCAAGGCAGCTTGAGGAGGAACTTAGCTGCTGAATGATCTCCTCTAAGCTTTTGTGGTTTATTTGGCTGAATTGGGACATTTTGTCAGGATAAGTTCCAGCTGAATACGGCTTTGGTTCTAGAGTTGGTGTGGATGTACAAACAGATCGTCTAATCTTTAGGATCTTCTCAGTAAAGAAGTTAGCAAATTCATTGCAGGCCCTGGTGGAGTGGAGTTCGGAAGTCACGGACACAGGAGGATTTGTTAACCTGTCAACTGTGGAAAATAAGACACGAGCATTATTAATGTTTTTCTTGATGATCTCTGAGAAGAAAGATTCTCTTGCGTTTTTCAGTTGTAAGTTATATCTGTAAAGTCTCTCTTTATAGATGTCATAGTGAACCTGGAGTCTGTTCTTTCTCCACCTGCGTTCAGCTTTCCGACATTCCCTTTTTTCACCTCTAACTGCTGGAGCATTTCTCCAAGGAGATTTTTTCTTCCCGGAAAAAACCTTCACTTTAACTGGAGCAATGCAGTCAATGATGTCTGAGACTTTAGAATGAAAGTTAGCCACTAGCTCATCTACTGAGTTGCAGCCCAAGGTTGAAGTAGCAGAGTAAGCTAGAATAAAAGTTTCTGTGGCATTGTCCTTAAAGGTGCGTTTTCTTACGATGTCCCTTTGGCTAAATGAGTCACTGGAAATGATACATTCAAAGGTAACAGAAAAGTGATCAGATAGGGCAACATCAGTTACATTGACCTGTGAAATTTTTAGACCTTTAGTGATGATCAAGTCTAAAATATGTCCCTGTTTGTGTGTTGGCTGTTTAACATGTTGAGTTAAACCAAAGTTTCTAAGTGTGTCACATAGTTCTTTTGCACTTCTGTCTTCAGGGTTGTCAACGTGAAAGTTGAAGTCTCCCACAATAATTAAAAAGTCATAATCAACACATATCACAGACAGCAGGTCACTAAAATCATTAAAAAAGTTTGATGTGGACTTAGGAGGCCTGTAAACATTCAGAAACATTGTTCGTACCGGGCTCTTTACCTGGAGAGCCAAATTTTCAAAAGAGTCGAATTTTCCAAAAAACACCTTTTTTCACACCTTTTTACTGCAGCAGTCAGACTTTAAAAAGTCTGACTGCTGCAGGGAGGAACAACCTGCAGAAATGCTCCTTAGAGCTTCTAGGATGCAGCAGTCTGTCCCTGAAAGAGCTCTGCAGCTCTGCAGACATTGTCCCTCCGTGATGTGATTTTCCTTCCAGTCCCTCTGTCTCCCACCACCTGCAGGGAACATCCCAGGACAGAACTGGTCCTCCTAATGAGTTTATCCAGCCGCTTCCTCTCAGCTACAGATCAGCTGCTGCTCCACCAGACCAGAGAAGATGGCTGATGCCACCACAGAGATAAAGAAGGTCTTCAGGAGCCCAGAAGACCTCAGCCTTAGAGTCTGCTCTGACCCTTCCTGCAAAGAGCATCAGTGTTATGAATCCAGTCCAGTTCATGGTTCAGGTGAACACCCAGGTACTGAGAAGAGTCTACAATCTCCACATCAGCTCCCTGGATGTTCACCTGTGTCGGTGAGGTGGGTCCATGTCTGTGAAAGTCCACCACCAGCTCCTTTGTTTCCCCTGCATTTAACAGGAGATGGTTCTGCTGGCACCAGCCTACAAAGTTCTGGATCCACTGTCTGGACTCGTACTCATCCCAATGAGACCGACTATGGCAGAGTCACCAGAGAACTTCTGCAGGTGACAACCTGAAAAGAACAGTTAGCTTTGAAATGAGCCGGTTCTTTAACTGTCCTGTAACGCTGAGCCACGACAGACTGGTGATTCAGGCTCTCAACCAAAGATTTTCTCCCAGTTGTTTCACAATGAAAGATTTTATCGCTGATGAAGCTCTGTGCCCTGAGATGACCCGTAATATAAGCTGGGAAAAAATGACTAAACAGAAAAAATAAAATAAAAACGTTTGAAATTAGTGCATTTATCCTTGATTTGAGCAGGTAAATAAGATGATTTTCCAATGGAATAAGATTTTTGCACTTAAAATAGGAACAACTCATCTACATCATCTTATTTCAAGTGCAGTTTATCTAATCATCTGATTTTAGGGGTCAAAATACTCGTTCCATTGGCAGATAATCTTATTTATCTGCTCAAGTCAAGGACAAATACACAAATTTCAATAAATTTTTACTTATTTTTTTTCTGCTTTTGCAGTGTAAAAGTAGGTGCAAGGAAATAATAATAATAATAATAATAATAATAATAATAATAATAATAATAATAATAATAATAATAATAATAATAATAATAATAATGCTTTAAAAAAAAAACAAATCCCAATGAAATCCTAAAACGAGTGTATAATGACACGTAGTTCTTCACATGTATTCGTATATTTTGAAATACTGGCCAGTTTGAGGATTTATTGGGTTTATAAATGTGAACTCTTGTTGCGATGCCAGAAAGCAGCAAGTCACAGCAAGCCGCCACTTTTAACGCCCCACAGGAATACAAGGAAAGAAACACGCATGTCAGACGTAGTCAACGGGACGCCCACCAGGTCACTGAACAACGTCACATCAACATGATGACAACCAAACGGCTCGCTGGTCTTTAAGGCCTCGCCTCGAGCCCAGAGTAAAGTAAAAGTCACCTTAAAGCGGGTCCGTTTGTGTCTAGTTGACCCACCTGATGTACCACCAGCCCTCCAGGTTCTTCTGGATTACCTCCACGGTGACCCCTTTCTCAAAGCTCACCTCATCCGCCCCTTGGCTGGTGTACGGCTGGACAGTCAAGTATTTCTCCTCTGTTGACGAAGGAGGGTAAAGAGTCAAAAGAAGAACAAAGAGTTTCTTTTTTTGGAGGAGAAATGGCAGCAGGGTCCTTCACTGAGCCTTTCTCAACGTTGCTAACTTCTTGCAGCAGATTGCAACCTTCATCTCCCTTGAGAGGAGACTCCTCTTCAATTTACAGCCCTACATAAGGCTTTTCTTACAGAAGATGAGCTATTTGGGCTTAAATCTGTCTTCCCAGATCCCTGTCTGACCATCACTCCCCTCTCACGCTCTGCTACCCCTCATAGACCCTGCAAGGGAAGGAAATCCCTCCATGGAGAGCAGAGGAGGCGTCTGGGATTTCTGGAGACCAAACAAAACAAAGACTGGTCAGAAAAGGATGAGAACAACTGCAGCAGGGTTAGATTTATTGCTGCTATATGAAAAGTGAACAGAGAATATGTTAAGTCCACCAGAGAGAGCGTCGGAGGGTCAGAGGCAGCTGGATCACTGAAGAAAATGGGAGGAAATGGATTAATTCTGAAAGAGTATTTTAGGTAAAAATCTCATCTTGTTACATAAAGGCTCACATGAAAGGCCAACAATGTATTTGGTCAACAGTAAGGATTAGATCAGCATCTATCTCCATGTTCCTGAGACTCAGCACTGCAGCAACGGCTCAGTGTGAGAAGTAGACGGCCAGCGGGATTCTGGAGATCAAATCAGGGGTTTAACGTCTCTAATAAGACCCAAACCCAAACAGAGTTAAAGGAGGCAGCCCCACTGGGGTTAATCAATTGTTCAGACAGGTGCAGACAGCTTTACCTGGCCGAGCACAGGTGGTTCAAACAGGAGTCGTTTTTACCAAAAATACTGTAGAAATACTGGGAGGAAACCCTGATGAACACCCAGAGCCTGCTGCAGGGACTAAAGGTCCGTCTGGCTTGGGAACGCCTTAGGATCCCCAGAATGAGCTGGAGGATGTCACGGGGGAGAGCGTCTGGGATTCTCTCCTGGATCCGTCGCCCCAAAAACCCAATCAGAGATACTGGAAGGCATTGGATGGATGGATATAGAACTACTCTCTGTTATTAGCAACGAGACACAGATTTGTCAGAGTCCAATCTTCGTTTTTTGTGGTTTGGGAACACTAAATGTCCTCAGTTCTTTATCATTTGAGTTTCATTAAGATGGTTTCTACGCTGCCACGGTGAGTTTAAAGGTTTAAGCACAGATCAGGACACTGACTTCCCTTCCATCCAGTTCTGGCATGTATTTTCCAACAAAAGCAGGGGAGAACTGACGGATTTAGATGTGATTTGGTCCGGACGCAGAGCCGCGATGGGAAAGGGAAAGGCTGGTTTTTGCAAAGAGCTGACACACCTAGAAAACGCACCGGGAGGCAGAAGACGCAGCATCATGAATCTGATGCACTACAGGCAGTTGGCCGAGCATCCGACAGTCAGGACAGTGAGAGCGGACCAGGAATCATGAAGAATGCCTCCTAGATGGTATAGAAAACATCAGCAGCACCTGGTGGAGTTTTCTCTGGCTCCTGCTGAGGGCTTACATGAGGCCAGGTAGTTTCACCGGACCGTTGCCCGGAGTCTTGGTGTACGTGTGTCATGGTGGACCATTGAAAACACCCACACACTTTAGTTCACCTCAGTAAGCTGGGTCCAATGGGTTCAAACCCATTAGGGATGTCCAGAGCTGATACCTGCATCCTTTTTTCCAGAGCTCCTGGAAAGTCTGAACTCGGTGGCCCTGCGGCTGTTCTGCTGTCTCCAATTATGATTCTCATCGTTCATATGCCAGCCAGCCGGTAGCTCAGGAATCACAGCCTGATTTCATTAGGACTGCTTGCAAAATTGTAAATGACATTGGCGTGAAAACAAGTTCTCACAGATTTCTTGTGTTTCTGCATTTTTGATTTAAGATCTCCACAATCACATAGACCGTGTAATACGGGCCAAGCATAGCGTGTTAGTTAACTTTGTGGCCGTGGCATTGATTAAGGCCTGTAAACGACGAGGGACAAAAAGCCCTGATTAGGTCATCCCTATTAATTAGGACAATTATCCTTCTATTAGCTGCCTCCTGTGTCAGAGGGTCTTCACTAACTGATGTGAAGGGCTATCAGATGCATCCCCTGTGGACGGAGAGGGACGTTTAGCCGTCTCGTGGTCCCAAAGTTGTGGGTGTGATTCCAGCTTCCTCCTGTGACATGTTGACGTACCCCTGGGCAAGGTCACTAACCCCTGGTTGCCTCTCAGTGTGGACTGAGTGAATAAAAATGACCACCAGTCATTAAAGAGGTTTCCATCGTGTTCAGAAACACTGAAAGCAGGATGAGTTTGAGCAGCAGTGGCGTTTTAGCCGAGCTGGTAGCCAGTAAAGTTTAAAACCAGGAGGAATTCAAGGAGGAGGCCTCCAGCACGGTTTAATAGCCTCATTCTCTGGCAGCGGCGGCGGCGGCGGCTAGCCTGCTGACTCATTTCAGAGGCAACACGGAGGCTGAGGTGATTAAAAGCAGCCTCCTGATGGGGCTGCGGCCTCGCTTTAACACTTTTCCATACGCTCATTTCGGGGCCAAGTTTCGAGGAGACGCATCTAGCGAGGGAACAGCCGCGCAGACCAGACAGAAGGACCGCTAAGGTCGATCGGAGCAGAAGCAGGAAACCTTTAGATGTTCTGCAGATCTGAAATAAAGCTTACGGGACCTTCAGAAAGCCCGGAGAACTATCGAGCAAAAACTATTAATCATTACATAGTAAGAAATGAAAGACAGAATCAATCAAATCACAATAAACTAAACTCTGGACTATCAAGATCTTCTAGGCTTGGCTGAGCTTTGCACCTCTTTGTTCACCACTGGCTTTCCTCACATAGAAAACTTGATAACCAGCCTGTTTGGATGATTTGATGATTTGATTCAATAGACTCTGTAAAGCCTTAAGATGACGTGTTGTAAATCGGCTCTATATAAATAAATTGATTTGGTTTGATTTATAAAATAAAGGGTATCTTAGCTAATGCTCAAAAATAAAAATCTGACTCACATTTTTTTTGCTGATTTTCTAGAAAATCATAGATTAGGTAGCAACACGGTTAAAGCTGTAAGGGACCAGAGAGGGGAGAAAAGCTTTAACGCATTTGACTTATTTAGCTGCCCGGGGTGAGCTGAGAAGCCTTTCACGTGCGACGGAGAAAGATTTGAGATTTCGCTGTCTGCGCCGTGCCCTGGCCACCCAACCAGCCGCCGCTGGCACCGTCCCAGAGCAGGTTGCTGGTGGAGGAGAGATGAGCTGTTTACCCGACCCCTGAAAAAAGCTGAGCAGCAAGACTGCAGGCTGGTTTTCTCGCTGTATGTGTGGGAACTGCAACCAGCGTATTACAAACCCGTCAAAAACAGATGCGTTAAAAGCGTTTTCCATCACTTTAAAAAGATCGTGTTGTCGTTATCGTGTTAGAGAACGACCGTCCCTCCAGGTGGATTACCTCACTAAGGTGTTTATACCGTTTAAACTTTTCTACATTTTGTCACAAAATCATCCTGTTTTCATTTTTTTTTTACAAAGACAAAGCTGTTACAGGGAGAAGTCAGAGGTCCCTCACACCCCCACGCTTTTCCTCAAAAAGTAAAAACTACGTTTAGCTGTGAGTTTCAGAACCTTCTGCTGACCAAGCATATTTTTAGTGCTTAAGTAGGCGATACGACAGAATAAACTGACCCTTCGGTTCTGGGTTTGAGAAAGAAATCAGGGAAAATAGGTTTGAGTGTACGTAATCTGTACTATTGGGTGTTTTTACACCCAACTGTATGTCCTAAGATCCTGAGACTAAATTATCAGGTTCAACCTGTACATGTGAAGACAAAATTTAGTGCATAAAATCTGATGAAATTTAAAAGTTTCTGATTTTTACAGCATTAACATTAAGATTTCGTGACATCCGCCTCAAGCAGTACAATCTGTGACAAAATCCCCCCCCCCCCAAAAAAATGACAAAACTTTGACTGCAATTATGTAAAAACTGTAAAAGCTACTAGAAGACGACTTTCACTGAACCGATTAAAATCTGAAATCTGCTGGAAAGGATGGTAAGATTTCCACAAAACATTCAGTGAATTTCACCGTTTTTCCTTTGGAAACATTTCACACGTTTATGCATATTTAATGAAGTCTTAGCACACGCTTCCTGATTGAGCGTAGATTTTAATGATTTATTGCTATGGCTCAATTGACCACTAGAGATCCACTTTCGTTGTTAATTCGCTGTCGTTTTGTGCAGGTTTTGTGTCAGGATTGTGTCTGGATGTTCACCTCTGCTCTGCTGGCGGTTCACTATACCACCGAGGGTCCAGCGGCGGTCCAGCCTCTTCAGATGAGCCTTTCTTCTCTTAGTAACTGATGATGAGCAGCAGCAACCAAAAGATAAAAGAAGCAAATAAGTAAATTAGTATAAGAAGCTTGGTTTGGCGAAGTGAAGAAAGAAACTGCTGTTAGGAACAGAAAAAAAATAACTTTAAACATGAAAATGAAGGAGTATTTAGTGGGAATTCATTTTTTCATCCACAGCAGGAACCTCAGAGGACGTCTAAAGCACATTTTTATGTATTTGGATTATTTACTTTTAAACTTTTCACACAGATCGCTGCTTATAGTGGACACAGGAGACTCATATAGTGTAAAACAGACATCTCTTTTGAATCTTATCTGAATCAGAGCCATTTCTCTGAACATCATTACTGTCCGCCGCGGTTTATCTGTCGCCGCTAATCAGCGGAGCTGGGAGATCCTTTTTCACAAGGTCTCAATGCAATCACTCTGACACCTTGCTTTACCTGCTTGGCAGTGATTTAATCAGTCCTGGTAAGTACCCAAGTATGTAGAGCCAGTTTAAGATAAGAGTAATTACCACGCTCAGACCCCTGCCATCTCATGACACTCACAGCGTAGCCAACCCAAACATCTCCCGCCAGCATGTTGCGGCTCCTTTTGGGCGCTCTATTCAGGACAAGATACCTTGTTTTGCTTTACCTTCTTGCACCGAGGCCCTGGAATCACTTTTACTGTAACGCCTCCTCTCAGGTCAACATACCAACGGAGAGCCTACGAGGTGATAATAGTTGGTTTGGGCTGGTTGGAATATCAGGAATATACCAACCAGCCCAAACAGCTGTGCAGAGTTCCAGTATCTTAGTGTTGAGAAACGGTTGGGTAAAATGAGAGACAGATAGAAATCCAGAACTTTGTCAGCGAGAATGAGGTTGTTGCTTCAGCCTGAGGTGGAGATAAGTAGCCGAGCTATAATTGGAAGCTCCATATTTACTGAGCCGTCTCTCAGGCATGGTGATTGCATGTGAATCGACACAGAGATAAGCTGCTCACTAATTGAGAGGTATTTATAACAAACTGTGCCATGAACCATTGATTTTTCTCACAATCCATTACTTCAGAGCCTGTGTGCGATCATAAAGTGATTAATCTGACCCTTTTCTGAGGGCATATGGAGAGCAAACATCAGCAAGAAGAAGAGCAGACGGAGAAAGAAACTTTCTGTCTTTTATCCGTCTTAGATCTGTAGATCCTTCTTTAGCTCTTAACAACTCGTCTTCTGACCTCTCTTATCTCCCAATTGTTCCTCTTTCTCAGCATCCTTCCGTCTGTCTCCGGTACCTGTCATCCCCTCTTTCTCCTGGTTCCTCTCTACCTCAGCAGCAATCCCACTGAGCTCCACCTTGCTCCCGTTGACCTCCTAATTGAAATATCCGCTCAGGCACAGAGAGGAAATGTTATTTCGAAGTAATTTCAGTAGAGCTGCGCCTGTCGGTTTCTTTCCAGAGAGCCGGGCCGTCGGCAGAATTAGGTTACGAGCTACACGGAGATAATAAGATGTAAAGGGCGAGGGGGATCCGAGGGAGGCAGATCAGGAATGAAAAGCGACAATGTGTGCAAACAAAGGGACACAAGTGGAGGCACTGCTGATTAAGCAGAGTTCTGATTCACTTCAACGACGTTCTCGGGTCCGATGGTTGAAGCTTAAATGAGGCTTTACATCGTTATTCGGTGGGATATCCCTCAGCTTTCACCTTCTATTTCCTGCCTTTTTTCAGTCATAAGATTATTACCTGAACTCGGATGCAAATTACAGTTACTGATACATTTCTCCTTTGAGCAGAGGAGGAAAGTTTTCAGCTCCTCCGTCTGTGTGAAACACTCAATAGTCCACGAGGGTGTAAGTATTTGAGGAAAGGAGGATTTTATTCTGTGAAGAGAACTATACTTTAATAGATTTAATTATTCTAAAAATTAATGTAAAACGGACAAAAGTATGGAGGGTTAAAAGGGACAATATTAAATAAATAAATTAATTAATGAAATATATACATTCAAACATACCATGAAATAAGTAAATGCGCCATGAAATAATGATATGTAAAATAAAAGAGTGAAATGTAAAATTAAATAAGTAAATGTGTCATTAAAGGTCCCATTAAACAATTGAAATGTATCATTGAATATACCATGAAATAAATAAATGCACCATGAAATGTTCCATTGAATAAGTACATGTACAATTTCTCTATTTAAACCATCATTAAACAATTAAATGTAACATTAAATTATGAAATGTAAAATTAAATATTTAAATGTGCCATTAAATAATTAAATATTCCTTTTAAATTATGACATTAAATAATTATATGGCATTTTTGTTAAATAAATTCATTGGAATATACATTTCATTACTTTGCTCTGTATTTGTTTATTTCATGGCGTCACTGTCGCCTTCAAACTCAGTGGGCGGGATTAGGGAAACCCCGTCGCCTGATTGGCTGCTTCACACTGAACAAGACAAGACAACTTCTTCCTGGTTGATTATCAAATACATTTTTGCTGATTTAATTGGACATTTAATGGTGCATTTAATCATTTAATTCTACATTTAATTTTTTCATTGTACATTTATTTATTTCATGGTATATTTACATTTAATTATTTCATGATATATTTATTTATTTAATATTATAAACCACATATTTTGATATGTTGGGAAAACTGTCCACTATCACAAATGCTAACATGTTAAGTTTGTTAAAAGGCGTTTTAACTGGAACAGTATGCTTTGGTCAGATAAGAGTAAAGGTGCCTTTCTACAGCAGGAACCCTTTCAGGGACCCCTGTATTTCCACTGGTGGAAGGACTTTTTAGATGGACCCTGAACTATAGATTGTGCTATGTGGTGGCAGGATGCAAAACATTTTCACATTTGGTCATCTCTCAGTTTAAGCTCCTCTGCAGTTCACATTTTCTGTTACACAACATGAAAACTTCATTTAGGAAGCATGAAGTTCTGCTTTCAGCATCTCCACAGAGACAAAGAGAGAGAGGATCCTCCTCATCAAAGCCTGTTTAAGATATTTTACAAATCAATTAAGAATATTTTTTAGCATTTATGGTCTCTGAGAAACAGATTAAAGTGTTCACAGCCGGCTAGGATTGTTGATTAATTACCATTTTTAAGTCTAAATGAAGCGGACATAGCAGCCGCTGTGTGTATGTAGTCATTATTTCTATGAGAGGCATCCTACGGGCTTTAACTATTAAAGTTTAATGAATTACAACAAACATGCTCCAAGTTAAAACTGGTTTGACTTCAGTTTTGGAGCGTAACCGGTATGAAACTGTTACAGCTGATTGTAATCCCGATTGGATCTCGCTCTTTGACTCCCTCCACAGTTAGGAGTCAGGATTGGTAGTCAAAATGCATCTTAAAGTTGCTGACACACTGAATGCTTGCTTATTGAAAATCATCTCTTACCTGAGTCTAAACATGAGAAAATAAAGAGGATTTTGCAGAACAGCAAGTCCTTCTGTCTTTGAAGCATGTGTGGCGGTTCTGAATAATGCACACGTCTTGGGATCAAGGGTGTGGAATACGCAGTTCTGCTGTGGCAGGATGTCACTGGATGCCCTATGAATGTCTCCACAAAGGAGGACAATGCTTAGCCGAATTAATCAGCAAGTAGGTCAAGAAAACCATTTTACGTCCTCTCTGAGGTGGAGGGGCTCTGGGTCTGTTTCTCTTCCAAAGCCCCTGGGAGTCGTGTCAGAGGGAATTGCACCATGAACTCTTTGAAATACCAAAATATGTTAAATTAAAATCTGATGGCTTGTGCAAGTCAACTCAAAATTAATCGGTACTGGGTCTTTTTTTAAATTGTCATTAGTGCAGATTTTAAGTGCTGCATCTTTACTTTAAAGCCCTTTTCAGAATAGTTATTTTCGCTGCCTACAGATCAAGATTAGAGTTCAGCTCTATAGTTGCTTTAGACAGTTTATTTGTTCATTATTCTCAACTCAGCTGCTCAAATTAAGTTAAAAATACTCTATAATGACTAACATTGACAATTCATCAAACTCAGAGTCAAACACTTTTCTACACCAAAGAAAACA
Organism: Fundulus diaphanus; assembly: GCA_037039145.1. NCBI lineage: Eukaryota > Metazoa > Chordata > Actinopteri > Cyprinodontiformes > Fundulidae > Fundulus > Fundulus diaphanus. The sequence continues at coordinate 3,838,514 of CM073123.1, forward strand.
TCCCGTAAATAAGCATTTCCCTGTTTAGCTGCTAAAAGCTTCCTCAAAGACAAGGCTAGTTCAAAAGTGTCTGACTGCTATTGATGCAAAGCTAAAGAATCAAGCTTTTAATTTCACAACAGATTCAAAGAGAAAAGAATAAGCGCTAATATAAGATCCAGTGGCTGCTGTTCAGAAGCTGTCATCATCCTAGCCAAGTGGGCTTTGCAGGATGTGCACAGTCCGCTGGAGCGTGCCGTGGGGGAAAGAATGTTTGTTAGATAATCCGAAGGCAGCTTACATCTTCGTAAACTACTGCAGATTTCTGCGTGCAAACTGCGTGTTCCCGGTATGGTTCCCTCTCTCTGGAAGCACAAACCGGGGCGCTGTTGTGACACAGTGATGAAACGCTTCATCCGGGCAGTCAGACTAAACATTTGGGGGGAAAGGGTAACAGAAAAAAAAAAACGAGGTTCCTGCAGAGAGTCGCAGCCTCCTGGGGGACCTGGAAGGAATTCTCTGTGGTGCTAAAGTATTGCAGGCTTTTGGCTGCTGTCTGGTGCCGTTTCGCCAGAACGTTGCGACTTTGGCCTCAAAGGCTCCGAATGTGTGACTGGAGGTGTGTTTAGGGTTAACTTTTAAAGGCTCTTCACTCTGAGATTTATATGTGGAAAACAAACATAGCAAAAAAAAAAAGAAAAAACACTACGGTTGAGAAATCTCTGCTTCTTCCAAGCAGACGTTTCTCCCACAGCGAGTCGGCCACAGTGACGTTTATGTGTTTCTGTGTTATATGGCTGTAATAATGTTTCTGTGCACAAACCTTCTCCGGTCCTGGAGGTGGCCAGGTCCGAATCGTCTCTGGTTCCGTTCTGGGAGTCCAGGTATGTGGCCGGGACCCAGCCCTGCTGCTCAGATGTGCTGACGAACCACCAACCTGAGGCCAAAACACAGGCAGGAGGAAATGAAAACATGTTTTTGATTCACGCCAAACAATAATTGCTCATCCTTTCTTAAGCTCTCTGCTGTACAGTGGCTTGGAAAACTGACCGCAAACCTCAATGTTTTTCACATTTTATGTCGTTTCAACTTGAAATGTCCCATAAATGACAGTTACTAGTCTTTTGTGGGTATGTCTATACCAGCTTAGCAAATCAGCAGGCTGAAGGGCTCAAGCTCAATTAGCCTGGATGGAGAGCATCTGTGAACATCCATTTTCAAGTCCTGTCACACGTTGTCAGGTAGATTTATGTCTGGACATTGATTTTACTGATCTAACAGTGAATGCTTTGACCTAAACCTTCCCAAAGAATCTCAGGGTGGTCGTCCTGCTGGAAAGTGAACCTCCACCTGCAGCCTCCATCAGGTTTTCTTCTAGGTTGGTCCTGGATTTAGCTCCATCCATCCCCACAGCATGATGCTGCCACCACCATGTTTCACTGTTTTCACTAACTGGGGCACTTCTGAATTTTTGTTTTTGTTTGTTTGTTTTTTAGAGTTAAGAGGGCTGGATGCAAACTATGCCACTTTTTCTAGATTTTCATTTATAAAAACAAAATAAACCATGTTTCCTTTTGAAATTCTCAGAGTCATGTAAAAAAAAATGTCAGTAGTTTAAGAGGCATAAACATTTCTGCGAGGCACGGTGGCTCGTTGCTTTAAGGCCAGCACTGGCAGCCTGCCCAAGGTAAAAACTGCATGAAACATTTTGGTTTTCTGAGTAACAGCGTGACAAAGAGATTTAGAGAGGAGCTGTGGCAGATGGAGGTTTCACCCACTTGGAAAGATCATTTCATTATGAAACCAGACACTGAAAAACACCGCAGAGAACAGAGGGGCTGAAGGAAGCATGCAGAGACTGCAGTTTTAGGAACCCCTCTCTAGTATTTGGCATGTTAGTTTGGACTTGTTAACTTTCAGCATGGATACACAGAAGGACAACATCAAGGATCACAACCAGGTTGGAACAGATTTACAAGGTAAGGACTGGTAGCTGCAAAATCTGAACAATAATCCACTGAGGACATTCGGCCACTCCTTTAGTTCCCAAACATCTATCTATTATTCCTCTTATTCCACTACTCCTCGTCCTAGGCTGACGGCACCTTCCTCACTCAGTTTGTGAGGCTGAGCCCAGCCTACCCCCAGAAGAACGTCATTCCAGACACTTGAATGTAGTATCTTCCTCTTTCGGTAATGATACATACCTAATGACCCTAGCGAGGGTGGGAACATGCACAGAGTGCTCACATGATTCTTCACTATGACAGAGGGGAGCAGTGCCCCCGCTACAGCAGAAAAGGCTCAATCAGTCGATCAATCTCCTTCTCCATCTTACCATCCGTCGTGATTAAGACACCAAGCTACTTGAACCCTTCTGATTCGTGCAGAGACTGACCCCAAACCCAGGGGGGAATGATGACACCCTTTCATTCCCAGCATGCCTTAAAGGTGCATAGCCACGTTATTTCATACGTCAGCAGCTCAGTCTGGTTGCAAACAAAGTTTTTATGAAAGATTATCACTTTCTGCTGGTGAGTTAGTTGTTATTTTGGTCTTTATGCTCCGTTTTTGTTCACTTTGTTAGTAAATAAAGCCTTTTGTGTTTATTTACGACTTTAACGGTAGTACGCACTGAGCATGCGCAGCAGGGGTTAAAACAAGGAAGCGGCTAACGGCTATTAGCACCTCAAGGTGACACAATGAAGAATGGTCTAAGTTCAGTGAAAAAAAAGCACAAAAAAATATGATTCGAAGAGAGAAAAGCCTGGAATGTCTCTGGGAATCCAGTCTGAACGTTGGTGTTCACTGAAGCGGACGCTAAACCTGCCGAGGCTCAGATGTGACCCAGAGTTGACTGACATGAGTAAATGTTCTGATAAGAGGCTCTTATCTTGCTGTAGATCGGTTTGTTTAATTAATAACGGTTGGTCTTCAATCACGCCGAGCTGCTGCTGTACTGCGAGGCATTGCAGAGGGTCAGGCTCAGTCAGGCATTATTTACAAGTGATTTATAGATTAAGCAAACTGCCATTATGATAGTTCTGCGATGCTGTCGCTAGATGGCGCCACATCGGTTTATATGTGCTAATCGCGCCCGAGAAGATTCATTTTCAGCTCAAAAAGAACCATCAAAACACTATCAAGATGGAGGCTTGGTGTATATAACCTTATTTTATCATGATCAAACAGTTTTTGGTCTTTTTTACAAGTAAATTACGTGGCTATGTACCTCTAACCTCTATTTTGCCAAAGCATTTGGAGACGAACATTTCTTGCTGTCACTGAACTGATGCACCAGCAACAATGATGGAGAGAAGCTGTGACACGTTCTGCTGCAGAAAAAACAGCAATCTACGCTCAATTAGACAAGCGACAGGCTTATTGAGGCAAGGACAAAAAGTTCATTAAAGATCCTGCAAAAATCTGTGACAAACCTTAGAAAAAAAAATATCCCAACATTGCTTTACAGAAATTTATATTCTGAGATGTTTTCAGATCCATCCAAGAAATGGAGTGCTCACTGATTTTTGGTGGTTTGAAAAAAAAGACACAAACTTGTGGAAACCAATGCATTGGTTTCCAAACCAATGCGACTTGTATGTGATCTCCTGTGTGAACTGGATTCATACACCTGAAGTGTCCCGCATGTGCAGTAGAGGACCCGATGACGTCACATGTAGGAAGCGTGCTCAGTGTTTGTGGAAGTAAACATGGATTATAATGCTGCCGCGCATTTTGCAATCTTTAATTTAATTTCTAACCGGAGCTTTCTCTCCATTGACTCCTCTCCTCATTGTTGTCCGCCAAGGGTGTCGTATTTCTTCCCTTTTCTGCATAGAAGGACGTAGAATAGTGACGTTTGTCGGTGACGTACAGGTCAGATAAATGCGACCTGGTCGTTCAGACACAGGTCGCACTTGAAAAGATCAGATACGCATCGGATTCAGGACCACATATCCAAGTGACCTGGGTCGCATTTGAAAAAATGCGATCTGTGTTGTTCAGACTGTCATGAAAAGATCAGATCCAGGTCGCATATGGGGAAAAAATCAGAATTGGGTCACTTCAGGCTGCAGTGTGAACGTAGCCAAACTGTCTCCTTTTGATCCAAAGTATTCTTTGAGTAATTCCTCTCGTCCCATGACCGTCAAATGAAAACACTAGAGGCGGGTTGGTGAGGATACACAAAGGCACCCAGGACAATCTGAGCCTCCTAAAGAGCTGAAGAACACATTCTCAGACATAGAGAAGTTTTTTCTCTAAGTTTGAAGTTTCTGCTCGTAAGACCCAATTTGTTCCAAATAAATTTACATGCTGATTCTACGTATTTTATCATATCCCAGTGTCCTAAGTAAAGTGGTTGGCTGTCCTGGCAGCCAGAACAGAAGATGCCCTCAAAGTGCAGAGATGATTAAGACCAAATGTTATTTATTGCCGTTTCCTGCTGATTACTGTAAAAATGCTGAACGGTGTGCTTTTGACATACCGTTCAGCATTAAACTTGGTTCCCAGTCAGTTTCAAACCAGTTCACACCTCCTTGCAAGTGACCAAACATCTGTCAGTGAGCCAGGAGAACAACAGCACTAACGACGCCCTATTGTCAGGGGATCCAATCTGGATGTGGATTTAGACGTGCAGAACGGCATTTCCTGACACTTGGAACTTCTCCTTTATGAGCGTTGAGCTGGGAAAGTCCTTCGGATGAAGAGCGAAAGGTTTTAACCTACAGCACAAGAATGAAGGTCCACTTGTTTTGTTGTTTTTTTGGAGTTAACATCTCCTGGAGGAGAGAAAAAACATCACCAGCTTCTCTCTTTCCAGCGCCTGTCGAGAGTTGAAGACCTTCCTCCACCAGATGGACGCTGCCGCATCGCCTCCGCTGACTGCACTTTATTACAAAAACAAATCCCCCCACTGAACTCTAAGGTTAAGGACAGATCTGCCTTTGGCTGCACGCTCTTCTCTTGACAAAGCTGCTGAAACTTGTCCCTTTGGACAACGATCAAAACCGAAAGGACCAGAACAGATATTGATTTAGATCAACCAGAGTTAGTGAGCTGGATCTGGTCATCAGAACAGAAACATGGTCACATGAAGGACTGCCGTCAGATCATATTGCTGGCACTAGAAGACGCACCCATCAGTCCTACAAAGAAGACATGTGGCTTCATTAGGGTTGTTTCTGCTGCGTCTGGCTGCAGCCCAGCGTGTGACGCATTCTTCCAATTTCTGCCATACACTCTGCCTTGACGGCTGATTCTGTCTGAGGCGGGAGCTGAATTATACATCCGGCACGGCGCTTCAGTCTGTGCAGAGAAAAGCATCACGACGACGGGAAAAAAGATCCTGGATGCTGCTGTAGCTTCACTGAATCCACAGCCATATGTTTGCTGGATGCATCCTGGATGTCTGTCCCTGCTGCTTTTTTTGACAACCATATGCGCTGAAGTTCTCTGACTTTCTATCAGCAAAAGTGACATAAAAGCTATAAATGTAAAAGACAGAAATGTATTTTATTTCTCCAAATGAATCCAGAAGTCAGATCACAGCTTCCAGGATGTATTTACAACCGATGGCTCAGAGTGAATCATCATCACGCCCTGTTTTATTATTACCCACCGAGACACACGGGCAGGGTTTAGGAAAGATGTGGAAAATAGAGACTGCAGATAAAAACTGAATGCTGACTAAATGAAAGATGTGTTTTTTTCTAGATATCTATTTCTATTTTGTAATCTAGTTTTTGGCTGAGGTCTTAATGGAGCACTCATTGATCATGAGATGAACAGAGAAATTCACTTCACGTATACAGGGCTCACTCTTTTAGATACATAATTTGTAGAACAAACAAAGTAAGATAAAATTAAGAAATGTGGATAAAAAGATGCAACTATTCCATTAAAAAATAAACTGAATCATTTATGCATTAAATTTAAGGGAGAGGAACGAGGAAAAAAAAACTAGCGAAATTGTTTGTGGGCAATTATAAACACAACAAAGTAAGAATAAATCAAAAAGCCAGAAAAACCAAAAGAGGACGTTTCTGTGGGCGTGGCTTTTCAGGACCCCTGTGATGAACCAGTAAATAAACAACGCGTGTTCAACTCTAAGAACTACAAATGCAGGGTTTCTGCATTTTGTAAGACCTTTTTAAGGCCATTATCAGCTAAATTTAAGACCTAGAACCCGACGTACAGAAACATCCAAAAGTATTGTAACTTAGACTCCTGTGTTGTGGCTGAATTTACGGGTCCTCTGTGACTAATGACTTGTGGATTTTATTACAAGTGTATAAAAAGATGATTGCTGATCAAATAAAGCTTCGTAGACGGTGAAGATGGATTACAAAATAACAATAAAAGAAGTTTACTGAAGCAAAATGAATACAGCAGCTCAGGAAATGGCTCGTCACGTGAAACTTTGCAGCGTTTCGCAGCAGGCAGAGCTGCAGCTGCAGTGACTCAGTCCAGTCACGTGGGGTGTGAGGGTTAGGTCCGTGAGTGTGAAAGTCTAATAATCCCGTCATGGATCCATTATCCAACGTCCAAAAGTGAGGTTAAAGGACCTCGCATGGAGGAGGATCAGCGAGGAAGTTTGGATCTCGGGTAAGTTATCAAAACTTTTACCACGGTAAATATTTCCCCGTATATGAGGAAAGGAACAGGGTAGCTCTTCCCAACGCACGTCTGACGGGTCTGTCCACACGTCGCTGACGCTCTGCACAAGCGTCCGACGCTCAACTCAGGTTCAGTCTGAACGCACCATCAGAGGGTTTAGGTGAGAGTCGGTAGTCAAGAGGCAGAGCGAGGGTTGGTGTCCAGCAGTAGAGATCAGTCATGGGCAAAGCAAAGAGGTAAATCTGTGGCTGTAAAACAAGGTGAAAAACAAAAGCTGTAGATAGCATGGTAAAGAACTGCTGGACTTCTACTGACACAAAGCGGCCGATAATCTGGCGAGGAGGCAGTAGCTGTGAAGCGCTTAGAGCTATAGTTAGTAATCCTGTTCAGAAACACTTTTTGTTATACTGGGTAAATTATCCTTGGATCTTGAAACTAGTCATTACATTATGAATTCAGAGAAAGGAGGTTAAAAAATGTATCTCTGTGGGAGCTGCAGGCCTGTAAAAACTATAACCAATCCCTTCGGTGTTAGCCAGTCATTGTAGCTCCGCTGCTCTCACCGTAGACTTTGAACATGGCTGAGAGTCACAAGAAGTGAACGGCATACAAGTTTATGAGAAGAAGAGGAAGGCCTCAGTAAAAAAGAAGTAAAACCAGAGTGAATTTGGGAGATTTTTTCACGTGATTCCCCTGATGTGCGGAAAAGTCTTGCGCAGTTATTCAAAAAGGGACTTGGGGAAACGCCAATCCTAGCTTTAAGTAGTGCAGCGCACAGGTGAAGCAGGGAGGAGATGTGGCTTAATACAGGTGGACTAGATGAGACTTAGAGCAGGAAGAAGGCAGGAGAGACGTGGTGGCACCAAAGAACAAACATGGCATGAGAAAACGTGAATCATTGCACCACATAGATTATCTGTTCCATAAACAAGATTCCCCACGTTGCATGTCACCAAAGATTTCCTGGAATATGATGAAAACACAGAAGGAACAGGAGGCATCTGTCATAATTACCAGGAGTCCTGTGCTAAAGACAGATTTCAAGTCAACAACAATAAAAATTATATTTATTAGAATTTAAGCAATCCACAATGTTGTTTCCCAACATTTAAATGCTTTCATAGCCGATGTGTTTGTTTAACAAGAATTTAAAAGCTCCTCACCGCAGTGAGCCTGAATGAGAACAGTTTAACAATGATTGCAGTGAGACATCACTCAGGAATGAAGCTGTTCACTGCAGTTAGCTTACAGACCTGAGTTTTCTTCTCCTGGACTGAAACAACTGTTTTCTGTTTAAAGAGTCTCACTGTGGTCAGGATTTTCACTTCATGTCATCGTTCAGTGACACGATCCATCCCCGTACAAATGTTACACGATCTGGGATTCGTTGGGAGGCTGTGGCGGCTCCTTCTCATGGTTCTGGTTTGGAGACATTTGTGTTTTTAAAACATAATCGCTGTGATTCAGCCCGTAAGTTTTATTTCTCTGATTTATGGCGGCAGATTGTTTTCCTGAGTTTTGGTGGTCATTCTCTCACTGCCCTACGTGGCTCTGTGCTTCTGCATTATGGTTATCCTTTAGGTGTCCTTCTCTCTGAAACAGCTGATGGTGGGAGCACTGAAAGCAGGGCTATCCAATTGAGGCCTGTTGAACGTTTTTTTTTTTATTATTCTGTATTTTATGTTCCATTAGCTTGGAACCTGTACACTTTTTACATAATTTTCCACAAATATCAACATCCCATAGAAGAAAACCTGTTCCTCTTCCTTTTGCAAATATTCTACTTTTTTTTATTCTATTGTCTAAAAAAAGACAAACAAATCAATAGTTCTATAAAAGTGTTAAACTTCCTACGGTTGACATTCAACAACAATAATAAGCTGTATTTTTATGTTTAAAGTGTGATGGATTGAGTGTTTGTAGATGGACCAAATTAAAGTGGCATGGTGAATTTGAGGTGGTTTATTCTAAATAAATAAACAATAAATAAACAAATAAACTTCCAGGTGAAGGCAAAGACCAGGAATAAACAAGGAGCAGTTTATTTCATCTGTACATTTTGGCACAAAATGCTGCATTTGTTACACATTTGAATTGTTTAGTACAATTTTTAATCTTATGAGACCTACTTCAATCACCAATTAGCTGCTGATGAACAAAATGAAGAATTATTCTATTCTGGTCCATTCAAAAAATCAGGTTTCTAGGACATCACTTTCATCCCTTTCACCTGCACAATATTGCCAAAATTATATGTTTCTAGCCTTGATTATAAATACTTTATCATCAGGTTGTCCTGACAAAGATGTCTACAGATCAAAAATGTTCCAGTGATGCTTTTTATAGAGTTAAAAGGCCTTGTAAGGTGCCTTTGTTGTTATTTTGTGTCATTTAAATGAACGGCAAATGAGTTGAAACAGATTCTATCAACCTCAGAGGAAAATGAACAAGTAATAAAAGTTTGACTTGAGAAACGTGTTTGTAGAGGAGTCTGAGGCCTGAACCACCCAGACGGTGACAGCTAAGCCTCGCAGACACCTAGAATCCCTCTGGGATGCTCTCGTTCCTGGAGTTCCTGCACACAGCTTGCGCCTCACAACCAACATAGAGCTTAATTCAACCTGCAGGCGTTCAGATGCCCTGAGCTCTGCACGGCGGCTGCAGTCAGCGCAGCTTTATCCTCCTGCAGACACGGCCCAGAGCCTTCTGGTTTCAGCAGAGGTCAGTTTGGCTCCATCGGGATCAATTTTCATCTCTGCATTTTACAGGAAATTGTTCTTGATGCTGTGACAGTTAAATAATCCCCATTAGGTGTTACAACAAACTGCCTGTTTCAAAGATCATCACTGTGTGTTTCCTAAAAAAAATTATCTTACTTAAAACCTATGCTTATTCAGTTGACATCCATCAACTTGAGACATTCAGTAACCACCCCTCCATTGCACATACCCGTCTATCCTTGCAGGTCCTTGGGGGGAAGGATCATTGGATGAGAGACGGATTACACCCTGGACAGGTCAGCAGTCCATCACAGGGAAACACAGACACACAATCAGACCTAAGGGCAATTTACAGAGACCAACTACCCTAACAGAAATGTCTTCAGACAGTTGGAGGAAGCCAGGGTACCCAGAGAGGACTCACGCATGCATGGGGAGACCCCAGACCTGAGAGTGGAATACAGGACCTTCTTGCTGCAGAGCTACAGGGCTAAACCCTGAGCTGCCCTACATTCAGCTATGATAGTAATAACTTGATGATGACAGCTGAAGAAAAAGAAGCACATTCTGATGAATGAATGAACATAAGAACAGCACTTTGTAACTAATGTTTCCAAGTAGCCAAGGGCCACTCAAGGGCCTCCAGGATGGGCTCTCCTATCACAGCACTCCCATCAAGAGGAGGTTTTGAATTGTTTGTTGTTATTTCAGCTTTTAACTTTCTGTTCTCTGTCATTTTTCTCTCCATAGAAGGTACACCTGGTCTGGCGTTCTGTTAGCTGTGACATCACCAGGGGAGGCAGATCATCCTCTATTACCATCTAACATAGAAAGTACTCCTGGATCAATGTGAGCTTCTGTGCTTTCTGTGTCTCTGCTCTGTCTTCTCTAAGCCCCAGTGGGTCGAGGCAGATGAGCGTTCACACTGAGCCTGGTTCTGCTGGAGGTTCTCCTCCCTGTTAAAGGGGAGTTTTCCTCTCCACTGTCGCTTCATGCATGCTCAGTATGAGGGATTGCTGCAAAGCCATCAACAATGCAGACGACTGTCCACTGTGGCTCTACGCTCTTTCAGGAGGAGTGAATGCTGCTTGGAGAGACTTGATGCAACCTGCTGGGTTTCCTTAGAGAGGAAACTTTCTGACCAACCTGGAGGATCTGATGGAGTCTGACTTTGTAATGAGCCTTGAGATGATATGATGGGAATTGGCGCTATATAAATAAAATTGAATTGAATTATTGTAAATTTGTTGCTGTGTCTGGGATAACGGTCCTGTTGATGACCCTCTCTGGGTCTTCATTCATTGGTCAGATGGTCTCATAAAAATGAGCCCAAATCATCACCCCTCCACCACCGTGCTAAACAGTTAGAATGCGCTTTCTATGCAGATATGTTGTTCATGGTTTTCCACAAATACGGTGAATTATGGATAAACATTTATGCGGTGGGTGTCGTGCCAGTTGAATCTCAACAAGAACCAGTCCTGAATTCGGTTCACAGCAGAAGAACTGAATCAGTTCATGTTCAAGGTTCAGGACACAAACATTATGAACTAAGTTCACACTCCCAATATGAACTAGTTTTAGTTCATCTATCATCCATCCATCCATCCATCCATCCATTTTCTGACCCGCTTAATCCTTCATAAAATATCAAAAATAAGAGATCATAACACTATCCATGGATTAGCATATTGATAGTTAACAGCTTATTTACAGCGCTGTATCTCTGATAAGATAAAAAGTGAGAAGGGTACCGGTCATGTCTGGACGAAATGTCCCTGACTTTGGAAACTTAGCAGCTACAAGCCCGTTAGGTCTGAAACTCCTGCTAATAGCAGCTTCTGATGCTCATTAAAGGTTGGCAGATAACAAAAAGATCTGAAATCTCACAGCAGAGCCAGTAAACAGTTTACTGAATTTGGCCATTGCTGTTTTCATTCTTTAAACTATTTTGTTTCCTATTATCCTGGGCAATAAAAGGTCTGCCTGGCAGAGAGAAGTACTTGGCTCATATGAAACAAATTAGGGCTTTTATACCCTGATTCAGTGCAACTTAAAAAAAAAATCTGAAGAATTGAAGCCACCTGTAAGAGAGGCATTCTGGTTCTGCAGAGAAACAAAGGCTGGAGCTCGTCCTCTTCACGTCCGCCTCTGTATTAGAAGAAGGAAAACAGCAGAACACGTTCCTCCCACTGGTAGAGAACCAAAGCCGCAGCACGCCATCAACCTTGGCGAGCACGAGCGTCACAGCTGCTTCATCTCAACTGACCGACACAAGCTACCGTGGAGATAAACACGCTGATAAGCCACAAAAGCGGCGCTGACACACAAAAGCTGTGAATCAACTGCTGTTTTTAGATGAAGTTGAAGTTGAACATGATCTTAAAAATCGAAGGACAGAAACAGACGACTGAACGAAGTGAAATCTGGCCGCCAACAAAGGAAACTCAGCCTCTGTGTTACTCACACATACACAGCTTCACCCTCCACCACCAGCACATGTGTTGGTGCAAGCAACATTTGGGCAGAGCCCGGCCCTCCCATAAATCTGGCTCTGAAGAGAGTGGACTCGATAAAGTCAGACAAACGAGCACCAGGAGGACTGCTGCCAACTGCTCAAAGGGTTGGAACGGTCGACCGGCGCAAGGTGAGGGAGACAACACAAGCATGCAGATGTGAGAAGAAAGGCAGAGTTGGCAGCGTGGAGGACCTGGGTCCTGGGAGAAGTGGGCTGACCCTCGTGTGTGAGCGCCTTGTTGACAGATTACAGTTTTCACAGAAAATCTGTCCCGTAGGAGGAGATCTGGACCAAAGATTGGCAACCAGATGGAGGAAAATTACTCAGAGGCAATTAAAGCAAAGCAAAACTTGGCTCAGCATATGCATGGATCCGCACATGGAGCCGAGCTGCGTTTGGGTTTGTGTCTAAGATCCTGTTAAAGAGTAAAAGTGCTAAATAAATACCTGCTTTATTTTGACGCTGTTTCTCATCTACCTGGGAGTCCTGGGAGACTCCAGCGTTGCTCTGGATTCCAGACGTGTGATAATCAGGAGGATCTTGTGTTTCACGCGTAACACAATCATACGCTGTGTGATTCAGCCAAAATGTTCAAACCATTTACTTCATTTAAAACATCAACATACATGTTAGGGATATTGTCTTTAAACTCTTCATAGAAGCCAAAATAGTTTAGCAGATATTATGAAGGCTCCCAAGGCAGCTACAGTTAAGTTCACCCAGAATTTCTAACTGAACTTTCACAACAAACTAAGCGAGTGCAAAGGTAGACTCAGTTTTGATTGTCTTCCTGTTTCCCTTTTTTATTTTGTTTTAGAAATGGTTCCACATGGTCTAAGGTAGTAGGCAAAATGGATTAATACAACAAAGCAGAAGCTGCTGAGTAGTTTAAGAACCAGAAAACTAAGAAAATAAGGAGTCACTCACTGCTGTCGGGATTCTAACCTCTTCTGGCAATCAGTGACATTTAAATCATTTAATTATTCAATTTAATGCAATGGATTGTTTTAAAAACACAAAAAAGAAAACACAATATCAATCAGAGAGTCAGAAAAAGTTGACTGGTTGCCATGTTCCACTTTTGGCTCGTCCACTGAATATTTCCCAAAAGGCTTGAAGACCATCATTTTTGGTATTTTTGGTTGGTGTAAGACTTTGAGCTCTTTTTCTGAGAAGCAGTGGTTCTGGCCAAGAAACTCTTCAATGGAGGACATCCAGGCTCAATCTCCTTCTTATTGTTGCGTCATGAACTCTGACCTTAACTGAGTAAGTGAGGCAAGCGGACATTCAGATGTTGTTCAGGGTTCTTTTCTGACCTCCCAGATGAGTCGCTGGTTCCCTCATGGATTCATTTTGGTAGTTTGGCCACTCCTGGGAAGTTCAATCTTCTTATAATTTGTTGGTAACAGCTTTCTCCCACGTTTGCCAGAATATCAAAAGCCTTTCAGAATTGATTAATGTCAACAACTTTGTTTCTCATCCGTTCTTGTTATCTTTGGATCGGAGCGTAACGCCTTTCTTTCTGAGATCTTTTAGTCTTTCATGTGTCAGACAGGTTCTGTTTAAAACTGAAATTGAACTAGAAATTATTCATGCTTTAACAAAGGGGTTGTTACTCTTTTACACATGGCCAGCTTGGTTTCCCATTATAAATAACAATTTGAAAACTGCATAATGCATGTACTCACATTATATTAGTCTTTTTTCAAACATTCCTTGATGATCTGAAACATTTCAAGTGACAAAAATAAACAACCAAGGAAGTTGTGTTTGTGAAACTTTCAAGGGGACTCGCAGGAGAAACAGGCCATGAAGCGCAGGAAGTAAGAAGCAGTGTGATGGAATATTAACATTGACAAACCAGGAGCTGAAATACTCTGAGGCGAAGGCGGAAAATAGAGAAAGGAACCAGAAGAACTACTCCGAGGAACAGTGGAGCAGCTTTAGCAGCATCAAAGCAGCGAAGCTGAGGGAGGGAGGCTACTTAACACGTATAGAGCTAAACTGAGAAACAACTATCACACCGAGGGGAAAGACTGGATGGAGATTTAACAGAAAAAATCCCAAATGTCCAAAAAACAAACGGCTAGAATAAACACAGAACTGAACACAAAATAATGACAAATAACGCAAAATCTTAGAGAACAGACAAGAGGAAAATGGAGAAGACAGAGAGCAAAGAGAAACCAAAACACCTGGAGCAGCTGATAGACGAAGGCTACAGAGCAAGTGCTTTTTCACAACGCTGGAAGTTCACACATGCCAATCTATGGTGGCCTGCCGTGGTAAAAAGAGCCATTTGGCCCGACGCCTGCTGGGCTCAGCAGCCACAGCAGCTGTGAAAATGGACGAGACAAAGAAAAGGTGTTCAGGTAATAAATGTCATGCTGCAGAGCTGCAGGGCGGAGGATTGTTTAAACAGGTTGAGGAGATCCCACCTTGTTGTGGTTGGTGGGGTTCACTCACGTCGACGGGCAGAGAAATCCCAAGGATTCCCAAAGAAAGCCTTGTGGCTTCAGCTGGAGCTGTGATTCGTGCTGCTCAGCGAAACCAGAACACGAGCGCTTTCCTGTTGGGCCTCTTTGTTGCCCAGGTGTTCCAAGAAGCTAGGAACTGGAAGCCCTTTTTCACTTAAACCAGAGGAGACGGGCAGGTATGCTATTTTTCCTTTAACTATTTAGCTCGTCTGACATGAAGAGCTCTGAAGAATTTACAAGGCGCTCAAGACCTAATGAGTAAAATGCACAGACGCTACGGAGCAGCACCCACTGTCACCCACATGCAGCACGGATATTCATGAGCAAGGCAGCAGATGGACCGTAATTGGCGTTTCTCACGGTACAAAACTCTAATTGGAAGTTTCTTTCCACGCTGTGTCTCGGCAGGCGATAATTGCCAGCTTCCAGCCACAGAGGCGAAGACGAGGTCACAGTGAGCAGAGCGGGCTTATCGCTGACCGCCAGGCCCGGCTCACGTGGGAGTGGGTCTGAGGAGGCAGGGTCTGAAGGAAAAACACAGGTGAGAAGGAGAGCAGGGGAGGGAGGGGGTGAAGGAGATTAAAGGAGCAGTAGAAGTGTGGATACAATCTGAGAGGTGGAGGGGGGGGGGCAGCAGATGTTTGGCTGGAGCTTCAAAGCTGTCGTTTTCCATGCTGGTCCAAAAGCTACTCGGCACGCTCTCCTTTCGGTTCTCAAGTTTTTTACAGTAAGAAAGGTTGAAATGTTGGACAGGGACAACTTAAAGGGATCCGGCCATCTGCAAGGTGACTGTCGCTCTGGTTACTTCCTCCTGTCCTCTAATAAGGACCAGATCCCCTGGAGAGCTGCGAATGCTTGGGAACGGCGTGTAGCGTTCCAGCGCAGCACAACAAACTGCCTGCTCATCTTTTTTCTTTACAGATTGAGCATCAGGGGAGAGCCAAACAATAAACAGAAGAAAGAAACTGTCTGTGCAGCTGAACGTCCGGCTGCGGTATTATGTTTACCTCTCGGTGGTTTATTGTGCAGGAATGCTTCTCGCACCTAAACCCACTTTGCTGCCATCTCAAAAAGCGCTTCTGATTCATCGAGTGGACAAAGATAAATCATTTTGGATCATATTTCTAGCCCAGAACCACAGTCCAGATATATCTCACAGCTCAAGGACAACGGGAAGCCCCCCCCCCCCCCCCCATCACAAAAGTCGTCCGACAAGAACTAGGAGATCAATTCAATTCAAAAATACTTTATTAATCTCCAGCTGAATTTGTATGTTGCTGCCAGAGATTCTTCAAAAACATCATCACAGATGCTGATGGCTGAGGGCAGGGAGGATCTCCTGTAGCAGTCAGTATTACAGCGGTCTGAAGACGCCTCTGACTGAAGATGAAAATAACAATAAAAATGAAGCTCATGCATGGACAGATTAATGGCCCAGCTACACAGAAAACTATGTGAAGTCAACATGGAGGTGTTGGCATTGGCAGTGATAAAACTCTGCAGAAAGGAAACTATAGGAAGCCTCTTCTGGTGCAGTTACCACACAACCTGTTACAAAACGTTCAACCAGCTGTAAAGTGGCAGAAACGAACGATGGCTGTGGTAAAAAATTAGATTTTCAGCCTACAAACCTTTTATTATTCAGGATTTACAGCATATTTCCACCTATGCATTTATACTGGTATGAGTGTTGTTAATAGGGCGGGGAAGCTGTGAGTCAGAACCACCGTCCTGCCAACTGCCCCAAAAACGCTCCTCCTGTTTAATGTAAGCATGACGAGTTTGATGAGCTCTTTGTCTAAACCATGAACATCCCAGCCCCTGTTCGAAACGTTCAGTTCCTAAAGTAGAAACTGAAAAGACTCTCAGCCCCTCCAGGAAGTGAAAGTTTCAACGTTTGCCTGGAGGATTAAACGGGACGTGTGAGAAGGCAGCAAACTGTTCCTTCCTGGGAAGTCTGCTGGATGGTTCAGAGGTTTGCTGGAACTCCCTGATGATGAAAGTGTTTTACCCGTGTTTGAAGCTTATGTCGCCTGACTGAAGTTTTTACCCAACGCACAACGCCTGTCGCTGATCCGCTCCAACAAGTGAAAGCTGATAGGTGGATGTGGGAGGTTCAGTAACCAGAGTTGACTAAACGTCACGCTCAGCGGGCTCTGGCTAAACGTCTGGATTCAGAAACGTATGGCGTGGGCGTGTGGGAGTTTTCTGTTGCTGTGGGGCTCCTTTACACTTTTATTTAAACAGGTTTTCATCAGCTTTGAGGCCCAGTCTGCAAACGCAGGCGCTGTAGTCAGGGTTTCTGTTCTTTCCAGGAAAACGCTCCTTGGAGTCGTTTGTTGTGTTGGAAGTGGACACTATGTCTCCCTTCTCTTCTTTGTTAGTTTTACTTTCTTAAAAAAACGTAATCCAACTGGGTTTGCCGACCATGAAGTACAGTATCTACCCTGAGCATCAGATATGTTCTTGTTGTTGCTGGATGAAACTACCTGAGCTGGAAAAGAACTTCCGGTCAGGGTGGACAATGCCACCACCCTCCTTGCTACTGACCGGTGCTCCGTCCGCCTCCTAAAATGGTCCATTTCTAATTCAGAAAGCATCCTGGTTTTTTTCCCCAATTACAACTCAGAATGAAACTCGCCACCATAAGAACCACCAGAAGTCCTAAAAGCAACAGAACAAAGCGGTTTCTCTGGGTTTTTATTAGCTTTGGAGAACACCAGCTCTTAAATGCAGCAATTATTTTCCGAATGTAGGCACCAGCTAAATCCTGCAAAGCTCTGAACAGCAAACCTGTTGAAAGTCTGTTTGCTTTTATTTCACAAACTGGTTCCTCAAACATTAGATTTGAATTCTTGTTCTTTTGGCTTTTCCCTTTCAGTGGAGGCCACAGCGAGTCTCCACCTCACAACGTCTTCTGCATCTTCTTCTCTCACACCAACTAACTTCATCTCCTCTTTACCCCCATCCATAAACCTCTGTAAACTTGACAATGTTCCTTAAAATCCAAATCAAACATTAAAGGATGGAGTTGTTATATTTTTAGAGTTTTAGAATGGTAACTTAAGATCCTTGGGTTGTTGTTACCTTTTGGCCAAGTGGATGATCAATTCCACTAAACAAAGTAAACAATCTCCATGTAAAGCATCATGCTGGCTGAAGACCCCCAGTGTGCTCTAGGACCCACAGGACGTATCAGAACTTGTTCCTGTTTGTTGGCATGACCTGTCATCAAACAGGTAACGCCAACACCCTGCATCCCATCAAGGCACGGCAAGTTTATCTGTAACGCACATTTCAGTACAAAGACAATGAAAAGTGCTTTACATGATTAGAAAATAGGAAACTAAGGTTGGAAATATAGGAAATATAGGAAAAGGTTGGAATAAAATGTAGAAACATAATAAAACATGGAAAAATCGAAACACACATGCCGCCAGATCACCGCATGTGTGTTAGAGATCACATGAAGCTGTAGGTTATTAATCCAGGACTGTTGATCCAGATGCTTTGTTCAAGGTTTAAACTTTCACCCTCTTTCACTCAGAGTAGGGACCCTAATGTGGCCTGGAGGATGTTTGCAGGGTTAGAGGGATCCTAACCTGATGCTGTGACTTCCAGAGACATAAAGGTTTTTATGGACAATGTCAGGTTGTAGAAGGCTGTTAGGAGATGGCACATAAGACGAGGATCAAGTAAAGCGGAGCTCTCTCGTACGCAATTTTTAACAAACCGTAAAAGCGGTGCTCACGGTTTCCTCACACTTGATGGTGTGACACACTGAGGTTACGGCTTCACAAAGCTGGTACACGTTGAAAATAAGTGCTACCAGTCTCACCAGATCCCCCGGGCTGTGGGAAAGATGCGGCGGGGGAAATGTTGCCAAACGGTTTGGCTCCAACTGCGCCTGCAGCGGCACTTTACCGCCTATAACAATCTCCGCCATGTTACTGAGAGACGTCCGCACCGTTTCCATGCAGGCGATTTATGACTGCAGTCCACGGAAACAGAAATGCTGTCATTTTTCAAAACAGAGGATTAGTTTGATCTAAAAGTCACAGCGGGGGGGTTGGCTGCACTGTCAGAGAGGTAGAACTCCAGAGCAAAGCTGTCAAATCTATTTACCAAAGTGTCTCTGGGACCTCAGAGCAATCAGCTCCAAAGTATTGAAGGAAATTGCTTCTGTGACTGGTGTTGTGGCTTGGACGGCAAACTGAACCAAAGTTTAGTGTTGGGTCACTTCTGCTTAATCCATTTGTTTTGGATAATAAAGTTGGACGAGGCGGATCTTTTCCCAACATAAACTATGCGCTCTGTCACATGGTCTGAGCTGTGGATTCGTTTCTTGTATTTACTTTAGGGGGACACAAAACAAAGACAACTGTAAATTCACAAGCCATTGCTGCTAACAACACTGATCATGGCTTTAGCAGAGATTTTCATTGTTTTCCCAGTCGGTGACAGCTCTCCAGTCTCCAATAACTGGAAATAACATTCTCACAACAGATGCATGCATCTGACCTGCATCCAGTCGGCCTGAAGCCCAGAATCACTGTAAGTTATGGATGCAAATCGTTCAATTTAAGCTTAATTTAACACAAAATCATAGAGATCTTTTTTTTGTCTGAACATTAAGTTTAATGGTTCACAGCTACTATTAAAATGCAGTGAATTACTTTGACAATTAATAAGGTATAATATTGATCAAACTGAGAATATAAATCTGCATTTGAGTTTTATGTTTCTATTCTAGAAAACAAGAGGAACCGGTAGAATTAGGTCAACACAACTAAATGATAAATTTAAACGGGTTCAACGTGAGAATTTTAGCTTTTAAAACTCCCAATTAACTCTGAAAGCTGATGGAGTTCTGACTAACCCAGCTGACCTCTAATCTCCATCTCTGCAACGTCAAAACTTTCCTTTCCCCAAACTCCCGCTCAGTATTTAACTCGTCCCATATGCAGGGAGATTTTCTCCAGCTGGGACATTCCTCCATCCAGACTCTTGGAGCTGGAACCGGTGAGAGAAAATTAGGACAGTGGTCCAGAACATATCTTCTAATGGATGAATCCAGCAGAGGTTGCCCTTTACCTTCCACCCGTAATGACCTTTATTGCCTAATAAATCTCTCTTTTACGAGGCTGCGGTGAAATACTCTTTACTTTAGCACTCCAGCAGCTTAGTCTTAATTTGTGGGACCAATAGTGTCCTAAACAGGCAGAGAAATATGGACAATCCTACAACGGAGCCGAACCTGTCGTTGTGTCAGATCAAGTCAGCACGAGAGTCCAAAAACCGGTCAGAATAAATGATAACGTATGCAAAGCCACATCTGCTCTAAATATGTAGAGGCAAAAAATAGATTCACCACAGACCTGCAGAGTATCTGGAGAGGAATAAAAGACATGATGGCATTTCTCTGACTCACTGTGACTGGGAGGTCAAAGAAAATAGGTTGTAATTAAGAGCCAGAGTGTCGGGATCTCTGCTTTAGAAGTGCAGAAAGTCAGGCCACACAGGCCCAAAGGCTGCAGTAAAGCCCTGTATGCAGGACGCTGGTGGTGGGTTATAGTACGAGCTCTCAGATGTGTTTGTCTTGGCACAGCCTTCAAGTGATGTCATCATCATCATCATCATGCCGTTGCTCCCCTTCTCTGGCCAGGAAGATGACGACAGCAGAGACACACACCCATTCAGCTGTTGGGAAAGACTTCCAAAGTTCAGGAGTTGCTCGTGTTGCTCTAAGTGCTCCGATAAATGTTGAAAGCTCGTGTTCGGAGCAGAGCATCCAAACACGCCTGGTGAACAGATGCTGTCAGGCCGGATATGAGAAACCGGGATCACAGAGGAAAATTCCCGTGTACCTCGGGCCGCGCTCATATATACCTAATTAACAAAGCTTTTCATAATGCATGCAGCTATTACCCCCGTAGAGCATCGGTCTTTCAGCTTTGCATAGAAAAATAAACATCAGTCTAAACCTGAAACTCTCATAAACACGTCTATTCAGGAGCAGCAGATAACTTCCTGTCCAACATCCTAAAGCTAACAGCCAGACTTTTCTGATAAGTTAATTAAACTCACTTCAGATAGTTTGTCACTGACAGAACTACATGGCAAGCCCAGTTTTTTTTTTCTATTTCTAACAAGGCACAAGGCAACAGATCAGAGGCGCCATGTAAGGTGTTTACTAGCACCAGCTGATCGGCCCGATTATTCTACCTCCTGTGACGTCGTCAACACAAAACTCAACGAGGAATTAGCTGTTTCGTTCTTCAGCGTACATGTAAACCAACAGGGGCAATCCATAGCTCATCCCTCAGCTGTGATTTTATTGTCCGTATTGGTTTTTCCACAAATAAATCTTCCAGACGTTCTCTTAACAACCGTTTCTTCTGCGATGAATGGAGCCGAACTGGAAACTAACGAACTCGTGGCTCGCAAGCCGCTAGCGGCTCCCCTCCCTGTCCGGGCTCTCATTGTAACTGCAGTTTGTTGGGTATTTCATTTAGAAATATTATAAATTTTGAAAAAAAAGATTTACTTCCCACTGCGTTTAACTTCCTCCTCCAGCGATAAAAGCCATCTTTATTGCAGTTGCTTCAACCGATCCACAGGAGGACTAGCTACCGCCTCATAACACGATTCATTTTCGCTTGTTCAGAAAACCAAAAGCAAGAACAAATGTAAAACAACATTGTATTTCTTTTGTTGGGGTTGATGTATGGAACAAAATAGGTCAGGAGCTAAAAGACCGTACAACATTAATAATTTTTTAAAACATATTTAAGAATATTGTGATTAAACATTATGAATCATGTGAATTTAATTAAGAGCAGTAAGATATTGGGTGCATTACCATTTTTTCAAAATGTTATTATTGTAGAATAATTATTTTCCTAAAATCATATTTTGGTATGTATTATAAAAGGTAGCCATCTTTGTATCTTTTTCTTTCTAGTCCAGTGTAAATTGGTTTTGGAGGGTGGGCTTTATTGCTTATTGCTTCTGCCAATACACCCTTTTTCAGACTGTTTTAATTTAGGTTACAAGGACATTACTGTCATTTATTATATACTTGTGTGTCTGAAATAAATACCTATTAAACTCTGATTAAACTCTTGTTGAGAAAAGGAGCCCTACACGTTTCTGGGGGCATTTTGTGGCTTTAGCTTGTTTTGTCAAATATTAAGTCAAGGGATAAAACTATAAAACTATGTTTAAGTTTATGTTACAAGCCATTTGAGTTATTAAAAATGTGTGGGCCTCCACTCACACCCAGATGTGTTTTGTTGGTGCTTATTACCACAATGTGTACCGTTCGGTTCAATTAGAGTCGCCTAAACGAGGTGATCAAACCTAACTGTGTCGTCTTTCTTACTCCTCCACAGAACTTTTTTTGCGACTCTTTGCTGAATCTTATTCTGGCTCTGGATGCTGAACTGGTCAGCCGCCTCTGATCTAGTTGGAGGAATTTGCAGTAATCCTCGTGCCACCAAAACTTTAAAGTGATTACTTTAAGGTAACCTGGTGGGTTTTAGGTACTTATGTTCAGCTGAGAGCCTCAACTGTTAAAGTCCCCTGCAGCCATCTTGGTCCAAAACAGTGATTTCTCCCAGCAGCAGAACCTCCTGAACCAACTAAGCTGAGTGTCTTTCCAGTTGTTAATCTGAAAACATAACCAAGGTTGAAACGACTTCAAATGTTAAGCAACATGTTGAAATGGTGGCCCTCGTTTTACTGCATTGTTATTTTGGAAAGAACACCAAGAATAGCTCATCTTCATCGGTTTCATATCTCCTTGTTGAGCCTCAGCACTTTATCTCATTTAAAACTCATCACCAAGCCAACCAGAATGCTTTAAAGCCATAAAACAACACAAAGACCAGCCACTAACTAACGCAACTTTTATTCACTGCTCAAAGCTGAACTTGCAAGCTTGTTCATTTAAAAAAGGGAATATTTTCACAAAAGCAATCAGAATACACTCTGGTGGCAAACAACTCCAAACAAACGATTAGCACCATTGGTTGAAACGTCAATAAATGGCTCAAAATGAATCGCTTTGAAAAGGTCGCGACCCCAAGACGGCTTTCTTTGCAGCAGTTTTCCAACAGTGAGCTTTGGTGGTGAAGGTTACAGTGGTTACAGTGGAGTAGCTTCACATTGCTGCCGGGGGCCTTCATGATTTCCATTTTCTGTTGTACTATTTTATGTATGAACCTAAAACGATGAGACATTGTAATTTTCCTGCTCAGTAATTTTGAAGTAAGAATATTAATTACTGACCGGGCTGTTTTATGTTAAAATAAGATTTTTACAAAGGCTGTGCTTCTTCGTTCAAGCAAGAAAAACCAGGTCTTGTCTTTCTTAGTTTGTTACCATGTAAGCTACCTGCATATAAAAAAATAGTCTGATTAGAATCGGACCTTTTTAAGACCTTTTTATTCAGAGCAATTATGCATGTGAACTTTTTTTTTTACTTTAAGTTCATTAGCAAAAAAATTCACCAGCAAAACCTTGCAGGCAAAAATTCAGTTGCAGAAATCAATAGCCAATCCAATTATGCTTATTTGATCATGTGACAGACCAATGCGTTTGGTGCGTTTTGGTGCAAAGGTCTGTCAACAGTTAGCCACCAACCAGCTAAGTGACCCACCTCTGTGCTCGTGAAGGGCGTGATCAGATGAGCGGGATTTGACTGGCTAAAAGACGCTCGACTCAATTTAGTGGAGATTGCTTTAGCTTGAGACACAAGAAGGACTTGCATGTGAATTTTACTGAAACAAGAAACTGTAACCAAGCTTCCAGATGTCGGAAACATGGCAAGCAAATTGCACAGGTACATGAAGGACAGTTTGCCCTGGAGTTAAAGAACTTATCACCAAGTTATAGATCTCACACAATCCATCGTCTCTCTCTGTCTCTGTCTCTCTCAGGCCACTCAGGGCCCCTTCTTTAATTTCTAACCTTGCCTGCAAGCTGAATTCTCACAGTATTTATGTTCTCACAAACACACGAGAACCCATCTTGTCCCACTCCTGCTTCAGCCGTTCGAGAACCAACCCAGCACGGGCTGCCAATCACGCTGAGGTAGTATCATTTAAGGCGTCCTGCTGTGCCAAAAGCAATAGCTGCCGAGCCCAGAGCTGAACCAAAGTCAACATGGCAGCGCAGGAGGACGCACGCGTAGCTGCTGCTATCACATCTGTTCGGTGAGAATACGCGATCGGTACGAACGTCACTATCCAAATAAGCGAGCCATGACCAGTGTAAGCTGTTGTTGCTTACGGTGCCTGATGTTTACGACATTTTCATTTGATACTATCATTAGCTAAAACTGAGGCGATAGAAATTGGGTAGGCGGGCACTAGGTGTCACTTCGCCCAATCAGCTTGGAGAGTTCAGCTGAATGTCCCTCCTTTCCCCAAACAGACCCGATGGGAGCAGACCCAGATAGATAATGTGTAGAGTGCTACACATAATCAATGTCACTTGCCAGGTTATTTGATTTCATCTGTTGTACTAAAAACAAAGAAAATAATCTCTAATTCCATTGTTTTTGATACAAGGTTTTGGAAGGAAACTCAGTTGACCAAAATCTTCAGTCACAGACAAGATACACATTTCCCAGCATGAAGAGAACGCAAAGATCCTGAAAAGTTCATAAATGAGTAAAACAACAAGTGTACTCTGTGCAAAGTCCTTTAAACCCCATTAGCTGAGGTTTATAATTAAAGCAGGAGCCAAGAGAACATCCGACATGTCATGTAACTGGGCCAAACATTCTGTTGAGTGGTACATGTAGTTGGCTGTCTTTGGTTGTAAATCAGAAAAATGGATTCAAGTCCAACAGTTTAAGTCCAACTGGCCAAGACAAATACTGTGGAGGTTTAGCAGCTTTCAGCGGTCAGCTAGTGACTCTGTGACCAGAAAAGCATCGATAAATAATCCGCTGATCACAATCAGATGAGATTCAGTTAATTGGTTGGATCCTTTTGAGTGAGATCGCTCATAAATCTGATCTTTCTCCGGTCAGTGAATGCATCCTACCTAAACCCAAACCAAGTTGTTGTAGCAGGAAAGACTCTAAATTAGCTACTGTTAGTATCAGTGAGATGTTTAGAGGAAATTCAAAAGCTGTAACAACAACATATTCAAAAGGAAATTGTATTTCTGTTGAATCATGGCAGCATCATGCGACCAAAATCACTCATCTTTGATTTTGGTGGTTTGCTACCCAACTTTTGGGGGTTTAAAAAAGATAGACGTCAATTTGTGAGGTTTCACCGAGGTGGCAAAAGGACAAATCCACCTGGGAGCAACTTCAGCGTGAAACAGGAAGGCTCAACGTATCACTGGCTCCAACCTCTGTCTGTCACAATGCCTACTGGATTTGGTGATGTTAGCAGAGTTGCTTTCTCTTGGTAAAACACATAGAAACCACTGTTTACATTTAGCATTGCTAACGTTGCTAATCAGGCTAATCAGCAATTGGAGATGCACTTCTTGTTTACTGCTTTCAGACTGCGCTTCGTCCACGCTCCCAGCTCTGTGCCGGCCAGACAGCACCTCCCGGCGGTGCCGAGCCCCCAGTCAGGAGGCTGGGAGAACGCCGGAGAGTAGCGGCTGAATATGAGGTTTGTCCAAACAAAGCAGAGAGGAAAGGCTAGAAAGGTGCTGAGTGTGCATAACTTCATACGAGTGTTTATGCTTCTGTGTCAAACAGGAAGGAACACTAGATCTCAAGCAGTATTAATTTTAAAGCTAAATTGCTTTCCCCCTTTTGACAACGACCGTGAAGACGGTTAACAGGCAGCGATCAGACGATTGTAGACTTTAGATTGAAACAAAAACACAGACAGACTCACCACTTTCGCTCTTCTCGATCACATCCACCGTCTCGCCAGCCTTGAGGTTGATCTCCGAGTTCTCCTGCCTCTCGTAGTTGGCCACGGCCACGTACTGCTCCAGCACCATGGGCTCTGAGCTGTCAATCCCTGAGGGGAAGAAACAGGCCGTCAGCCACCTGCCGGCCGTGGCACCCCGCGAATGCCCGCTGCACCCTAAACCCCCACCGCCGCCCCTGCCGGGCATCCGGTGTGTGGCCATCAGCCGACCCCGACGCCCTGCCGCCACACCGCCCCGTCCAACCAGAGAACAGCCTCCTAAACCGGCTGCATCGTCCCAAACGTCTGGCCATACAGCTGTTCCAGAGAAAACAACTGAGGAGCATTGGAAGGAATCAGACCAAGAAGAGGGAGGGACAAGAAAAATGTTTGCAGGATGATCTTCATCCTCCAACTACAGAAGATCCATTAGCAAAGGCAAAGCGGCAAACCCCAAAAAAAGGCAAAAGATGGTTAAAAAAAAAGCGTAAAATGAGAAGAAACAGAGGAGCGGCTGAAGAGTGGGAAGAGAATGAGTGGAAGAATGGAGAAGTTTCCCTGTGGAAACTCAACAGTGGTAGAGAGGAAAAGCCTCCCCTCCACCGCCTCTGGGAGCCAGCCGTTGGACGGGGAGTCTGGGGGGTGGGAGCGGGGGGTGAACACCAATCATAGCAGTCAGCACTGCTGGCCTTAAATAGAAACATATGAGTGGATCAGGGAGAGGGAGAGAGACCCGGGGAAAAGGAGGCTGTGCCGCTGGTCTGGTGAGACAGTGGGAGAGGAGAGTGTTTCAGACGGAGTTTGGTCACTTTGTTTTCTCACTCTGCTGTTTTCTGATGTCTCGGCTTTTAAGAGTTATTCATTATTTTTGCTTTGCTTGGTTTCTGAAAGAGGAGCTGAACAGATTCAGATGAACTGAGGATGACGCGTGTTCAAGGGATGGAAAATATTAAGCCAATCAGTGAAGACTCCAACTGTAAACACACATTTGAAGCAAATATCTGGGGTGTGAAAATATGTAGTTTTTCAATAACTGGGAGCCATGTGCTACACCTCATATATAGAAATAACGATTTAAAACTCGAAACAAAACCAAGGATGAAGACCGACGAGAGGAGTTGTGGATTTCTGGGACACCTGCTGTAATAGTTTAAAACTCCAAGAGTTGAAGCACTCAGGGAGAGGTTTGACCGTTCCTCTTTGCACCATCGCAGGCGTCCTGGTTTCTATTTTATCCTCTCTGCTCTTCAGCAAAGTCCGCAGGGTTTCTGCAGGGTTCACAGTCTTGGGGCCTGAGATGGTCTTGAAAGAAGGTTAAAGGTTGAAGTAATTTGGAATTTGTTGATTTTGTTGATTTGGAAACATGTTTTGGATCATCATCCTGCTGCAATACCCTGTATAATTTCAATTGTGTTTAATGCCATGCATTATGGAAAAGAAACAGACTGACAGCATCACAGATCCTCCACTGTACTTACCAGTGGGTATGCGGTGCTTTTCCACATATTTATCTTTAGTTTCATGCCTGGAATATATTTTGTGGAAAAGCTCTGTCTTAGTCTCATCTCACCAAAGCGCATAGTTCCAGTTAATTGAATACTATAATAATAATAACAAAGTGTTATTTTTCTCATGTTGTGTAAACCTGTCCTAACTACACTGTCTTAACCATATTTTTTATATTTTTGCCGTTGTGTGTGTCTGCATGCTTCCATTTCTGTTTCACTTTGCTGCTGGAACAGCTGAATTTCTCCACTGAGCCACAATAAAAGATGTTTCTATGAAAGTCCCAATAGAGATGCAACTGTTTGTGATGATTGGACAGAAATGCTTTTCCCCTTTTTCCTGATATGCACACCAAACAACCAGTTGGCTTGTAGATAGTGGCTAATAGTTTTAAGAGAACTCTGTTACTCCACGAAACCCGTCTTTGCTGCAGTGAGATTTGGTGATTTTTTTACCTCCCTTAGCAGCCTGTTCATCCACCTAATGGCAAGAAATGGACCTTTGTCATTTAATATTTATACTGCCGGGACAGAAATCTCATAGACTACTTACTAGATGTTCCGGGAAACAATGGCAAATGTAAAAATTTGAGGTATAAAAAATTAATGCTTTACTTACGTGTATTTATAAGGGTTACAGTGTTATTGTCCCATTGGGGGTTATTTTTCCCTATTGGACAACTGTGTAGAAGATAGAAGTTTTCTAAATTTTTCAGAGTGAGGCTATGCTACTTCTTTGTGAAGTTAGCATGGAAGCTTTTTCTCCAGGTTTTCTGATGAGTTCAGAGTTAATGGAAACTTAAACCTTTGCAGTTAATTTTTATCAATCGTTTCCTTCTCTGGAAAAGGCTTTTCTTGAGTGTTCAGAAAACAATAAAGAATATTTAAAGTTTAAAAATTTGTTTGGAAGTGTGAAAAACTTGTTTGCTATTTGGTATTAGAACAAAACACCAGAGACCTGCAAAGTTGTGCACTAAGGAAGCCTGGGAAAGTGGATGAGTCAAGTTAAAGCCTGTGAACAGGGCTTAAAAATATAATTAAGCATCTCTAAATGTCAAGTGAGTTGGCAGGGAACAAGAACAGCCCATAACTTTACTTCCCCACTGGGCAAGACCGAGTGTTTCTCTGCTTTCTTTCAAAAACTTCAACACAAGTGATGAAGCGGGGAGACTAGGTTAAGCCTGAGGGTTAAAGGAAGCACATTTCCAACTATTGAAACCTGCGATGTTGATGGAGACTCCGCCTTTTTCACAACATACATGAATCATTAAAACCTCTAATCTTCTTTGTGAGTTTACAGCCACATGCAAAAGCTTTCTGCAAGCTGTAGATAATTACATTAGTAAAAGCATTGAAATGAGAGTTTATTGTTTTTGGGTAGCTTAGATGCACAAATATATTCGCCTATAAAGCTCACTCAGGCCATACTCTGAATAATGCATGCCAGCGAGCTTTAATAATCACCACTACCCAGATCAGGACAAATCTGGAATAAGCAACATTAAACATGAACACCATGGAGTTTGCGAAACTCTGTTAGCTCTTGTAGAAATGAATATTCACACAGCTGGTTTGCAGTAAACAGCCTGAGCTGCAGAACAGGATGGGAGGGGATAAAAAGAGGACAGACTTCCAGGGCAGGGGAGTATTACATGTAATAAATCCTGTTTTCAGGGAGTTTAACATAAAGGAAGAATTATAATGGGTGGGAACTGCAGCAGCACAGGGTGGCATAATGTGTGCATGAAAAAGGGCCGTGCTTTATAACATGGGAATAATAATTAATTATTGTTCTAACTGCAGCCCATGTAAACAAAATGATGGAAATAATGTTTTAATTAGAACAGGACCGAATGGGACAGCTGCCTCCTACTTTTAATGAAGCTCTGATATCCTTGATTCCAAAAAAGGATAGGGATAGCACGGACCCGGCAAATTATAGGCCAATCAGCTTATTAAATGTAGACTGTAAAATATTAACCAAGGTGCTGGCTGTGCGCTTACAACAAGTCCTTCCTAGTATTATTCATCAGAATCAGAAAACCCGCTCCTCCTCTGATAACATTAGAAAATTGTTACATCTGATGTGGTTGAGTCAGTCAAAGGAGGAGCCAGTCGTTGCTATCTCCTTAGATGCGGAGAAGGCGTTTGATAAAGTGGAATGGAGCTTTCTTTTTTCGGCTCTCTCAAATTTTGGATTTGGACCCTCTTTTATTAAATGGGTCAAAATATTGTATAAAGAACCAAAGGCTGCTGTCGTAACCAATGGCATTATTTCATCCTTTTTTAACTTATCACGTGGGACCCGTCAGGGTTGTTCTCTCAGTCCATTATTATTCATCATGTTTATTGAAACTTTAGCAGTGAGCATTAGGATAAATAAGGACATCAAAGGAATATTATGGGGACAACAAGAACACAAACTGCTTTTATATGCAGATGATATTTTATCACTTATAACACATCCGCTTACATCTTTGCCGCACCTGATGGACACTATGCAGATGTATTCGACGGTTTCAGGGTACTCAATAAATTGGGCTAAATCTGAAGCCATGCCATTATCTTCTTTATGCAATTCACACATGGTTAAAGATTTTAAATTAAAATGGGTACCTGAAGGTATGAAGTATCTTGGGATTAGGCTCAGTAGGGAATTGGAAGCGTTACCTTCACTAAATTTTGATCCAGTGCTCTCAAAAATTAAAACAAATTTTGAAAAGTGGGGAAAGATAAAACTAACATTATGGGGTAAGATTAATGTTATAAAAATTATTACCGTCCCTCAGTTTAATTATGTGCTTATGATGCTTCCTATTACAATTCCACTTGATATTTTTAAAAGGTATGAAAATTTAATTAAACATTTTTTGTGGGAAGGTAAAAGAGCTTAGAAAAATTATATGCTCCTAAGGAAAAGGGCGGCCTAGAACTTCCAGATCTTAAGCTCTATTGCTTGTCATTTGAAATGGCAAAATTAGTTAAACATTGGGAAGGTGAGAATGGGCAGGAATGGTTACATATTGAAAGGAATTGCCGTTCAATCCTAAACACAAATTATCTCAAAAGATCGACACAACAAATCCAGTTTATGTTCATTCTTGTAAAGTTTGGTCAAAGGTACACAAACTGTTAAAGCTCCCACATCAGGTAGAGCAGTATGCATCTCTCTGGAATAATCCTGAGATATGTATTGGTAAAACACCTGTGTTCTGGAGGCAGTGGCATTCACGTGGCATATGCATCATTGGTGATTTGTACAAAGATGGACAATTCATGTCCTTCAATGAACTTACTCACACGTTTAATTTGGAAGGTAAAGCAAATTTTTGGAAATATCTACAGATGAGACATTGTGTTACCTCAAAATTTAAAAAGATTGTAGAAAATGACATATTGAATTATATTAAGATGCCGCGTGAACGACACACTGCCTCTCAATTTTATAAGATGCTAAATTATAATCTGAGTAGTGAATCGTCGAATATTAAACTTCTATGGCAGAAAGATTTGAGAAAAGAGTATACCAAAGAAGGATGGTTGGGGGTACTGTCAGAGAGTGGTAAATATGTGAAAGAGGCCAGAAGTAAATTTATACAGTATAAGGTGCTACATAGATATTATCATACACCTACGAGGTTACATAGAATGAAAATAATGTCAAACAATAGGTATTGGAAATGTAAAAAAGAAGTGGGCACATATTTGCATTGTTTTTGGGACTGCTCTCTGGTTTCACCATTTTGGATTAAAATCTTGGAGGCTCTGAGTGCATGGCTTGGCTCAGAGATCCCTCAGACTCCAGAACTGTGTTTACTGGGAGACCGATCTCAAATGCCAAACACCCCAAAAGGAGCTTTTGCAGTTGTGATGGTCGGTCTGGTGACAGCCTGCAGGATCATCTTAAGACATTGGAAGACCACAAAGTGTCCCGAGTTAAATGAGCGGATTAAATCAATGACGGATACAGCTTCTTATGAAGTCATGCTCAACAACATGGATGGGAACAGGGACATGGAATGGGATAGCTTTTGGGACTCATTGAAAAGAACTATGGCTTCGAGTAATGTATCTGGATGAAGTCTGATTTTCCCGGACAATTACCTTTCTCAACTACTGAATGTTTTTGAATTGACACTGTAACATACATATAATATATGATTGTACCTTGGGTATGGGGGGGGGGGCGCGGGGTGGTGCACCAGCCTTTTTTGTTTTGTTTTGTATTTGTGTTTTATGTGAGATAATGTTCAGAAAATCAATAAAAAATTTGAATTAAAAAAAAAAAAAGAACAGGACCGAATGCTCAAATATTGTTTTTTTGCATTATCATATTCTAAACTTCCCTGCAAAATGAATTTGTATTTGTACGTTCACAAACTCACGAGAATCCATCTTGTGCCGCTCCGAACCTAAACCGGTTTGGGCCATTCACGTTGCAGTATTGAGGTTTAAGGCGGGACATACCGGTGCGAGGAAAACAAGAGCGGTTGAGCCCAGAGCCGAATCAACATAAACACGGCAGCGCAGGCGGACGCACGCGTAGCTGCTGCTCTCACATGTTTTTGGTCAGAATCCACAATTTCTTCTTTTAAAAAAAGAACAGCGAGAAGTGCCTTGACTAGCTTAACCTCGCTGTGGTTTCTCATGGCGTCTGCTGCTTACGTTTTAATTTGATACCATGATTGGCTAAAACCAACCTTTGGTAAGCAGGCACCAGGTGTCGAGTCGCCCAATCGGCTCAGAGAGTTCTGCTGAATGTTCCTCCCTCTCCCAACTGGATTCAAATGAAGCAGACCCAGATTGATAATGTGCAGAACTAGAGAGCTACACATTATCAGAGTGGCTGGCCAGATTACATCCACTTCAAAATGAACCGGTGGCTAAACTGGTTATAAAGCTTTACTAGATTCTAATTGCAAAAAAAGGCAAATTTAGTAATATCTCTATGAAGAACTTTCAAAATGACAATTAAACACGAAATACTGATAGATGAAGCAATAAATGGGTTATACTCGATGAATATTTTAGTTTAGCATGCTAGTTTAGAAATTAGCATGGCAAAAACACAGGACTTCCACGCACCGTGACAGCTTGTGTCTCTCATGGCCTGAGTTAAGAACGGACAGCAGTTTGGCTCTAATGCTAAGATAAGAAACGCTTTTCCTTCCACTTCTTCTACAAAATCAGACAGAAACGCACGAGACCACGGGGAGCAACCAAAGACGAAACACAGACTGAGTTTCAAAGCACTTGATATGCCACATGCATACCTACTACCGTCCTCATTCTGGCTCTGGCTCTACGTCCAGCTGCTGTGTTACCCAGGCAGGTTCATCCATCCTGAGATGGAGGAACGACATGCAGAGAGACAGAGAGACTGATTCTGAGCAGATGGGACATGCAAAGCAGATGTCCAGCGAGAGCTGAGGTGTGAAGAGAAATCAACAGAGAAAACAAACGTGACGCAGCCAGCCTGTGGCTCTCATGGCACATGCATATTGAACATGTTGAAGAAAGACACACACAAGGCTACCTGAGGCCTCTTTCCTCGGGCTGTCTGTAAAGCCGTACATCCACACTGCAGACAAAAGGGAGGAGGAACAGAAGAGGAGAGAAAGAGGGAAAGAAATTATTTAGCTTCACAGCCGACAGAAGCAACAGTAAGCAGAGGTAAATCAGAGTTGGCTCCAGAGTCTGGGCCAACTCCTCTGGGCGTGATGGACAGAAGGTGTTTCCTCGGCTGATGGATGAATGGATGAAGGGCGTCTAACTGGCCAGACTGATAACCACAATAACCACCCTGCCTGTTTTCAGCCTTCTTCCCTTCTCACATCATCCTTCCAGCATCTCTATCTGACTTTCTCCTTTTTCTCTCATCACTCCTGGAATGCTGCGGAGGGCCGTTATAACCACCCACCCCGTGCTTCCAAATAACAGGAGCCTCTCGCCAGGAAATTACATTTCCTTCACCAGAAGACCCACAGAGAGAAGGTGGAGACAAGGGCTGAGGAATGAGTCGGTGCCGAGGACCAGGTCTAACAGGTAGAAATCAGCTATCAGCTTGTTCTGAACGTCTAGTTGATCTTTTCCTGAATGCTGATGGAAAACAAAATCATTGTCGTAGCTTTAGCAGATGGGATTTTATTAGTGTATCTAAACCAGATGTCATTAACCTTTAGTTTTCAACCTGTTGACCAAAAAAAAAAAAAACCTTATAAAGGTTTTCCTTTAAACTACTAGTTTCTTTCGGTGTGGAAATGCCTTGCATTTATAGCATGAAAATGCATAGGAAAGCTGCTAAAGCGAGCATTTTTAAATCAGCCTCTCTGGCCAAGTGATGAAGAGCCACAGTAAAGGGTCTGAAGAGCCACGTGTGGGTCCGGAGCCGCAGGTTGCTGACCCCTGATCTATGCAAACGTTTTAGCTTTCCCTGAGTTTCTGTAATAAATTCTGTCTTGTGCAGCCCAAGAGTTCTGGTTCTGCCACATCCTGCAGGGTCAGGGTGAGGAGTCAGGACTGGAGGAATCTGTCAGCAGTGGCGGCCTGTAAATAGCTATAAATAGGGGTGCTGGGAGCCAACCCATCTAAACTGCATGAAGAAAGTGTAGACAGTGAACCTGAATTATGAACTAAAAGGTAATTATAACATTGGTTCTCTCATAAAATGTGTCTGACTTTTGATTTTTAAGCATTGCCATTCCCTTTGGATTTATGTTATTTATTTAGGGCTAATTAAAATGATTACGCTGAGGGGCGTTGGTCAGAGGAATGTGAATGGATGTCTGGATGGTTGTCTCCCATGTGACTTCTTGCAGGTTTCTAATTGGTCACTTAAAGATTTTCCTCGGGGCACAGCGCTCTGTGCCCGAGGCCAATCGGCACTTATTGTGTCATTCTTCCTCCAATCAGATTGTTTCACAAACCTGTCAATCAAAGCCACAACCCTGCCAGCTTAGATGTCACTCAAACACACAAACAACGACAAGACAGGAGAGAATGGTGCAGGGAGAGAAAAATCAGTAATTTATGTACAAAAAAAAGCTGATTCAGCAGCAGGCAAAAGGGAACTAAAAGTAAGTAAATCTTTCTTGAAATTAGTGCATTTTTCCTTGATTTGAGCAGGTAAATAAGACTATTTGCCAATGGAATAAAATGTTTGCACTTAAAATAAGAACAATTCATCTCCATCATCTTATTTCAAGTGCAGGCTATCTAATTATCTTATTTTAGAGTTAAAATACTCATTCCATTGGCAAATAGTCTTATTTAGCTGCTCAGATCAAGGAAAATTTCAAGAAAACTTTGCTTACTTTTAGTTTAGGACGGATTTATTTTCAAGTGGAACGTATCGTTGAGTTCGTGTCTGCGACCCATTTTAAAGGTTTTAAATGCAGCAAACAGTTTTTTTGACCGATTAAAAATGATGGATCAGAAGAGATTTGAGGAGGAAAAATTTTCCAAGTTTATCGTGTTCAGCGGTGTTGTTCTCTGACACTGAGGTATAAAAATTAACTCACAGGTTTTGAAAACCGTAATTTTTTTTAACCTAAAATCCTGAAGCTCAGTTTCATTTATAAAGCTGTCAGATATCTTGACATAGTTTTTAATTTGAATTCTAAAATGTTGGCATGTTTTTCCCTTCCTTAAATGCAACTAAATCTTAATCATGCCAGCAGCATCTAAGGTTTTCTACTCATATTCTCGTCTTCATAAGCATCCTAAAAGGCTCCTTCTTCAAAATCTTTCTCACCTTGCGGGATGTATTAAAGGTTAAATTGCTTCACCGAGAGCTTCATTTTTTTTCATGGATCTATTTCCCTTGAATTTTCCAAACTTTTGAGAAGTTTTCAGGAAATAATATTGAAGCGAACTCTTTTCACGTCGTTTTTTTCAAGCATTTTTTAGTGAAACGGACCAAATTCGTCCGCCGTGGAGCTTCAGAGAGGAGCAGAAAGATAAGAGCCCCGTGACTTTGACAACAATCCAGCAGCTAAAACTGCTGCCGCTGCAGATGGAAACGCCGTCAGGACAGCGCATGATGCAAAGCGTTGCCACATAGATCGCAATGTACAGCTAACAAGCATCGATCTGCCAAAAGCAAACAGAGAAAAGAAAATCACACACGAAGGACGCGAGCGATGTCAAAGCACAGGGAGAAGCTGGGTATTGACGCAACGTTTATCAAGAAGAGATACAAGAAGGAGAACTGATTTATCTGCAGCAAATGTCTGAGGGACAAATGACATTTATGTGCAAACGAGACGGAGGAGCGAGTGAATGGAGAAGAAGAAGCTGCAGCAGCCACCAAACAATAAAAACCACATCCAGGCATGAATCATTTCTGCTTTTAAATCAATATGTTGGGATACAGCATCCATCTACGCATCCGGTCCCACATATCTAAGGTCAGGACGTGAAGTTAACATCTCCAGGAGGAAAAGCAAAGTATCCCCAGCAACATCCTCCGGATTACCCAAGTGTTTTACCAGACGGGGGGAGATAACAGTTCCCAAAAGGCCAACAATGACTCTGGAGGAGCTGCACACATATACAACTCAGGTTGGATAAATGAAGCCTACAGATCTCCTTATGGGAGACGTGCAAGAAGAAAGCCACTGCTGAAAGAAAGCCATGACAAATCCAGTTTCTCTTCACCGTAGAAGACGCAGCAAACAGGTGAAGACGGATGCTCGGACCACATAGGACAGAAATTAAAGAAGTTTGGCTCACATTCAAAATGCTGCGTGTGCTGATGTTGCACATTACCCTGAAAACATCATCTACATTAAGAAACATGAGGGGGGCGGCATCGTGTTGTAGGCTTGCTCTTCGTCAGCGGGTGCAGGGAAGAGTTAAAGAGTTAATGTGAAGGAGAGTGGAGCTAAATCCAGGACAAACCTGGAGGAACAGTTCACCTTACAGCTGAACAATGACCTAAACATCCAGTGACAGCAAAGCTACAGTGGCATGTGTTAGAGCAAGCATCTGTCTGTGTTAGAATGGCCTAGTAAAAGTCACACACACATATCTGACTTTATTTTTCTCTGTTCTTCTTCCATGGGCGTGGCTGGCAGCTCCCCTGCATGTCGCTGAGAATGCTTCATGTATGAATTCCCAATCCTTTTCCTTTCATGGCGGCCCTCCTTTCTGGCTCTGCTCCAATTAAACACTGACAGACAGCGACAGGCTGGATTGAAAACACAAATTTAAAGCTTTTCTATTGGATTTAACGTTTTGAGCGTGTCCTTGACCCTTTCTTTTTTGTGCCTGTTGCTTTCAGTTTGATCCATAAAACTGATCAAAGAGCTGGATAAGATAAAGTTGAGTTAGCCACGGTGGACGGTACCAGATACCGGATGGGAGTGGGGTGTGGGCACAGTTTCTACCCCATCCCAGACCACAATGAGCCCTCTTTTCTCACCTCCTTCCCATTTTACTGAAACACTGTCCCTCCGGAGTCACTGCTGGGTAAACACACGAGCGACGTGGCTGTAAAGTCCCAACTTCACTGCCGTGTAAATCACCAACGGCACGGAGCAGCCTCTACCCCAGTTTAGAGCGCAGCGCAATGTTGAATAACACACTTTTTATGGGGCCTAAATGGGAGGTTTGGATGTCAAAGGTTTGACAAAGTGAACTCTGGTGTCACAAGCGGCGGCCCGACTCCCAGATCCAAATGAGCAGCGACGGTTTAACAGATCCATAAACACACTCTGGCCCCCGGCCGGACCTCCTACGCTTGTAAAAACACCGACGCACACCTAAAAACAAAGCCCTTCTTCCTGCTCTTCCTAAACACGGCCGGCCATTCCCATGTCGGCATGAAACCTTATCCTCGGCGCCACGTAAACACAGTCGGGCCTTTCTGACAGCATCAACTCCTGTGGCCCCTGCAGCGCCTCCCCCAGTCCCCCCAAATCTGACTCCCACGTGGGGGAGGACGAGCTTTATCTGCGCTGTGCTAAGGAAGACGAGACCCAGACCCAACCCTGTGGCAAAACACACATCTGACATCTAAAGTTCATCAACCCAAATCAGCACTTATATTATATTATATTATATTATATTATACCGGTTACCAGTCCATCACAGGGCAACACAGAGACACACAGGACAGACAACCATGCACACACACAACTAGGGGCAATTAGAGAGACCAATTAACCTAACGGTCGTGTTTTTGGACTGTGGGAGGAAGCCGGAGTACCCAGAGAGAAGCCATGCATGCACAGGGAGAACATGCAAGCTCCATGCAGAGAGATAGCAGGCCGGGGTTGGATTGGCAAAGCGGCAGTGTTTAAATGTTTTAAATGTTTCTGTTTGACATAACTTTAGAATGACCAAATGTGTAAATATACGCAGCGAGCTTCAACTTGTCTGCTTTGAGCAGATTCAGACAGTCTGCTGAGAACCAGCACCTTTGTGGGGTTCTGCACTGCTACACCCATTATAGCCATAATCCTGCACAAAGTGGATAAAACAGGGTAGAAAAGTCCAAACCGCATTGTAATGATAAATAAAAAAAATACAAAATGGCTTGAAAGTTAAATAAAGAGAAAAGAACATTGATGGACAGCCTGGATTCTGCTGTTTTCAGGGATGTCTGCAACATTCAGACGGGAGGTTCTGAATATGAGGGAGGTATCATGAAAGCGTGGATCCATCCTGCCTTGAACCAGCGGTTCAGGCTGGTGGTGTGATGAAATCAGACCTTATCCACCCCCTGATGGCCATCTACAGATGGCTGCTTCCAGCACGATAATTCATGAACATGAGCACGAGTTCATCGTTTGGTCCGCGGATCTCAGTCCGACCTGCGATGTGTCGGATGAGCAGATTCTTTGTGAACGGACAGAAGCTGTGTGACAATGCCATGTCAGCATAGATGGAAAGAAATCAGGGGAAAGTTTCTGACATCTTGTTAAATATTCTGTATGCAACGAAGAATGGAGGCCGTTCTGAAGTGGGTCCAACCCAGTGCTAATGAGGCAGAGGTGTCCAAACCACAAATGGGTCCCAAATGAGCCACACTTTGTAATAAGCTGTACCTAATAAAGTGGCCGGCCCGGTGAGTCTCATTGAACTGGTAGTCTTGTCAGCGACAAAGTTCATCATCACGGATTATGTTGTAGTTTTTAGTTTAGTTAAAAAGAAGCATCTCTGATTACAGCAATTTTATAAATGAGTAAAAAAACAGGTTGAAACTTTTAACCAGTCGCATCTTACAACTTTTCAGGTACAGAAAATATGAACAGTTCTTTAAAGACGACCGCTTGAGGAGAATCGGGTCGTCTATCAAGCAGAAACCATTTCCTGAATTAGCTCCTCAATAATTTTCCTTCTGCTTTTTGTCCAAGCAGAGATCCACAACACATTTACTGTCAGGCCCCCAGACGACCGAAGGCTTCTGCTAAGCAGCTAGTCTCCGGCTAATACCGTGTAAGAGCCATGCGACTGTTAAGTTGGCTAATGTGCTAACGATCCTTCAGTGGGGGAATGGATGAGTGGTCTTAAAGTCAAACAAGATGGCTGTTTTTCCTTGTTTTGGCTTATGTGGCTTAAGGCAAATGGCTTTACGGTGAGAACGGTGATCCCGACATCGTCCCGAAGACTTCGTCAGGCCTGGCTGTTCCTTTCTAATCTAAACTGACATCCACTGGAAGAGTCAGACTGTCGCCCGTATACTGAATTATTAAAACACTAAACATGCGTCCCAGGAGAAGCTCTGAGTTGGACCCAACAGAATAACAAACAGCCTCTCCCACGATCCAATTCAATCTCAATTCAATAACGCAGCACAACAATCATTCAATAATTACTTAAATGTGTCAAAACCTCAATGAAAAACATAAATATTTCACTGAATCTATGAGACAACAGTATGAAATATATTGTCATTGATGCATTAAAAAAACAGTTCTACATGTATTGAATCAATTATCAGTATTTAAGCCATTTGATTATGACACATATAAACAATTTAAGGAATGATTTATTTCGTTTTTTTAACACTTTTTTAACACTTCGACGACCCGGAGCTTCACGAGGCCAAAGGGGGACGGACGGCGTTGTGATGGACCACAGACTGACAGCTCCCACATCATGCAGCGCCATCCTCCTCCAGGAGCAACAAGCACAGACAGCAATCGGGTTTGGGTGAAGAGAAGCAGGTGACTTACCCGACTTGCGCTTGGAGCCATAGTCCCTGAGGGAGAAGCAACACAAGAGGGACATGGTTAGTGACAGCGGACGCTACCGTCCCACAGCAAACACTTAGTCAACACACGTGCATCCTGGTGCTGCAGCTCGGCTTCTGTGCGCTGGGAAACGCATGTGTTTGAGGGAGGGAGGAAAAAGGGAGCCGGAGAGGGAGGGAGCACTTTGGCCGGCTGCCTGTACTCTCTGCAACAGACACAAATAAGTCACGTGACGGCAGAGCAGCACCGCCATCTAATTTCCCCCTCCTCCCTCTATTCCCCCCGCGTCCTGTTAGAAGGGAAGACACACATTCAAAGGAAGGGGGATCAGTTTAAGATGCTTTGCTTAATGGACTCTAATGGGATTATGGCACAAGTCTGAGCTGCGGTTCTGAGGCTGACGCAGAGCGGCTGTACGTGAGTCCGCCTCGTCTCCCGTCCAGAGCAGGGCAGGCTGGGGGCTCAGAGGAGACGGGCAAAAATTAGAGTTCAGCTGAGGAGGCGAGGTGGTATTTATAGAAATACAGAGATGAAGAGCTCTCAGTCACTGCTCAGGTTATTCCTCCAAGTCAGCCCCATTATGTATGTGAAAGTCACCCCTGCTGCAGCATCTGAGGGAGACCGCTAAACGTCCGCAGAATCATGCTGCAGTAAAAGTATTATTTGACTTTTTCGACCTTCAGACTGCAGAGACTGGAATTTAAACAGCTTACACACAACACATGGGCAAAAACATGGCGATCAGCTGATGGTAGTCATTTCTCTACATATCTGTGCTCATCTATCTGCAGAGCTGGTAGCAGGGTTGCCCTGGCAACAAGAAGGTTCTGGTTTTGAAACCCGGCCTGGGGTCTTTCTGCATTGTGGGCTCTCTCCAGGTACTCCGGCTTCCTCTCCCGGGCCAGAAGCATGACTTCTAGGTTAACCTGTCTGTCTAAGTGGCCCTTCAGTGTGAAGGTGTGCATGGATGTCTGTTCTGTGTCTCTGTGTTGACCTGAGATGGACGGGCGACCTGGACATGGTGGACCTCACCAAAATTAAATGTCCCTTCCCTTCCCATTCAGATTTTCTTGTTATGGCTTGAAGTGGTCTTGACCAACAGTTTTCCGAAGCGTTTGCTTATCTCTGACCTTTGGCTGTTCCTCCCTTTCTCCTGTCAACTACCCGGACATTCAAGAGGTTTCGCTTTTGTCATTTGACTCTGAACTATGAATCAATGAGACCTAAAAAGGCTCCCAGTCTTCCAGGTTGAAACGGTTCTTTTGGGTCTTCAGCTTCAGTTTGCCCCCCTTTCTTTTGCTGAATTTTGAAAATACCAAAAATGTTCCTGTTTGACAGACAGAAAACAGTTTCATGTCCATGCGTGCAAACATTTCAGTTCAATAATTTGGTGTCTTCTCAACGAGGGATTGCAGGACAGCGAGGAAATTAACCTAGATTTTAATCCCGGCAATCAGAGTTTTGCTCTGCTCAGTCATAGTGAACTGAAAAGTACTTTCTGGTGGTAACACTACGTCACCAAGCTAGGATCCCTCATAAGCAGCTGGAGAGGAATCTGAAGACGACCAACAACAAACACTCGCTTTATCCTCAGAATGTCAATTTTACTGCTGTTCTTGTACCACACCGTGAACGGTATGCTGTCCTGGTCGGGTACCGAGGCTGGAGAGTTCATGGGTGGGAAAGAAGCCAAAGTAGTCCTCCAGAGAGAACTGTTGATGATAGCACCTTTAAAAGACGAGAGGAAAGCCTGGAGTTTCCAAAGTGCACAATAAGAAAAATGTCCAGGTGAGTTGGTATGAGCAGCTGGTCAGGAAGCTACCAGAAGGTGGACAGGGGTTAAACCATGGAAAGTGCATACAAGATCATGGCTGAGGGTCGGGTTTGAAGCACTTCAGTGTCCCTTTTGTAAGAGACTGGGAGGGTACCCATCAACTCAGCCGTCAATTAGGGGTAAAAACATGAAAAGATGCTCTCGCCAGTCACCTAAAGTCCGTAGGCGGTTGCTGGCT
Source organism: Fundulus diaphanus (assembly GCA_037039145.1). Lineage (NCBI taxonomy): Eukaryota > Metazoa > Chordata > Actinopteri > Cyprinodontiformes > Fundulidae > Fundulus > Fundulus diaphanus. Next base: position 3,879,438 of record CM073123.1, read on the forward strand.
TTCCCCTCCTGTCCAGCAAAGTGGACATCTTAAATTGGAGCAGTTTTGTTCACAGCTCATCCCATTAACGAGGGACCTAATCTTGTCAGATATGAAGATGAGTAAATTGAACTGAAGGATTAATGCAGCGGAGGGCAGCAGGACAGGAACTGTTCCCTGCGGTGCAGCCGGTGGTCCAGGTAATGACCTTTCACTGCGTGGGATTAATGAATCCCTCCTCCAGTGTGTCCGTGACGCCGCTCCGTCTAACAAAGCGACACATTGTCACGGGTACAGGTAGGCTACCATCGCAGGGTAAAATCTGTCTGCTCTGAGCCGCTGCAGACGCAGATTCCTGGTGCCACTGTGCTCTGCTTTCTCCGATCCCTTGTGATCTGATGCATCCGCCTCTCTGTGGCTGGCTTCAGCGGATGAATGAAGCCTTTATGTCGACCTCTTTATGCCAAGAACTCTGTGCACCAGCAACCAGAATATGCTTCGCTGTCCCTGAAGAGGGACGCGACATGACTTGAAGCCATGCATCATCCCGTCCACCTGAAGTCAGGCAGGACACAACCTCTAAAGCACGAGGAACGATATTGCTTTCTTCCCAGGGGGCAAAGACTTAAAGTGGAGCACAATGAGCTGTGCTCTGCGGCATCCGGATGGGTCTGGCTGGAGAGCCGGCGTTGGACAGAGAGTCTGTCAGAGCGAGCAGAATCTCTGCCTGGATGGCTGCTATTTTCACACATCCGGCCACAATTCATTAAACATGCAGATATACATGAAGATATAAACGTAAATACTGCATTAACTAACGCACAACCCTTTCTTTCTCATTGTCTCATGAGTTCACACTAAACCTTTCTTGTTCTATGTCGGTCAAGATTAACCAAAATGTTTCTATTCGGTTACATTTCACAATAATGAGATAAAGAACTTAACCTTTTTCAATTTCAGAGGTCTACCTATGTTTAACAAAATGACTTTAAAGCTGTTTAACTTGAGTTAAAAGTTCTGGGTTCCTTCCACTAGCTTCCCACTATAGCTAGCTGAAATTCTGGCCCATTTCTCTGGACAGAACGGGTGTAACTGGGCCCACTTGGCCCACACACAGAGCTCTGATGAAACGTTGACTTTGTGGTGCGTCAATAAGCTATAAGTAAAGTTCAACGTACTTGGATCCAGTCTAGTTAGTAAGAATTGGCTCAACTTCTTCTATTTGTGAAGAATTGTTGCATTTTTTTCCAACTCTGCGATTAAAGTCCATGAAACATATAATTTGAAAAATCTGTCCGGAAAAAAATCTGATTGTTTGGTTTCTGTTAAACAGGTGTTGTTCTTCTCCACTTTCTCCATGTGCTTTTTTCAGTTTGCAATTCCTTTTAAATGTATTACTATTGCTTGTTTCTTATCCTACATTTACCTGTGTTATTTATATGCGCCTTAAATCGCTTGGAAAACTGACCAGGGAGGGTCATAGATGTTGAAAACAGCGAATCAATGTTTATTAGCGTAACCGCTGTGACTGAACGACACCGAGCCGCCTCCTCATCAGCGACCGTTTGAAGAACAAATGCTTCCTGAGATTATCGCCTTAACCTCTCTTTGTCTCCCACACCTTCTGCTTGAACTCCAGATCCATCATCATCCCCAACTGCTGCCGTGTCACACCCTAATCTGCTCAGGAGCCCCACATTACCTTCAGCCGGCCCCCGGAGGCCCCCGGCCTTTGCACTAACACCGCAGACGCCTTGTTCGAGGAATAATATTCTGGATTTGCTGATTTACCAGAATAGTTTATGAAATCATCACAAATAAATTACCATCGCAGCAGCTTCTGTTTTATATGATCATCTTAGTGGGTCTGGTCATGGTTATAGTATCTCGGTGTCTTGTCCGCAATGAAAGCACGAAGCCGGGATGGAGAGACGGACTGAGGCTTATGGTGCACCAAAGTGAGGCTGCTGTTCCGGGATGTCGGGGTGAAGAAAAAGTTACGCCAAAGGCTCCTGGTCTTCATTCAGTCTATGTTTCAACCTTTACCAATGATAACAGGATGTGACCAAAAGAACGAGATTCTGGAGAGAAACGAGACTGAAATTAGCTTCCAAATGAGAAGTTTGGACACCTGAGCAACAGTCCAGACATTTTTCCCCTTAAAGATGCTTCTGACACCTTTGGTTCAGGAAAGACTTCCACAAGGAATGGAACAGCTGTAGTCCATCTCCTGGTAGGTCTCTGTGTTACGGCTTTCCAACCTAACAACACACCTCCTTATTAAAAACCCTTTTGTACTGATCTACGGGATCATTTCATCTTCTGAAAAGAGAAGATCAAATGAAAAGAGAGGTTTCATCAGTTGTGAGACATGATCATCAAAATTCACAGACAAAATGTTTCAAACGTGTGTTTGTGATTAAAGTGTCTTAAACGAGCTTCACTCTTGGCAAAATAAACCAACTTTTTAGTGAAACCTAGACAGAGGCGTACCTGTTCTGTTGTTCATGACGCTAAAACAAAGAACACTGAGCCTGCAGCGAACATGCAGGTCAGAAAGGGAGCTTTCTTCTGTCTTTCTGTCTGCAGCCCAACCAGAACTCCTCTCACATCAGATACACATTATCACCTACTTATTCCAGATTAACCCCCAAACAACCAGCCTGTTCTCCCCCACCGTCAGCCGGGGTAACCCTCCTACTTAAAACATCGCCTGCATGGAGCCCGAAAGCTGACCAATCACACAAGTTCATGACTTATCCCTGCAATAATCTGATAATCATGCAGCCTCCTTCCACCTCCTGCAAACTCGACCCGAGCTCAGACTCTGTTGTTACTCACACAGAGGGCTGTGGGGGGGGAAGATGACTGATCATGTCTCTGCCGCGGCCAATCAGTGGCTGAAATCACAGCAACGATGCAGGATGCGCTCATTAATAAGGAATCTGTCGACATTACGGTGTGCAGAAGACAGATAAGTCATTTTAAGTTGACACTTTTCCAATTAGAGACAGATAAAACAATCCCAGCTTCAAAAATGTCGGTTTGATGATGATGATGATGTAAAATCATAGCGCTCCCAAAATAAAAAGAAGGGAGAAAGGGGGGGGGGGGGGTCCAGGATGAGAGAATTTCAATGCAGTGGAAATATATCTGGACAGAGGAAGAGGAGCGCTGCCGTAAATACAAGAAAGCAAGATGAGAGGAAGAGAGGCGTTTGATCAGATCTGAAATGAGGGGCAGGAACAGGGAGGAGCAGGACCGACATCTGAACTGGACAAAGCAGCTTCATCTATCTGGACTGTGCAGTACGCCACCATGTGGACAGATGTTGTACAGCAGATTGGGCTTAAAGCTCTAAGACAGCTGTGCAGCCACGACAAATAAAAGCCAGTGTGGAGTCCTGGCAGGTTCTGCGTTAAATGGCTGAAGGCCCACAGAGGACAGTGATCTCATTTTGTTTCCAATGAGTTAGAACAGGGACGGAGCACGGATATGTTTTCCTCGTTTTTACAGTCAAAGGCTTTTTGCATCAACTTTTACACAAATTAAACACTAATTTTAAATACCTTAAATTAAACATTTATTGGAGTAGCATAATTTGCCCCAAGATATTTAAAAAACATCTAATTCATTCATGCAGAAAAATGTTGAAAATTTTTTATTTAATGGCAAAATTAATGACGTCGCTTACAGTTTGTAATCAATAGAGGTAACTGAAATGCTTTTTAAATCTTTACTCTGAAAAGTATGTTAAAACTGAACCAGAGAGAAACCCTTCTGGACGGGGACAGATAGATGCCGCCTCAGTCGTGTCTCTAATAGAGACGGTCCACCGTGATTTGGACGAAGAAGCCGTTTCTCTCCACACAGATGCATGTGTGGAGGTCGCTGCTGAGACTTTGACTAGGACGGGGAGCTTAGTTCAGATAACTCAAAGGATGCATATGTGGCAGATTACACAGAACTGGTTCAGCAGACACAGAACCAGCCTTCTTCTAGGTCCATCTCAGTCGCTGCATTTAAGTCCTGCAGAACAATGGAGGGGACCCAGTCCTGGAGAGGACCCGGGACTCTGGACCATCGAGATATTGTCCTCTAAATGCTCCAACATGCTCAGACCTTAAGAGGGAGGACCCCAAGTGTATCTTTTTTTAAAATAAATATAAATATTCCTTGAAATTTAAAATAGCTTTTACACAAAGAAGAGCGCTTTCAATTTATCGTTAAGGATTAGGAGTCGATTTTAAAACAAGAAAGTCTTTATGCTGCTTTCTTAAAATAGTTTTTTCCTGTTTGTTATTTTTTGACACTAAAATCTTCTGAAGAAACCAAGAATATTAAAAAGTGTTTTGTAGTAAGGCTGAGAGAAAACTGTTAAAAACAAGTTGAAGAGGCTCTGTCCATCCACTGAAGTTAAAATACGTGGAACAAAAACAATAAAAACAGACGGAAGTAAAGAATTGGAAGAAATTGATGCAACAGCCTCTAAATGCTCGCGGTTGGCAGTTTTATAAATATAATCCAAAGACTCACATCATCAAAACTAAGAGGAGGAAACATGTAAAACACAACAGAATCCTCCCACTGATAGATTTCTATTTCATAACAAAGCTGTGTTGAAGCAGAACATCTAAACGCTGCAGGACACGGGCCACTGAGGCCCCCAGTTTGAGACCAGCTTTCAATGTTTTACATTTTTAAAACTCATCGCTGCAGCAGCTGCACATTTGTCTCCACCAAACAAAGCAAAAGTGTTTGATTTTAGTCGTCGTTGAAAGATTTTGAACATAAATTTCCTCAAATGATGCTGAAATTTTTTTTTTTAATTATTACAATTTCACGTCAGGCTTCTCATAACTCATGGAATGTGTCAATAATATTTTGTATTTGTTAATTCAACATGATTTATTTCAACATCAAGAGCAATGCGCGCAAATGAAGCTGAGTGGTCTCCTAAAGGAGCCCTGGATTTAAAAAAGCAATCAGCTGATTGCCTCAGAGTGACGTCACTTCACAGCCCCAATGGTCCCTAACAGATGCAGTATCAGCTTTGGCCGATAGGGGTCAACATTGGGCAAATACAAAAAAAGAAAGAAGAGGCCTTTATTGCCTTTGTTCTGACTATATCATGGCCACTTAGTGGGTTCTTTTACAGAAAGAGTGAGTAAAAAATAATAAGAAGAAGATTTCAAACACCTTCCAGGCAGAAAATCAGAGCAAAGGTCAACCTAACTCATCCCATGACGATTTCTGAAACTCCAGCTAAAGAGAAATCCAGAAGAGCTCAGACCAAGTCTTGTCCCAAGAGGATCTCTGTCCCCCGTTCTTCCTGCATAATCTTCCTCGCCCCGTCACGACCAACTCAATCCATCACACCCATGTGGCGGCCGGCCCCTCCCAGAGCTGCTGCTGTGGCGAGCCTGGCTCAACAACTCCCGGTGAGTAAGCGTGCATCAGCTTAGGGGAGCAGAAGTGAGTCAGACGCTGCATCTGGGTGAATGAGTGCATCCACCTGAGGGAGGGACAGCAAAGAGCCAAAACGGGAGAGCGGAGGCCGGGGAGAGGTGAAATAACCTGAAAACGGTCGACAAGCAGAAACAATTCAGGTGCTTTGAAACAGAAATGGGTTTGAACACCTTCTATGGGACTGTGACTGCAAAAAATGATATATATATTTTTTTTAAAAATCAATGAATGCTCAGTCACAAATAAAAACAGGACGTCCCCGAGGCTCAGCTGAGCGCTCCTACCGGCGCTGACATGCTCTGAGAGTTTAAACGGACTGAAGACGGTGCTGTTCGCCGCTCGTCGGGTCTCCATTGAGTGCAACTGAGCCTAAAAGCTCATCCATTAGGGTTGGGAGAGCCTGTGGCCTCGTTCTGAACAGAAGACAGCTGGAGGCGGGGGAAAGTGGTGGAAGATGAAGGCTGAACAAGCTGCACTGCTCAATCTCATTGGATCCAGAAAGCAGTTGGCTTTGGCCTAGAAGAGCGGGATCTACCTGGGCTCCAACACGTACCTGGACCAAAGGAGAGCTCCCCCTTCAGCAGGAGACCAGAAAACAACTAAAATAGTTTTGAGTTTCATATTTGAAACTCTCAAATTGCTTTTACTTAAGACGAAAACATTTAAAACGTCGTGCTTCAACATTAATTGAACGACAGATTGTGTGTAGTAAAGCCGGAGGTTCCACCCTATCAAGTTAGTTTAAAAATCACCAATTTTTACAGCAGGTGTAGGTGAAAAAGCACAAGTCACTCCTGTTTACCGAGGTTTTTTTTTTTTTTTACTAATTACGTTAAGCGATCAGAAAGGACAAACACCATTGTGAGAATTGTTTAAAGCGGACATATAATCCACTTTTTTAGCCCTTAAATACATTTTGTCGTGTACTTGGAGTCTCAAGAAAAGCTGAATGTACTCTGTCCAGGAGCTGCATAGATATCTTTATATTCTGTTTGGCTCATATTGTTCAAGCCGTTCAGTTTTCTCTGTTCTCTATTATGTGTTTTGAACAATTATGTCGCAGTATTTGCTGCAGAGCTGCTAAACAAGGTCATGGACTTCCAGGATTACCGACTTTGAAAATCCACCTCTTTTTTTCTGCTGAAGGATGCCGAAGCTACAAGTGGATGAGCGAAAAAATGTTCAGCTGTCGGGTGTGTTAACCCACATAATTCATTAAATCCCAGCAGACTACAAAAATGGCCGGATGGGGGGTTATCCAGATTTAAAGAGACGGCGCCAAAACGAGTCGCAGCTCAGAACGGGGGTAAAGGAGGCGCTGCGGGGCAACAATAAGGAGGAATTCAGACCGAAGTGCATTTCCACTTTATATAGACCACAACTGAAGGGTTTAAATGTGAAAAGGAAGACATTAAAAAGCCTGATATGTCCCCTTAAATACAGCATTTATACATGCAGGCGAGGGTATTCAGGGTAAAAAGTATTTATTCAATCTGTGTAGATTAACTGGAACCACTTTAGTACAAAAAAAAACCCCAAACAAACATCAGCGCCTTATCTACATGCAGACCCCAGTCAGGCATAACATTATGACCACTTGCCTAACTGTGTGTTAGTTCCCTTTTCTGCTTGTAACACCACTCTGTCATGGACAGACCCCTGAGCGTGTGCTGTGGTAGCTGCCACCAAGATGCTAACAGCAAATCCTTTAAGTTGTAAACCGGGGGCTGGATCAGACTCGTTTATCCATATAGTCACACTGCACCGTGTTCCCATGTGTTCTCCAGCTAAGCAACGGCCACACCCCTGACCCATTATGTGATGTAAAAGGAGAATATCTTCCATTAATCTGCTGTCCCCTTCTGATGCTCACCTGCTCATTGTCTTCAGTGTTGGTGACGGACGGGGTCAGCAGGGCTCCTATGCTGGTCTGCAGCTATGCCGCCATGCAGCCTTCCCTTTCCAAATGCACCTACGAGCCTTGGTTATCCGTGTCCATGTGGCCAGCTCACCACTTTGGACCAATCTACTGACCGCTGCAGACTGAGAACCTGATCAGAGCTGCAGCTTTGGAGATGCAGGGACTCAGCTGTCCAGCCATCACAGCTGGATCCTCGTCAAACTGGCCCAGAACCCCTAATGCCGCCATTTTTCCTGCTTCTGACACATCAGCGTTGAGAAAAGGATTTATCTATCCCACCCCATGATGATATAATCACATAATCGGTCGTTGGTCATAATGTTATGCCAAATAAGAGCAAACTGACTTTTTCAGCGTTTTAAATGAATTTAATTATTTTTCCACCAGCTGTATTTTATTTACCGGTTCCTGTGACTCTCTGTTTCCACTGGAAAGTGGAACATAAAGTCTTTGGATTTAATCAACATGGTGATAAAATACCGCAAAAAGAGACACACACACACAGTGTGATGGATTAGTAATAATGCAGAACAGTCCATCCATCTCAGGGTTTCTTTCCGCCACAACACACACACACACACACACACACACACACACACACACACACACACACGTACTGTGAGACACTCGGGACTTTAAATCATCTGATGAGCTCATCCCGAACGCCCCCATCCCTCCATTTCTCCATCCCTCCTTCCTCCAATCCCTCCATCACCAGATACATTTTCATTTAGAGGATGCGCTGAGGTGAAAGAACCAAAGAGCCACATCCACTCCACTCCTTAGAGCTTCTGACGTTTAACACACCATTAAGTGAGCAGAGCGAGCGCCTCGCCCCACACTGAGTGTTGTTGTTCTTTCTTTATATATACTGAGGCAAAAGGAGAGAAACCAGAGAAGGTTCTGTATCGATTTTGTCAGAACTGGTCCAAACTGCAGCTCTCCATCAGGCTGAAGAAGACGTCGTTCAAAACAACCCTCTGCAGTCAGAGTCTCTCAGGGCTACATTAAAGTCCTCTTGGTGCAAAACTTTTTAATGATTTCCCTCTTTATTAAATCTGTGACACGTTTGTCTGTCAGGAGGAGAATTACTCTTTAAAGTCTGAGTTGTTGGGTTGTGTGTTAGAATTGGGGATTGGACTCACAGCTGGAGATGAGAAATCCTGCACAGAGGGCTTTAAATGTGTGAAAAATGGGAGGTGAAGGGATTGCTGCTTCAGTTTCTGCCCCATATTCCTGTCTTAGATTAGTAGCTGATGATGGGTGGAAAAACCACAGCACACTCTTGAGTCAGCTAATGTTTTATTATATTTTGCTTTCAGGCAAGTGGTCTCAATCAATAGTTGGAGGCTTTCTGAAGGTCTTTCAGTTTCTTTTCACCTTATTTCAGTTGTTGTACCTCATGTACGCACAGTTAATGTCCACGTACAGAACCAACGGAGGAGTTTCCTTTCATCGTCTATACCTGCTTTTACGTGCAGCCACACACCTAAGGGCAGTTTTCAAGCGATCAATTAATCTAACGGTCATGTTTTCGGACTGTGGGAGGAAGTTGGAGTACCCGGAGAGAACCCCTCGCATGCGCAGGGAGAACATGCAAACTCCATGCAGAAAGATGCCAGGCCGGGATTTGAACCCAGGACCTCCTTGTGTTCTATTTTTAGGATATACAAAAAAGTGCAGAAAAGTCCAGACACAGGAGCTGAGAGATTCCTCCTGACCTTCACTTCAGGTACTGGAAAAAGTGTCATCATTCAATCTCTTCTACCAAAGCAGGAGATTTGTGGGTTTGCTGCTCTGGTGAACACAACGCTGGGGCGGAAACACATCCGCGGTTATCACTGGAGGCTGCTGAGCAATCTGCTGAGGGTTATTACACCATTTGTAAAATAAATGGTGTAACGCCCCTAAATGGTTGATAGACCATCGTTTTATGAAGAGAAAATTGTGTTCACATGTGGAAAAAATCTGACCCAACAGTCCTCTGTTAGCATGTCAAAGTTCATGAACAGGAACCATCAGGAAAAGACTGAACATGTTCAGCTGTGTTGAAGAGCGTTTATTTTTAGTAGAACTGATCACTGCAACGGTGTTTTCACAGGTCTGCCTAAAAAGTGGATCAGACAGCTGCAGCTGATCCAGAACGCTGCTGCCCGCGTCCTCACTAAGACTAAGAACGTAGAGAACATGAACCCGATTCTGAAGTCCTCACTAAGACTAAGAACGTAGAGAACATGGACCCGGTTCTGAAGTCCTCACTAAGACTAAGAACGTAGAGAACATGGACCCGGTTCTGAAGTCCTCACTAAGACTAAGAACGTAGAGAACATGGACCCGGTTCTGAAGTCCTCACTAAGACTAAGAACGTAGAGAACATGAACCCGATTCTGAAGTCCTCACTAAGACTAAGAACGTAGAGAACATGGACCCGGTTCTGAAGTCCTCACTAAGACTAAGAACGTAGAGAACATGAACCCGGTTCTGAAGTCCTCACTAAGACTAAGAACGTAGAGAACATGGACCCGGTTCTGAAGTCCTCACTAAGACTAAGAACGTAGAGAACATGGACCCGGTTCTGAAGTCCTCACTAAGACTAAGAACGTAGAGAACATGGACCCGGTTCTGAAGTCCTCACTAAGACTAAGAACGTAGAGAACATGGACCCGGTTCTGAAGTCCTCACTAAGACTAAGAAAGTAGAGAACATGGACCCGGTTCTGAAGTCCTCACTAAGACTAAGAACGTAGAGAACATGGACCCGGTTCTGAAGTCCTCACTAAGACTAAGAACGTAGAGAACATGGACCCGGTTCTGAAGTCCTTCCACTGGCTCCCTTTATCTCAGAGAATAGACTTTAAAATCCTTCTGTTAGTCTATAAATCCCTGAATTAGCACCTAAATACATCACAGACTTGTTATCAGTGCATCAACCCTCCAGACCACTCAGGTCTTCTGGCTCCAGCCTGCTCTGCAGAACCAGAACCAGAACCAGAACCAGACATGGAGAAGCAGCATTTAGTTCCTATGCTCCACTGATCTGGAACAAACTCCCAGAAAACTGTAAAAGTGCTGAAAGCCTGAGTTCCTTTAAATCAAGATTAAAAACACATTTGTTTAGGATTGCCTTCGACTGTTCTAGTTAAACTGTTTTAAACATCATTAGTTTAAGTTTGTAGTCCAACTGTTTTTAAAATTATTAATATTTGCTTTTATATTCCATTTTCCCATTTTTTTATTTTGTTAAATTTTTTCTACATTTTACTCCAACTTGCTTTTATTCTGTTTTTATCTTCCTAAATTTTAATCATGTAAAGCACTTTGCGTTCTTTGTACTGAAATGTGCTATACAAATAAATTGTCCTTGGCTTCGAGCCCCGGGTGCAGGGTTGATAATTTGAGCTCGTTTTGCAGCCACCGAGTCGACCCAAATGCCTCCATGCCAAAGTACTCTAGAGTCCTATGTGAGGACGTTTGTCCAACTCCTGATGATGGTCCAAACTGGACGATGATCCAGCAGCACATCTGCACCAGAATGTCTGATAAAAGAAAGAAGGTGTAGCAATGGCCTAGTCCAAGACCAGACCTGCACCTGACGGCAACTCATCAGAGTTGGCAAACCTGAATGGTTGAACCAACACTGGGAAGAAAAGTGGATGAGAACACCAGAGAAGTCAGAAGAAAATCATTATTTAAGGTTAGCGTTGCTAAATGTGGCTCTACAAGCTATTCCCGTCACTGTATGCTATTAATAAAAGAGAAAGACGCTAGTTCAGGAGCAGATCATTTCTATTTCACTGGAGGTTTTTTTTTTTTTTTACCAAACTCTCCTTCTAGGTCTTATTTTCATTTAAATAGAAAGTACAAGTAATAAAAATTTATATTTTTAGATTCATAGAAAATATATACAGATATAAAAGTCCTTGTTTCTCTGTATTGTTTTATTTCAGATCCTTAAATCCTTCGATATCCTATGTAAGGAGGTCCAACAGACGCCTTTACTTCACTTTACTGGATATAAACGAGGAATTTAAACAAATGTACCATCTATAGGAGGTGCTGATGTTCCACTGTTAAAGATCAATTTCCCTCATCTGGCAATATTAGTGTTAATTATTCTCCCTGAGAAGACGACACCGTGTGTTTCCTGAAGGAGAAGACAGTAAGCATACATCAAAGAGACATGAAGACCAACGCGGCGGCGCCGGTCAGACGACGCGCTGTGCGCATACCGAGAGATTGTGAAGCTGCTAATTCTGTCGGCGGAGGTGTTTATAACCTTGAACCGTCTCGCCAATTAGACGTACTTGAATTTATGAGGGTGAGTTGGATGCAGACAATTAGAAGCAGAAGAGCAGAGGGATGATCTAGTGCAGGAAAAACACTGACAGAGAGGGGTCACAAACGAGAGGCAGAGGAGGAGAAGCACCAAGGAAAGTAATTAAAATACAAGAAGAGGCTAGGTAAAGCTCTGAGTCGGATCGCCTCGGGTGCATCCATCTCCGCGCAGACAGCAGCACATTACAAATGAAGGGTGCGATGCCGGCGTTTCAGTATCGGAGGGGAGAGCATGTTCTCTAATTAACTACTACCCAACGGGGCCATCCCCTGCTGCAAAACAAGCCAGTCTCCTCCTCCCATTCTTGCATCCATCAACTTCCCTCGCTTTATAACCCGGTGAGAGGTTTTAACACACAAACTCAGCGAGACGGAGCCGATCTGGGAATAGATTTGAGAGCCGGAATAGACGGAGAGGTAATGAGCTCGCAGCAGACGAGAGGGGAGCGTGTGTTGCACGGACGTCCAGGGCGGCGTGATGGCTCTGTGAGCAACACTTCGTCGTCGCTGTGTTTGCACGCATGCACTGCAGAGGGTCTGCAGAGGCGAAGCACTGTGGGGAGAGTTCCTGCAAAAACAGCAACTCAAACTAATTTTCCTCTCTGGGATTTTCCATCCATCCATCCATCCATTTTCCAAACCGCTTTATCCCTCATGGGGTCGCGGGGGTTGCTGGTGCCTATATCCAGCGTTCACTGGGCGGGAGGCGGGGTACACCCTGGACAGGTTGCCAGTCTGTCGCAGGGCAACACAGAGAGACAAACAGGACAAACAACCATTCACACACAGACTCACACCCTAAGGACAATTTGGAGAAGCCAATTAACCTAACAGTCATGTTTTTGGACTGTGGGAGGAAGCCGGAGTACCCGGAGAGAACCCACGCATGCACAGGGAGAACATGCAAACTCCATGCAGAAAGACCCAGGGGTGTACTTGAACCCAGGACCTTCTTGCTGCAAGGCAACAGCGCTAACCACTGTGCCACTGTGCAGCTCTCTCTGGGATTTTAAACAAGCGTTTCTCTTTTTAAATCATGTGTGTGTGTGTGTGTGTGTGGGGGGGGGGGGGGGGGGGTTATGTGTGTGTGCAACACTCACTCCACTGGGGGGTTGATGTCCTCGGTTTTGGTCTCGAAGAAGTGCAGCACCTCCTCGCTCTGAGAGATGTGAGGAGGAAGTCTCACCAGAGCCTGCAGACGGAAAGAGACGAGCAACGTGAAGGCCGAGGGACCAGAACCGGACACGGCCCAGAGTCTCTGGGTCAACATTAAGCTGCTCCAGGTTCTCCTGTCGTCTCACCACCCAAAAAACACAATTATTCTGGGAAGTGTGATCATTTCTGGATGTGTCACTGAGGTTTTGCCACCGGTGTTTGTGGATTTTTGCCCTTTCCTGAAGGTTTCTCTCATAATCTGCCTTTGGTCAGATTACTGACAGTCAATAACTGACCAGTTCAGTGGCTGACCTGTGGTCAGTAACTGATCACAGGTCAGCCACTGAACCTCGCAAACAATTTGCAACCCTTGGGCTTTTTCCACTTTTTTTTCATATTCCAACTGTGTATTTTACTGAGATTTTATGTGATAGACCAAGACACTGTGGTGCATTAATGTACATTAGAAGAAACGGTGTTTGAAAATAAAAGTTGTATTCAGACCCATTTACTCCTAAACTCTCTAAATAAAAACCCGAATGAAAAGTCTGCAGGTTTAGACTTTCTTTGCCATCAATGCAAACTGTCTCCACACCAGGAAGCAGCCGCCACCACGTTTTAATCCACTGACGTCTCGTAAATGGTTAACGAGTTACCAGATGTCTGTTTTGTCAAACCACAAATATGCTGTAGCCGCTTTTCTATTTTTTATTGCCATTGTTTACGTCTGAACTTGGAGTTTCAGACGTTTTAGGAGCCTTCGACCCCCTTTTTGAAATATTCCAACTGTAACCTGCAGTTCTCCAGAACCTTTTCTTCCTGTTTGAGGGCTTCTTTAAAGCAGCACTGTGTAGATTTTGACCCAAGAAACAGCTTAATTTGAGACATATTAAATTATTTCTAAGGTCAATATGCAGCATTTAGAGCATATTAATGTCAAAAAGCACAAAGTTACTGTGTAACTTGACAGTGTAGTGTTGCCATTGGCCCTCAGGGGCGCTAAACCTGGAAGTTACAGGCCTAGCGCCCCCTAGGGGCTAAAAGTTACACGGTGCTGCTCTAAGTTCTCTCTTGATTTGACTCATCGGAGGTCATGTAGCTTTCTGGACCAGCTCATCTCGCGCTAAGCGTCCACCACGGCCATGGTGTGGTCCGTTGGTGCTCGGAAACTCTGATTTCCGACTCCAAAGTAGGAAAAGATCACCTGGAATGGATTTAAAAAGTTGGATCAATCTGGAGTTTAAATCCAACATGGCTGCTGCCTGTATCTTCCTTACTACACCCTACCCTGAATAATCGATTCATTGATGCGAAGGCAACGGAACAGGAAAGCCGGCAAAAGGAGCGAACACTGCAGCGAGCTCCATGTATCGAAGGATCTGTTTAAGTGAATCTGCAAATTTTGACCAGCAAAGATTTATGATAGAGATCAGTGAACTGCTGCCTCCGAGCATCTTCACACACAGAGCCCGGCCACGGCCAAAGAGGATCATATGTCTGTTATCCATCTATAGTTAATGAGCCGGCCGGCTGCAAGCTGAGCTAAAGCTCACGTACAGAGAGCCGCCGAACCAGGAGCTGGACCGTGACGAGGATCAGAGCGGGCCTTTAATTCAAATTGCTGCAATCGTGGTCTGAGCGGCGTTCATATTTCATTTATCTCAGCTGATATCAGAGAAGAAGCCTTTTGGTTGGGATTGAAGAGGCTGCACCACGCTGTGCATCCACAGCTGTCAGGACCCCGAATCCTGGATTCTCCAGAGAGCAAAGCCTTTGAAAACACCGGCTAATTACTCTTTCTCTGTTGTCGATGCCTCGCGAACAGGACGGAGGCAGTAAACAGGCTTTGCGGTGCTAGATGAGGGCCGGGACGCTGCAGCAGGATAAATGACTCCGCTGCAGGTTATTTGGGTAAGAAAGAGTCCGTCGTTGCTTTATTTCTTTGGTCCCGCTTAATGAGCTGATTTTCAGGCTAGCCTTCCCTAATGTGGGCCAAGAATACTACCTCCTAATTGTGTGCGGAGACAAAGCTGCTGCACGGCACCCATTTCCCACTGACAGTGTGGAGCTGTGCCAGGAGGAAGGAAGGGAGGAGGGGAGGGTGTGAGGGAGGAAAAGATCGTAATCCGGTACGCACGAAATGAACCGTATCTAATAAGAGTGTGAACAGGAAGTGATAATCAAGCCTGTCTTGACGTGTGTAATTACAAAGGCGCAGTTCTTTGATGCTGCATATTTTTAGAGGAAGGGAGTTTTGAATGGGTGAGCATTTTATTTACAGAAATCCTCCGGAGTTTGATAAACCGAACGTTGCACTGGAGGCTTGGAGGCCATGAAACCATCCGGTCAGGCCTGCTGCTTCAGCAGCACCACCCGCTCCTGATCAGCCACAACTATTCATACCCCTTCGCAAAATTCATAATGTGTTTCATTCATTCGGTATATGACAGACCACCACCTGGTGGGTCATAACTGTGAAAATTATAAATTTTTTTAACATATATAAATCTTAGTTTTGCTGCAAATCTTTTGGCTGACGTTTCTACCAGCTTTGCATGTAGATGCTGACTTTTCTGCCCATTGTTGCAAAAACGCAGTAGTTCAAGTTCAGTCTGACTGGATGGAGAGTTTTCAAGTCTTTCTACAGATTCTGAACTAGATTTAGGACTGGACTTTGACTAGGCCGTTCTGTGCTTTGATCTAAACATGGCAGTGTGTTTCAGGGTTGGTGGCCTGCCAGAGGGGGAACCTCCACCCAGTCTCGGGTCTTCTTCACAGCTTTTCCTCCAGGATTCTCCCATTTTCAGCTCCATCCATCCTCCAATCAACCCCGAGCAGCTTCCCTCTCCCTGCCGAAGAAAAACGTTCCCACAGCATGACGCTGCCAACCACAAGTTTCACCTTGGGCATGATGTGGTCAGAGTGAATAAAAAAAAAAAGATTAAAAAATAAAAGAACTGGACTTCTTTTCTGAAACTGAAGACGTTTCTTCCATCCAGGAAGCTTTCTCTATTCAAAATGTGTGCAGTAATGAGGAGTTCCAGCTTTATAGACCTGCAGGCCTCCCAAGAGCTTAGATTCACCTGTAGATTCACCTGGAACTGATGAGAGTCATTAGGCTCCTCGTTAGCCTGGCTGACAGGAGGAATGTTGTGATCACATGTATGAAGGTGAGAACTGGGCTCAAACTTGGCAGGAATCAAACTCATCGCTGTGTTTTATGTTTGAAATGTATGAAAGTTGAAACCTGAGCCCTCCTCCTGTGCTTAAAGTTGTTTTTTCTCACTTTACGTAGATGGCTTCCTTCACCCCTCTCTTCATTCATCTGTCTTCTTTGTCCACAATGTGAACATGTTGGTCCTCACAGAGGTTCCTTTGTCCTTAAGGTGCAGGTGGACAGCAGAGTCTTGTCCTGAGGAGGTAGCTCTCCTGTGCTGAGCCATAAGTCTGTGGAGAGGTTGTTGGTTTCTCCAATATAAAGATCAGAACGTTCCTCACTGACTGAACCACATACACCACTCCACTCATCTTAGGCTGGGGGGTTTGTCCTTAGGATGCACCAGCCTCTGTCTGAGGGTCCTGTTGGGTTTGAAATGTACCGATGTCTGGTGTTTAGAGAAAATCCTTCTGAGTTTTTCAGAGACTCCAGCAACATATGGGATGACGATGTTTCTGCACTTCTCTGCGATGAGTCTGTTGGATTCCCTTGCTGATGCCCAGCTAGAGTATCCACAGGTTTGGAGAGAAAGGTTTGAGGTTTGCAAAAGCTGCAGAGTAGAGATCCGGTTGTCTTACTTTTCAACCTTTTTTTTTTTTGGATTGATCATGACCTGGATGACTGAGAATCTTCACCATGTGTTAAGTGTGTTGTGCTCCTGTTCCACCAAACTATGTCTTGTATACAGACTAAAATAAAGTATTTTACTCTGAGCAGGTTTGCTGTGGCTCCTTGATGCAAACAGGACTTCTTATGGCTTTCTGTCACATTTTGTTCCTGCTCCTCTCTTATAACAGCCAGATTTGTAGAGCGCACGACAGATTCCTGGCAACACGTTCTCCCAGCTGAGCTGCGGATCTCTGCAGCTCCTTCAAAGCCACCATGGTCCTCCTGCTTCTCTGGTCAATGCTCTCCTGGTCAGTCCAGGTGGACGTCCATGTCCTGGTAGGTCTGCAGGTGGTCCATCCTCTCTCCAGGTCCAGATGATGGATGGATTAGAGCTCTGGGAGATGTTGTAGAACCTGACCCGGCTTTAAACTGGACCAGTACCTCCTCCCTGACCAATGCTGGGTTCATTGGTCTTCATGATGACTTTTGGAGGCAGATGGGTTTTACTTAGGGGTATATGAGTAAAGTGGATTGAAGACAAATTCATAGATCATCTTTCAGATTTATCATTGAAAATGTATAATTTCCTTCCACTCATCGATTACTTTGTGTGAATAATGAGCTAAATTCAAGGAGTATGACTATTTTTCATGACTCAAAGTTAAGCCCCCCCCCAGACGTCTGGGGGGGGGCTTATGTTGTGTGAGCCTCGCCCCGGGCGGCTCCCTTCACCTCCTCTCGCATTTAGACATTGAGGGTTCTTCTGGGTAGTTGCTTGGAGGGGGGGCGCTGGCACCAGCTCCCTTCCGGAGGGGGGGTGGGCTGTGCCGTGCACCCCCTTCGGTGCTCCCAGTTTTAAACACACCTGAGAACAACATGCAACAACACAACATCTGAGCGGGCGTAGGGAGGATCGGGGGTCTTTTGCACACCCCCGATCTCCGATCGCGGCACGGAGTCTGGGGCCTGGAGGAGGTGCGGGCCACTGGGTCCGGGGTCTTGGCGGGGGGCTGTTGCGGCTGGCCGGCGGCTTACCGGATCTGGGGCTGGCGCCTCTGCTCTCCCCAGGAAGGGATGGGGGGCAGGGGTGGCTAGGGTAAGGTCGGGGTGGGAGGGGGTTTATTAGGTATATAGTGGGTGATGGGGGGGCTCTGGTCGGATGGCCCGAGCGGGTCGTGTCGGCCCCCCCTCTTTGGGGGGCCTGGTCCGGGGGCGGGGCCGGGGGTCGGGCACAGGCAGTCGTATTGCTGAATTGTGGTGACCCCCCCCCCCCACTTGGGTTTTTTGGATGTGAATGCTATGTGGGAATGTGTGTAAAGCGTCCTTTTTTTTTTATTTATTTTTTATTTTATTTATTTATTTTATTTATTTATTTATTTATTTATTTGGTGTCTGTGTGTGGCGAGTGGGGCACAAGGGAGGGATGGTGTGAATGAGTTTTGTTTTTTTTGTTTTTTTTTTCCCAGGTTCGGGTCCGGTCAGCTCCCTCTCCCAAGATCATCTCAAGTCTCCGCTAGGTGCGGAGCCCATCCCCCCACGTCCTGCCCTCCTCCGCTGCGTTGGCGGGCGCCTTGACCCTCTGGCGCGCTAGCGGTCCTCGGGTTTGGGGCGGGTTCCCGGGTGGGCGCCGGCCCATTCCCGGCGGTGGCTTCGCGGGGCCTGGCCCCCCGGGGGGCGGCCGGGGCCCCTGCCGCGGGGGCGTGGCGCCCCTGGGGCCTCTGGCCCCCAGGGCTCATGGCCGGGACCACTTCAGCGGGGCCGGCTGCCGGCGGAGCCCACGGGCTCGTCCCCTTGGCTCTTGGGGGCGTCGGCATTGCGGTGGCTGGGGGATTTCCTCGGGGTCGTCTCTCCTCTTTCCTCGGGGGGGGTTGTACATTTCCTGTAAAGGCCCCTCTCGGGCGCACTGCTTTGGGGGCCCCTTTGGGAGTCCGGGGTTATGGGTCCCCTGACCCCTGCCTCTGTGCTCGGGGAAGGTGGGTCTTCGGTTCTCCACAATCACTATCAAGCCATTTCCTTCTGGATAATTTTCACCTAAACTAGTGCACTCTCATAATCTTCCACAGGTGCTGGGTCCCAGGTATTAAATGTTCACTTATATACAGAAAGGCTATAATTTATTTACTTTCTTTTACCTTTTTTTTTTTTTTTTTTTTTTTTTTTTTAGGTATCACATTACACATGTCAGCTTAAATAATAATACATATGATTTAGCAATGGTATCAAGGTGTTACACGATTGTATCTGTTGCTTTATGTCTGTTGGTTGTGCTGTTCTTTTTGTGTCTCTTTCCAGGTGATGGAGCAGACAGAGGAAGTTTTATCATTCTCTTCCTTTTATCTCTTCTTTCTTTCACCTCTTCTTTCTCTTTCTCTTTTTTTTTTTTTTTCTCTTCTTGTTTTTCTTTTACTCTCCTACTTTCCCATTGTAGTGTCCATATAATTTGAAATTCTCCCTGCAGGAATCACAATAAAGCTATTTACACGCACAAATCAAGCGGAGCATTATGGCGAAAGCTGTTTGCTCCACTTGTGAAAGTAAAATCTGTCGAGCTCTATTTGGCATTAAGATATCAATTTTTATTGCCACATTGCTAGACAGGACACTGGGAAAAAAAAAAAAAAAAAAAAAAAAAAAAAAAGTTATGTCCCCTCTCCTCTCAGCCTCGGGAACGTTTCAGAACAGCGACACGGAGGCCTCTTTACCCTGCAGTAGTCATCGATGAAACGCAGCCGCTTCATGGCCACGTCTCGCACATGACTCCTCCGGAACAGGATTTTGCCTGGAGAGGGGAAAGGAAAGGGGCCAAAACAAAGAATCAAAACGCAGGGAAAAGTGAAGGATAAACAAGGAAACGTCTCACTGTGTGTAGGGAAGAGACAGAGGAAAGAACAGCAAGGAAGCGTACGGGAGGAAACATGCAAACAAGTCGGAAAATGAAGAGACATTCATGTGTATTTTCCTGCATGGGCAGTGAAAACTCAAGGGTGTAATTCTCAGATGTGCCAGCAGGTGTCGGTAATTCACAGATTAACCATTAAAAGGTGACAGCTTTTTGAATAAAGCTTGGGATTTCAACATTCCTGGATCTCTTAGCATTAAACTATAACTAAGACAATAATTACCGGATTTATCATGACGCTCAGCTGTTTTTGGTTTGGAGAGAAAAGAGGAGGAAACAGCAATGATTATCCAAGTGGCCTGGATGTAAAAAGCTGGTTTTTCAGCTTAATAGTACTTTTTTTTTTAAACCATCATGTATCAGGTGAGTAAGAACTAAAACAGCCCAAACTGCACTGCAGTGTTACAGTAAATCTTGCCTCATGTTGTCTTTTTTTTTTTACCATTCAGAGGCATAACCTAAGTGAGTTAGAGCTTATGGTCTCAAACAGACAGCCAGACATTGTTAAACAGCAGAATTAATTTTTCCATTAATTATATCAGTCCAGCTGGTTATGAAGTGACAAAACAGGCCCAGACCATCCCACTACCACCACTATGTTTGAGTGCGTATAATCTAAAGGTTTTATTGTAAATATGAGTCAGGCGTTTGTGTTGTCTGGGTCAGCAGGGGTTTGGGGCTAAAATTTTTGCCTCTCTTTCTTTTTGTTGAATCCTTAAATTTGACCCTACCAGAGGCAGCTAGGCCTGCAGAGCTTTAGATGTTGTTCTGGGTAATTTTGGCAGGGCAGCCTCTCCGAAGAAAGGTTCTCCACTGTTCCACTTGTTCTCCGTTTGTGGATAATGGTTCTCACGGTGGGTCTACGGAGCTTTAAAGCCTTAGAAATGGCTTTGGGACTGATAAATGTAAATTATTTTGGGTTTTTTTTAGATTCTTTCAGCTTATTTGATGTTGTCAGCCAGGTTTAAGGTGATTTCTTCATTCTGCAGGTCAGACAGAATGAAGGAAAACACAGACAAACCACACCTATGCCCGACATGGGTGTGGTTTGTGAAACTCAAACAAGACAGTTAATCACAGCTATCTGGGGATTTACCCAGGCGGACAATCATATTTTCGTTGGTTTGGATAGCTTTTCTCTTTTAAGCAAAATCATTCTTTGAACCCAGAGGTTGTATTTATTCAGGTTATCTTTGTCTGATAGAAAAAGTTGATAAACTGAAACATTTCAGTGTGATAAAAAGCAAAAACAGGAAATCTCTACGGGGTGAATATTTTTCCCCACGCTGTGCAACCACTTAGTAATTCCTCTAAATGTGTCTCTGTGCAAAACAGCAGCTCCAGACGTTGGTGACACTCTCACTAATCAAGAAACAAGAATCTTTATTGTCACCAAGTGTTACCAGCTCAGCATGCACACAGATTACATATAACACAGACACAACAAGAGATGATATTTTTTTTATTGAATCAGTTGATTGCACTGACCAACACACTTCCTGGAAAGCTTAAAGGCTTAAAGCATGCCAATAGTCTCTAGGGTCTGATAAGACTCGAGTCCAAAAAGTCTGCTAGCACTCCCTTTGCAAACGATATGAGTTACTGTGTTGCATGAAATAGTCACACGAACGCTCCATCCATGATGCACTCATGCCGTAAACACTGTTAAACCTTCATTTTACAGAACTGCACACTCTGCATGGATCACTGTCCAGCCAGACATTCCCTGAGCAAATAGAGAATAGGCCTCACCTGTAGTGTGATTGTAACATGTAGCTAGCTGTGTTCCCATCCAGTTCTCATGCGAATATTGAGCCAACGTTTAAAATATCGCACAAAGAAAATTATTTTTACTGTTTTCTAGCAAATTAACCAGGAGACGCAGACGTCTCTTTGTCGCTCCAAACGTATCTGTTGTTGCTTCCAGACCTGTTTTCTAGCGTTATGGGAACATCCGAGAAGACGCCGGCAGCAGAAACAGCTGATCAGTCATGTGACGTAAACGTTCGCCACGTCAGAACTGATTCGACAAACGTGTTTCCATCTCCTCTTTGGCGCCTTTACTGATTTATGAAAAAGTCAAAAACCACCTGAAGCCACCTTTCCAAATTTAGCGAGTTAATTTGAATTTTGTCGTTTCCATCAACCCGTTCTAATGCGAAACTTTAAAATGCGCGGTAGAAAAACATTGATGGAAACACGACTACAGACCACAGACTTCTCACAGCAGGGGGCGATAGCCTTCACAGCTTTTGGAAAGAAGCTGTTTTTAAGTCTGTTAGCTTTTTAATCAATGTTTCTGAAGCCTTTCCCTGATGGAAGTGGGTGAAACAGTGCATTGCCCGGGTGGGTGGGGTCTGTGGCCCTTTTCTGAACTCATGCAGCATAAACCCTGTCCAGATCATGTAGACGGCATCCCACAATCCTCACTAACCTTGCTAAATCCTTCCTCTGTGACGCTCCACACCACACTATGCTGAGACATAAGATGCTTTCTATTGTAGCTCTGTAAACGTTTAACATCTTAGTAGAAAGTGCAGTCCATTTCAGTTTCCTGAGGAAGAAGAGCCGTTGTTGGGCCTTCCTCACCAGGTGGGAGGTGTTCCCAGTCCAGGAGAGGTTGGAGGAGATGTGAATGCCCAGGAACCTGATGCTCTCCACGTGCTCCACCACCTCCACCTGTGTGCAGAGAGGAGCACGTTCAGTCTTCATGAGCTGTGTTTCTACTTGACGAAATGTAAGCCCTCACTCTGTGGATACAGCGGGCCAGCTGAATGTCTTTGGACATGATGGTGACCCTCTTGGCGCGGATGATACACACCCTCGAAGAGGCCGACCAAGTAGGCCTCGCTGGCCTCCTGTGGAGCCATGATGGTGGAGCTCTGGAAGTGCAGGTCGGTCTTGAAGTCCTGAGCGATCTCCCTCACCAGCCGCTTCATGGACAACTTGCAGATGAGCAGCTCGGTAGACTTCTGGTGGTGACGAGTATCTCTCAGACTCACGGTACCGGGCCTGTACCGGTAACTGGGGCGCTTTTACAAGCAGGCTTGGTAGCTAGCTGCTTTCCTCCGGTGGATTTACGAGCTGTCTGTTTGCTTCTGGCCATTGCAGTTTCCTCATCTTCTTCACGTTTCAGACTGTTGGCGGTTGAAGTCACTGATCCAGGAGCAGAGTGGTGGAGATAACCCCAGGCTGTGGAGCTTCAGAACCAGGACGTTCGGGAGGTAATCAGGTAACACATGCAGGACTAAGTGATCGGTAGATTAATGCAAGAAGCCGCCACATATACGGACACCAGAGAGCACAAGTTGGGACTTTGTGAAGCGCTGAGTTGCAGGCAGTTGCCAAAGCAGCTAACAGTCTGAAGTTAAAGACTCAACATCTGCTCTGTCTTCTCTAAGCCCCAGTGGGTCGAGGCAGATGAGCGTTCACACTGAGCCTGGTTCTGGTTCTGCTGGAGGTTCTCCTCCCTGTTACAGGGGAGTTTTCCTCTCTACTGTCGCTTCATGCATGCTCAGTATGAGGGATTGCTGCAAAGCCATCAACAATGCAGACGACTGTCCACTGTGGCTCTACGCTCTTTCAGGAGGAGTGAATGCTGCTTGGAGAGACTTGATGCAACCTGCTGGGTTTCCTTAGAGAGGAAACTTTCTGACCAACCTGGAGGATCTGATGGAGTCTGACTTTGGAAAGAGCCTTGAAAGTGTTGTGAATTGGCACTATATATATATAAAATTGAATTGAATTGAATCAGCAGCACAAATAAAAAGAAGAAGGGCTCACATTGAAGGTTGGGTGGTTACATCATCACCTGTACTTTGTAAATAATGGACAGTAGCATAAAACAACCACTAAACACCAAGCAAACAAAAAAATGTGAACCCCATTAAAGTCAAGTACAGGTAATGCCACTAACAGACCTCAAAGACACCCGTTGTCTTCTGACCTTCTCTCACTGTTTCCTGACTGTCAGATGCTTCGGTCACTGCCTGTTTACGCTATCGCTCCAGTCAGGATGCCGCCTCTGGTTTTTCTGGGTGGAGCAGCTTCCAACATTCAAATACCAATTAGTTGTCCTGCGTGTGCAGCCCAATGACAGCGTGTCCTTTCAGCCGAGGATATATTTATATTTAGTGGAATCGAATCTTATTTCCATTTTTGTCTAGAAGAGTCTAAAATATGTAATTACTCATTTTGGTTTTCAAAAGAAACAATAAAAGTTTCATTAATGTCAAACCGTGTCTTCATGAATATTTTTTCAGTGAATAACAATCGGGTCTATATGGTTTTAAATTAGAACGTTGCAATATTTCGTTGAACTCCCGGTGGCATAACCTTATTTAGAAGAGTGTGTGCAGGGACACATGAACTCGTTTTTGTCAGAGCCCAGTTTTAGAATAAAAGAAAGGCTCCAGATGAGCTCTGTCCATCTATTTTACTGGACAGTCCACCTTCTGTAGAGGCGCAGAGGGAACAAGGCTGACAAATGATGCACTGAGATTAAGCATCAAAGTGAAATAGTTTAATTCAATTAACTGCTTTAAACACATTTCGTAGACTGTTCATATTTCAATCTTTAAATTGACACTAAGAAATTCCTGAACATCGGTAGTGGTACTTCTGCAACCCGGATTATTAGTCCAGCAGAAAGGTTATTAAAGTGAGATATTTTAGTGCTGCAACCTAATGGGCTCTTTCAATCTTTTCCAATTAGAAAGGCCATTAAGTGTCGCACAGCGAGGGCAGGGGAGTTTGACCTGAATTACATGTCCGCAGACGACTGCTGCCTTTTGTGTCTGAGGAGAGCGGCTTTCTGGAGAAGGCATGGGTAGCAGTTTTTGTGTGTGAGAACCTGTGACAGCCATGCTTGGATACAGAGGGAAAAGATAGCTGGAGGGTTGATGGGAGATAGGGAGCGACTGGTGTTGATGCTAGGACCATGTGATGCCCACAGGGCTTAAACATTTAGGAAAATAAACTGCTTTAAATAGAAACAGTCACCTTATTCTCTTGGTGTAAATGAATCTGCAGAGATCTGCTGCAGAATCTGCAATAAAAGTGCCATAAATCACCGCTGCTACTGCACCGCGGGGAAGTCACAAGCCTGAATGTCAGCTAGATAAGCAGGTGTCTATGTGACAAGGCTCGGATCGATACCAGGGCACACATACACACACAAACACACGTGTGATGAGAAATTCATGCGCCGAAACCAGCTGAGTAACAGACTTGCACACGTGTAAAAAAAAAAAAAAAAATCTAAAATAAACATGTGACTGACGTACGTGCATGCACAACAGCTGAGAGGGGAAGTCACAGATATTGTCTCATCAGCAGCACTCGCTGCACAGACATTAGTAACCAGCTCAGTGTGACGTCCCCTGAGTGCCAGTCATGCATTTTTAATATGGGAGCGGGTTCAGATAGCTGGAGCCGCGGGAGCGGACTATTACCTGGGAGAAATGGAATGATCCTCTTCTTTGGATCTTTTTGCCCTCCCTCGATTGGGAACTTGTCCAGTAGCTGCATCTGTTGGAACCCAGAGCAGAGGAAACGGCTCAGTGTTATCGCTGTGTGGACTCAACATTATAGGATTTATCTGCCGACCTTTCTGAGCAGCAGATAACCGGATCGATTCCGTTACATTGACTGCAATATCTCGTGTGTCATGTCGGAGCCAGGAGGCAATTAGCTTAGCGCAAACACGGGGCATGGCTCCTTTGGAGGGGCACAGATTTGCCCCACAGCACTTCCAAAGCTCAACACCTGATACCACAGACCTTTTTTTTTTTTTTTGCTTGATTTGAGAAATGGAAAAATAAAAAGGGACATTTCACAGTTTCTGTTTAGAGTAATGACATCCCTGAGGTTATCACTGAGGTGCAAATAAAAATGTGGAAATAGTTGGTACTAATCAGTTAAAACATTTTTTAGATTTCAGTTTAAGCAGACTCTGAAGGCAAGAAATGTGTTAAAAGATTTGCTTTAGAGATACTTGAAAGCTAAACACCAGCAGCAATTCCTCTATTGCAACGTTTGATTCGTGGCCAAACTAACCCACAGAGAGCAGAGTAAGATGTGTATAACTGCCGTGGTTTCATATTATTATTCATACTCATATAGTTTCAAGAAAGAATGTATAGAACATGATTTAACTCCCTCCCCTCTGAGTCCCTGATGACGTCCAGCTGGTCTCCTGCAGCTGCACAGCATCATTGATCCATTTTAATGCTCGCAGGAAAACGAGTTAACTGAAAACGAATTACCAGTCACATCCCATGAGCAGTCATGTGTGGGTGATCTGGTTAGAAGTTAGGATTCATACAGAATAACTACCATTTTCTTTTTACAAACTGAACTCTCTCATGGTATCCAGGAAGCGTCTTGTTGTTGGAGTACAGCCTTTACAGCTCTGTGATGACTCTGTAACACATCCTCACATCCCCCATGTCCACTTAACCCTTACAGAGCTGGATTCACCCTGAACACGTCACCAGTTACAGTACAACACAAATAAGATAACATTTCCTGCCACTATTAAGCATTGCTGTGTGACATTTACACTACAAACACATCTGAGAAAAGGTAAAGAATAAAGAACTTAATACATTGTAAATAAAAACATAAGATAAATAAAACACTACAAATAGTGTATTATTTTATATGCAAGAATGTCTTGAATTTCTTTGTTAAGGATAAAATAATCCATTGGAATAAATATCAGTCACAGATCAGCCTGAACTAATAAATAAGGTCAGAAAATAAAGCTAAATAAAGTCTTTTTGGTTCCTTTCTTTGGTTCCTTCAGGCATGGTAAACAGTAAAATTATATTTAGGTTGGACTCAGTCCAGTTCAGTTTAGTTTTTCCCTGGACTTCCTCATAGAAAACCTCCTCGTCTCTCCTGGACCTTGGCCAATCAGTGAACATCAGTCTGTTCGCATCACATTCCAGCCCTACTCCGCTCTGATTGGTCCTAATCCTGAGCAGGACCAAAGAAAACAAGCCGGTAGGAAAACAAACAGTTATTGAAATGCTCGTAAAGTGGCTGGAGCCAAGTAAAGCCGGGCCAAATGTCGGCGATGTAAAAGGGGTTGTACAGGATTCAGTTCTCAGTAGATTCTGGAAATAATTGGATTAAGTTCAATATAGCCCAAATTTTCACAGAAACTTTAAACCAGTTATCTAAAAAAGCCATAATGCTGAATTATTTTTAGACAAAGAACCAATGGCTAAACTAGCAGATAATGCATACCCACATCAGAGGCGGTAGAAACAGTCAACAATAAAATAACCTGAACAACAGGACTAATTTCACTCCGGAGCAGATCTGTACATTACTGGACCTTCATCTGTCCACAACCTACTTAGAGTTCAATGATCACCTTTACAGACAGAAGCATGGTTATGCCAGTGTCACAGATTGTGGCCAATCTTTACATGGAAGAAATGTAATAGAGATCTTTAAACTATTTCAGAGGAACACCACCAGGCCACTGGTTCAGATATGTGGACGACACTTGGGTCAAAATCCAGGAACAAGAAGTAGAAGCTTTCACCAGACACATCAACTCAGTGGACAACATCAGGTTTACCAGACATAACAAGATTCCCTTTCTGCACTGCTTGGTGATCATGGAGAGCGATGGAAGCTTCAACATTGAACTCTACAGGAAACCTGCTCACACAGACCAATATCTTCTTTTTGACTCTCACCATCTGGAACACAAACTTTCTGTCATCAGAACCTTACACCATCGAGCTAAACAGGACAGGAGGGAAGAACAAGGAACAGAAACACGTCAAAGATGCTCTCTAAACCTGTAGATATCCTAACTGGGCTTTTGTCAAATCAGCAAGGAAATCCAAAAGCCACAGCAGAACAGAACGTAGAGAAGAACAAGCGCAAAAACATTGTCATCCCAGATGTTGCTGGAGTCCCTGAAAAACTCAGGAGGATTTTCTCTAAACATAAGATCCCAGAACATTTCAAACCCACCAGGACCCTCAGACAGAGGCTGGTGCATCCTAAGGACAAAACCCCAAAGCCTAAGGAGGATAAAGGACACTCTTTTGAGGACCAAAATGTTCACACTTGGGACAGAGAAGACAGTGGTTTGAGAGAGGGGTGAAGGAAGCCATTTACGTAAAGCGAGAAAAAACAACTTTAAGCATAAGAGGAGGGCTCAGGTTTCAACTTTCATACATTTCAAACATAAAACACAGCGACAGGTTTGATTCGTGCAAAATTTCCCCCCAGTTCACACCTCCATACATGTGATCACAACATTCCTCCTGTGAGCCAGGCTAACGAGGAGCCTAACCACTCTCCTTTGTTGGGGCGACCAGATCCAGGTGAATCTACAGGTGAATCTCAGCTCTTAGGAGGCATGCAGGTCTATAAAGCTGGGAACTCCTCACTACTCCACACATTTAGAACTGAGAAAGCTTCCTCGATGGGAAGAGAAACATCTTCACCTTTGACCCCCCCTTCCAAAAAAAATTTTTTTTAACAGTTCTCATCAATTGTAAAATCATTAGGTACTTGA
Organism: Fundulus diaphanus; assembly: GCA_037039145.1. Classification (NCBI taxonomy): domain Eukaryota; kingdom Metazoa; phylum Chordata; class Actinopteri; order Cyprinodontiformes; family Fundulidae; genus Fundulus; species Fundulus diaphanus. The sequence goes on from CM073123.1 coordinate 3,907,569, forward strand.
TTAAAAGCAGGATCTCTAAAAACAGACCCCTATATTGATATCATAAAAATGACAACAATTAAAGAAGATAAAGAGTTTGTTGGAGAGGTCCAGGTCAGTTTGTCCATTCAAGGCGATAAGACACTTTTTGGTCTGCATCCCTATCAGGTGTTCAACTCCTTCCCATGCAGGTCTGGAGCTGCCTGTTCACAGTAGGACTTTATAAGCACGCTATGCTAGTTTGATTTGGTGATTATTTGTTAATTGTTTGGTAAATTCCCCTTTTTTCCATCTTCCCCTGACTGAAGCAGGGGTTCATCTGAATTAGAAAATATCTCTAACTGGTTTAGTAATTTAAGGTTTCGTGTTCGAGTAAAGAGTGATGGATTTTTGTAGGAATAATTTCTTCCCAAAACGAGATATAAACCGACACCGTTTCTGCCAGATCATCTAGATCCACAGAGGTGTTCCTCAAAACAATCCAATAGGTGCAGGAAAACATGTCTTTTAGACCCCAAATGGACTCCTCTGACCACGTAGGAACCAATGTTTGCTCTCCCTTCGTTCTCTTCAGGACTGGTTTATAGCTCTGCAGAGGTCTTTGCATACCCCCTTAACTGTTCGAAAACACAGCTCCAAACACTTGGTAGTGGCAGGGTTTGGGAAGGCATGCAGAGAAAAAGGCACAGCAGACCATCTTGTAATAAATCTGAGTGAGAGCAGAGGGAAAGGCTTGAAACTAGTTACTTCTGCATGTGTGGGAGGATGGAAGTCCTAAAGGGAGAACATGGCAGTGTGTCTGAATCTGATGGCTGTGGGCTGTAAGAGACTCCAGGGGACTAACATGTGAGCAAACAGCCTGAGGGTGCAGGGATGTTTGGAAAAACCTGGATACAGACGCATCCATCCCTTACCGGAGCCATTTTTTAAAATGGCTCTTTCACAGAACTACTGCCTGTTCCTGTTTGGCTTTGTGACACATCACAGAACACGAGGGCAGCGATTTTATACGCCACGCAGGTCACATTCTAGATTAATGGGCTCCAGAACCTTCCCCAAGCTGCCAGGTTTCTGCATCTTTGCTATAACTTCGACCGTTAGGGAATGCAGACAATACGAGGCAAGCAAAGCACGTCCAAGATGCCGTGTCCTGCCGCTTCCTACACGCCTAGCAGACAGAAATGTTGAACAAGAGGAAAGTGCAAACTGAGACTGAGCAGCTAAATCAGCATTTTCACCTGTATACTCCTGCAGGAACTGAAATCAAACTCGAGTCCACTCGACTCCCCCCCCCTCACACACAGGAACCTTAAATTGGATCAAGGTCGACCCATTGTTTAAAAAAGACTCTTTCCTGTCGGCGATGACAGATTCCTGACAAGACGAGGCTGAGCTCAGAGCGACCTGGAATTGAAAATGTTGAGAACAGGTGGGACGGTAAGGATCGGGTAACGCAGCCTGGAGCTGCTCCCAGGCTGCTCGGCACACGCGCTCTTACTACTTTCATGTGTTAACGCGACAAACACAACTGCAGGTCCAGATGGCCACGTCCGTACTGCTGAGGCCAAACGAAAAGAAACCAAATTCCTAATAAAAACGTCTATGCCAAAGCATTGCTCCACTCCTCAGACTTCACTGTCTCCTTGGTAACCAGCACAGGGAGATGGTGAAGAAGAGTTGTGAAGAGACGTGATTGGATGGAGCTTCGCCGCTCTGGACCAACAGTGGAAATGTTGGCTGTCAGGTAAAAAAAAAAAGAATAGGAGGGTTTTTTCTTTTCTCTCCTGTCAGAGTGAGCCCAGGTTACAATGACGTAATGTTTACTCCACTGTCCGATTTACACAGGAGCTTCTCTGCAAAGCTCTGACCAATCAGCGCCGCAGGTTTTACTTTCACAGGAACGCTTCTCTCTGCAGCTAAAAAAAGCAGCTTTATACGTTAAAAAAAAACTAAAGTCAACAATTAAAAGCACCAGTTTTTAATTTAATGTGGCCCTGCAATTAACCCCGCACATAATTAAACATTTGTTTCTTCCAAACAAAATTGCTTACAGCAACAAATTAATTATGTTTCTTGTAATGGAAATCTCAGAATCTGTTTGTGACGATGCATCAAAGCTGCAACATGTTTTCCGTGCATTAAATGGTAAATGGCAAACATGCAGATGCACGGTGAGAGTCAGGGACAGTCAATGCAACGCTTTATAAAGCTGATGCAACAATTTCAGAAAAATGTCACCATTTGATTTCTGTCTGCAGTAAAACCTTGAAATAAAGATGGAGGAACAAACAGAAACAGCCTCTTTCCACTGTGAATATTTTACTACAGACTCACAAGACCGAATTTAATGTCTGACCACACTGATGAGCCTAAACCCCACAGGAAATGTATTTGCACAGGTCTAAATGTACAGCGTAGGTGAAGGGTGGTCTAACCAACACAATGCAGCATATCTGCTCATCTGCTGCTTAAAAAACGCAGAGAAGGTGAAACAGTCGCAGTAACGTCTCCATGCAATTGTAAGGAATGCAGGTATAAATAGATGAAAGGCAAACAGCGATAACATTACATTTATTTTTTAAACATATTTTAGCTAAAGCTAATGTGCTAAAACTACTGTAAATTATCCCAGTATTTACAAAGTGACCAACATGAAGTACAGAGAAAATCAGCCAATGCTCAACCTCCATTAAAACTGCATTCAGGTGAAAATTCAAAATCCGTCTCCAGGACGAGAACTGCAGCCCTAAAACCAATTATTATTTGTTATCAAAAAAACATGTATTGTTATTACCAAAATGTAAACTAGGATGTTACAATTGAAAGTATTTGCTATCTGTAATGGTTTAAGATGTGGGAAACCTGTGAGCTGTCAGTATCTTACCTGCAGTATCTACCAATCAGAGTGATCGATTTAAAGCGTCAGTGAGACCTTTTCATGAATAAGTCAAGCTAACCACTACATTAGCTTTAATGTAAGAGAAATATCTGACTGCTGCTGCTGTTTTCAGGCCTTCTGCAGTTCACAAACTCACAGAAATATGAGATACCATGTCCAAACCCTGTGTTAGCTTTAGTGTGGTAAAAATAAAGTACATCTAGAGGTCATGAGATTAAACAAACAGCTTATAGAATAATCAGAGTGGTAGAGCTTTACATGGATTCTACAGACCACCTCTGGTCCTCTTTCTCTGGACCTCACACTGTTCGGGAGAAGGCCAAGCTGGACTTCCTGTAGCAACTTAAGAAGTCCAACCTTCAACAGGAGCTGCTGGTCATCTTCTGCTCTGCCATCATGCGGTTTGTCCTGTGTTTATCCATCACAGTGTGCTTTGGCTCATCCACAGAACAGGACGGGTCCAAAGTGCAACTAAAAATCAGCTCAGCAGAGAGGATCACCAGAGCCGGCCTTCCCTCCGTCCAGGACCTAATCAGGTCTGGGCTCAGGAAAAGGCCGGCGAACATCTCTGCAGACCCCACACATCCTGGACACAAACTGTTGAGCCTTCTGCCTCCTGACATCCGTACGCTGTGAGCGATAGAAATCTAAGACAAATTCCCTGTTTGAACACAATCTTGGCCAATACAACTGATTCAGATTTTTGTACGGTCATTATAGAGCTTATAGGAGGCTGTTGGAGATCATATTTATGGATTTATGTTTACATTCAGGCTACGTTACATTCTAATGAAGGATTACATTTAAACAGAAAAAGAAATCAAGCTTTCCCATTTGTGGCCGCCATCTAAAACATTAAATCTTGTTTCCTACACACTAGGGCTGGGTATCATCTAGGATGAGCTGATTCGATACGATTCTCGATACATAGCTCAGCTTGGTTTGATTTGACTCCAATATCGATATTTATTACTTTCAAATTAATGCTCAAAGTCATTCAGTCAAAAAAAACAAACAGCCAAATATTATATTTATGTTCAATTTATTGAACACTGATATATTAACAGGAAAATAAAGTGCATTTGGTTCACAGCATATGTTACGGCCCCAGGCCTCTTGAGACTGTGCAGGCCTGTATTAGTTATGCAGATTCAGCTGTGGGAGAACACCTTCCTGATTGGCTGCTGGGAGGCTGCAGTGGAGCTGCGACCTCATTGGACCAGCAGAGGATTGCCACACCAATCAGACGCTGACGAGGCCCACCTGCACCATATAAAAGACTCCCCCCCCCCCTTTTAGGTTGTTTTGAGTTTACCTTAGACTGACCCGTTTGACCATTTTGTAATTTAATTTCCACTTAACGTTCTTGAAACTATTAGCCCTTTCCTTTGTTGTATTAATTGGATTAAAAAGTATTATGTTTTGGATTTGTGAAACCATTCTTTATGTAATAAATCATCTTACATTCCACCTATTTTCTCTGGACACATTTTTATGTTACCGCTCCTGAACGCCTAGACCTTGGGGGTCACAGCATTCAACGTATCACAGAAACCGTCTGATTTTAGGGACGAAGGCGCTTTTAAAATCCTGTCAGCCGTTCCGCAAATTCGTCTCATTTGCTCTTCCTCGCTGTGAACAGTAACGGCACGCTGTAATAACGCCCCCTAGGGGTTGGGAGGTATATTGATATTGAAAGCCAGAATATCGATATTAAATCGTTTTTAAAAACATTGATATTAATCTTTGTATCGATTTTCATGCACAGCCCTACTACACACTGCATTTTGGTCCAGAGTTCTTTAAACTCCCATGTAAACCGGGAAAGGCGGTTTGATATCAGATGACAGAAGGTCCAGCCTTGCCCATCCGTCCAGTCAGGCTGGATTGATTTAGTGACCTGTACCAGAGAGGGATGGCATCCTAATAGTGTCCAGATTTATCGGAGCTGAAACAACGCAGAAAGTTGAAAAGCACAGCTGAAACCACCGCAGACTTTTGGAGCCCTACTAAACATAAACAAGATAATATATTAAAATTTTTAATTACACAGAACCGAAATGACTATTATTCCGAATGATCCACAGAGATAATTACGGTTTAGTCACAGCAACCTGAAACAGGAGCATTCAGGAGAACAACAAGTCCTTCTTCATATCACGCTCCTGTGCTATGAATAGCACGTCTATAAAAGGAGCGGTGAGAGTCGCTGGGGATGCCACGGTGGTCTGTTTATCAGGACTGATAAGTCACTTCCTGTTGTGGGTCATGTGACTGTAAAGTTTATAGCGGGGCTTTCATTGGAAATGAACACAAACGCGCTGAACCGCAGCTCTGGAAGAACTCATGACCGGCACGGCAAGGCCAGCATGTGATTTTCTCACCATTGCTGTGTTCTGAGTGGCGAGAAACAGACCTAACAAGCTGCTTCTGGCTCTACTCGGGGCGTAACGCCATAAAATCGCTCCTGTTGCGTCTTTCAGCAAACATGTAGCAGATGAAGCAAATCAGGCTTCTGTTCATGATGAAATCTGGTCGTATCCTTTCAGTTTGAATCCCAGATCCTTCACATTGTATCCAAGATAGAGAATAAAACAGAGCAAATGAGCTTTTATTGTCCTAAAAGGAGAATGTGAGGGAATTCTGAACATGCATCAGCACCTGGCAGGGTTTAGCTTCTGCAAGACAGATGTCTGAAGATAGCTCTGAGCGTGGAGGGGAAGTGTTCCTTTCCATCCAAAGTCATCCACAGTTGATGCATCTAAATATAAAACTGGCACCCTGGCACCAGATCTGCACGGATCGGTGCCCAGGGATGGCACGTTATTTCAGGAAGGAACATGATATCCTGATATCCTGCATTCTTTCCTGCAGCTGAAACATGAGTCGGGACCGCACTGGATTGTGGAGCGCTGAGAATCAGAGAGTTCAGTTTCTGAATATGTCAACGCTGTGTGGTGCTGCGCTGCAGATTGTGAGTCACGGCGCCCTGGTTTTCAATATGACAACAGGTGCAGGGGCTGGGGGACTCCTGGCTGTCTGCAGTTGCTCTTTTGTCGCCCTGCAGCGTCCATGACGGTTGTGTGCTCAGAGCAAGGTTTCTCTTTTCACTTTGACGTCTCACTCTGAAATCTCCTGCTTAGGAGAGATAAGAAAATAACAATTATTTGTTTTTGTTTCTTAAAGGCGCAATACCAGAAAAATATGCTTTTAGGGCCATCCTGTGAAGAAAAAGGAACCAGAAAGCATCATCACTGGCACAGGGATCATTGATATTTTCACCTTTAATCACTGCGTTTGAACCTTCCTTTGTTTGCAGACATTGAATGTTGTTATTATTTCTCTAAACAACAAAGGGTAAAAATTTGTTGTGTTTATATAGCCGGTTAGCAATTAGCTTAGCTGTTAGCTTTGGTGTTAGCCGTTCATTGTAGCTCCGCTGCTCTGAGAGTCACAAGAAGCAAACCGCGTTAATGTTTATGAGAAGAAGAGGAAGGCCTCTGTTGTAAGAAATAAGACTAGAGAGGATTTAGGAGATTCTTTTTCACCAGATCCCCCTGAAAAGTTGAAGAGCAGGTAAGACAGTCTTGAGCATCCACAGTTATTCGAAAAAGGGACTTGGGGAAACTTCCAGAAATATAGCCAACCCTATTTTTAGATACGTATGAAAACATCCTTTTGCAAATTGCAGAGAAACCACACACATTTACTGGCTATATTCTGGCTGTATATTCGACCATTGCCCTTGGAAGATTTGTTGGAAGTTGGTTTACTGGAACAGATCCAGTATTTAAACATGGCTGAAAAAATATCAACAAGACTGACGTCAAGTTTTTGTAAGCTACTCAAAATGAATTTTGTTTGAAGTGTTTGACATCATAGTCCTGTTGAAGCAAGTGTCCAGGATTTAATAGTTTGACCATAGCTACCCCCTAATAATAATAATATTAATAATATTAATAATAATAATAATTATTATTATTAATATTATTATTATTACAATTATAACTTTATTTATAAAGTGCTTTCATAAAAAGTGCTGAACAATTACATGCTCTAAAATGAAAGGACGTTGATTTGCATGTTCAGAAACAAGCCTTATTCCAACAAGTTCATCACATGGACAACAAAGTTAGCAGCTGCCCTTTCTCACAAGTCAAATGGAGAAAAACTTTTAAAGTGTAACTCAACCGTGTGCCAAAGCCAAACGTGTGGGGAGTGATGGCTGGGCTACTAGTAAAAGCTAAATAAAGTAACTGAATGCTAAGCTATTAAAATGTGAACCTGAATCATGGATAGAAAGCTCACCATTGAAACTTCAACTCGCTTCAAGACGGAGTTGCTTTTACACTCCACAGCGGCAGAGCAGTTTCTCCAAATGATGTCACAAAACCCATCAAACCAATAACAATATTCATTCGCAATTCAATGCAAGACCATCGTTTAACCCTAGGAAGGCGCCACACTGACGGTTTTAGACACAAAAACAGGATTTAAACAAATATGCAGTAAATTGTCAAAATAATGACCAGGATATGTATGCAGCACTATAAAACAACAATGTTAACAGTTTATTAGGTCAGATCAGACAAAAATTAAGTTGTTTGGTCTTGATGACCAAACTATGCCTGGAGTTGTCAATATAAGGCTTTCTAATTTTAGCGTCCAGTATAGTGATGGTAGCATGGGGCTCAGAAGTGTTAGACACAATCCTTGACTCTCCGTAGACCGCCTAAAATGGTTCAGACAAGGTAAGGCTTCACCAACACAAATACATTAGAGAAAAATGCAGCATTTCCTTTGAGAGAACCTCCAACAGGACCAGCAGTTGTGCCATTTGCTGTTTTTCATGCAGAAATTGTATTCTAATTCTTATTCTAGTGAATTAAGCAATGAGATATGTTGCCCAATCATCATCATTCACTGAGCTTTGATTTAGGTCCAGCGTTTAACCTCCTTCCTTCCATCCAGAGAGAGAGAGAGAAAGAGAGACGATAAATGTTCCTCCGACATTTTCAGACACTTTTCCACTCTAGCAGCTTGGCAGAAATATGACAGGGCGAACCAGCGATGCTTTCGGCTTCCAGAGCAGGAAACCTCGATCAGAAAAAAAAAAGGAACAGTGTTGGCTTAGCCTCACACTGCTTTCATTTAGTTGAGAAAGTAGGCCAGCCAACTAGCAGTTAGAGTGCAATTAAAGGCAGAGAGAAACGGCTCTGATCTGCGCCGAGGCCCGGCAGAAACAGTGGAGGCGAACATACTTAAAGCAAAAGGCATTTGGAGTTTCACATTATTCTTTATTTCTCTTTCACGGTAAAATATGAACGTTAACCCCATGCAAGCAGGAAGAAGTAAAAAAAAAAACATGGACAGAAAGTGGAGGAGAGTTTGAAACTGGAACTAAAATGAGCCTTTCTGGTCACGGTGAGTTACTAAGCAGTGAGGGGACCGGGGCCAGCCAGTTCATCGCTGACTCCACCGTTTGCTGTGTTGTCAGCTAACAGCTTCCTGTCACACTTTCAGAGACCTCTGATGTGCAGTGGCTGTCGGGAGCATCGCTTAACGTCGAACGTCAGTCACCGTTGTCTGTTTATGAGTCCTGCGTGGTCGACGCTGTCAGGACCCGCCAACTAGTGATGACTCTCTAACAATCTGTTAAAGAGTTTTTATGCAACGGTTAAATCGTAAATACACAAAATAATGAAAAATATGCTCAGCATCAGGTCTTGAAAGAGGAAGTATGTAGAACCACCTTCAGCAGCAATATCTCTCAGCGGTCAATTGCTGTCTGTCTTTTCCAGCCTCTCGCATCTTTGTGGGGGAATTTTCTGAACTTCTTTCCAACATTCCTGCAGATCAACGAGGTTTACGAAGTTCTGTTGCTACACGACTCTTTAAAGGTCCGACCACACAGTTTAAGTCAGGTTGAGCTATTGCTGTACTGTCTGAGCAATACTCACTATTTCTGTTCCTTCGAACAGAGCAGGTAAAGTCTGTGCCAAAGAGCTTGATTTTGGTCTCAGGTAAAGGTTCTTGTTCGTGACCCAGTTTGAGCCAAGCTTCAGCCGTCAGACAGACGGCCGACATCACTCTAGAATACGTCAACATATCCAGAGGAGTTCAGGGTCAACTCAGCGACTCGTTGTCGGCAAACCGGCAGCCAATAGGCTTGACTGGTGGTAAGAGGCGCTGGTGCTGGTTTCTCCAAACACGGTTCTGAGCATTAGGACCAAACATGTCTCCTTCCGTCTCACCTTTCCAAAGGACATCGTTCCAGAGGTGTTGGGGTTCGTTCAGATGTTTGTTTTTTTAAGTTGCGCTACAAAATATTTAACATGCTAACCAAACCCTATTGAGTCTAAGGTGGAGACAATCGCTGCGTTCACACTGAACGTGATTCCAGCAAAGTTTTCTCCTGAAGTCACTTGACTCTTCACACACATTAAGGGTGACAACGGCCTCGCTTGCTTCACCACATCATCAGATAGGAGGAGTTTCTATCCGCCTGTCTGTTCAACTCAACACAGCACATGAGATTTTACCAACCGAGTCACGGTGTTGGAAACCTGAACAACGCCGCCATCCCTGCGGATCCACCAGATCCTCCAGAGATTCTCCTAGTTCGGGGAGTCCAGGAGCTACGGCTGGATCACGGTCGCTTCCCGCAGTGCTTCCTTCTGCCCAAAATCCAAAACTTTTATCCCATTTTGGGGATATGTTACCCATACGACAGAGGTAGGACGAGGAGGCGCATCTGGAGCTCAGACAGGAGTAGCAGGAGATCAGAGCAAGGAGCCGGCAGAGGCGGCGTCTGGCCCGCTCCCTCACCGTATGTCACAACCATATCCAGCCTCTGATTGGTTGTCGCAATGCAAATTAACAGAAAAGTAGTTCAGATTTTTGAACTCCAGCGAAAGTCATCGTGGGCTCTGCTTCGTTCTTGCTCAGCGTGGAGCGCATCGCGGGCCTTTTCCATAAAACTAATATGTAAATCATCCACTCAGGTCGCCTCATTTGCGTTTGCCGTGAATGCACCATAAGAGGTTTTTGTTGGGGGGTTTTATGAGCACGGGAGCAAGAAAAGATTCCTAAATAACATGTCTCTCTGTGGACACAGTTCCCTTTAAACGTAGCCTTGGTGGGCCCCAGGTTAATGGAGAGGGTTGTTTGTCTATTAGCCACTACTGATGGCATTGTGCCTTGGAATTGTGTTAAACTACGCTTGTGTTAAACTGATTCAACTCCTGCTTTTACACAGGTCGTCACATCTAAAGACGATCAGCTTATCAGTAAAGCTGAACTCACTGCTACCTTCCCTGCTAGTTCCTATGGAGGCAGCGACGACGGACTGGGGCTGTTTGGAAAGGCTGGTTTTCCGTTTAATTATCACCGTAGTGCGACTGATGGTTTAAATCTGAATGGTTTACAGCCTCCAAAGCTCCTCCTGCGTTTGTAGCACAAAACTGTGATGGAGAGGTCCCAGGGGTTAAACTGCATCAGCGGATACTAAGAAGGTAGACTGAATAAACTGCAGAAGTGCATCGCACACCCACGCCTGCACGCTCCCTGCATCAGATTAGCAACCCAATAAAAACAGAGCATGCAGATAGAAAGCTGGAAGAGAAGAAGTGAATTCCCTTGGACCAGAGAAAGAGCAGGTCGGTTTGGATTAGCTGGGAAAAGACCAGGGGTGGGGGAGGGGGAGGCTAGTGATGAAGCTGGTGGAGGGTTTCTGAAGAGAGACGGAGACAGATGGAGGTGAGAGGATAGATATGCAAGCCGACCGGGGGAAGAGGCGGAGTGAGAAACTGTAAGATACTGATGTGCTGCAGAGAATGCAGGAAGACAAAGAGAGCGAAGACGGATGGAGACAGCAGGACAGGAGGAGATATGTACCCCAGCTTCATCCATCTGTTATCTCTGACCGGCTCTATCTCAGCCTCCATCCCACCGGCTGGCATTTAGGGCTCTGTGCGCGTTCTGTCCGGCCTGATGTTTGCTCAATCGTTGTTTATTAACCTGCTGGGTGAGAGGCGAGGCACCAGGACCCCGGCTGGCCTGAAACTGCCTGTGTCACCAACACTGCAGACAAGCAGAGGCCGCGCACGATTCCAGGTCTGGATTCTGCTTCATCAGCAACAAAACATGGAAAAAAAGAAGTTGGCTTTTTCAGTGGTTGATGAGAGAGGTCTGAAAATACACCGATTCTGACAGGCAGAATAATAAACACAAGGATTTATTCTGGATTAACTCACATACTTTTGAGATTTGCATGAAGTTTTGCTTGTTTATGACCTAATACTGTATGTTTTAGGATGCCAAAACAAGCTTAGAGCGCCGCTTAAACGTCTTGAGAAGAGCTATAATTGTTTGGGGAGAATCGTTAGCTGTGCTCAGCATTTTTTTCCCATGAACTTTATGTGTAATTAATGTTGACATCATCACTGCCTAGACAAACCTTGCGTTGCATTATTATTGGAGATTTTGTTAAACCCAGGCGCAGAGTTAAAATACCCAGAGGGGTGTAGTTAGACCCTGAAATGAAAGGCTATTTTTATCAATGTTGCCCTGCAGAAATAATATGTGACATGTTCTCCTTTTGCATGTAAGAGTTCTCCCTGGGTATTCCAGCATGTTAAGATAACTGGCTGTTTAAATTAAATTAGTATGCGTGTATGGATTTATAAGAAAGCCAATCAGAGGCTTTTCCTCATCAGGAAGTTTAGAGGTTTGGGAGTGAACTCACAGATTAGGGTGATGGAAAGAGGCCTTTCAAACCCAAAGACCTGGAGCTCATCACCAAAGACAAATCATCAAAACATGACCGGAAATTTTTTAAAACACGGATAAAGATTCTTTGTATTTTATTGAGAAAGATATAAATTGTTTGAGATGCTATTTTATAAAACGTAAATAACTTTCCTCCTTTTACGTAGTTTTATTACGTTTGACGGATACCTGCCACATATCCTGGCAGAAACAAAGTTCTTGGTTGAACGAAAATAATTCTGAATCTAAATCTGCTGGGGGTATGAATAATTTTGGGTCTAACTCTACATGTATTTTATATACTGTAAAAAACTAAAACTAATTAAAATAGAACCGCTACAGATAGGTGCTAAATATAAGTTGTATCACAAAGCTGCTGAAAAACTCTGAACAGTAAAACCCAACATAATGTTTGGGAAAGAAAATATTAAAACACAACTAAAAAAATAAAGTTAAATGAAAATAAAACACCGAAAATTATATTACAAATATCTAGAGTAGTGTAGTCATTGCTTGAATGTACTTATAAGCTTAGAAAATACAACTTTAAGTTATTAATAAACTTTTGATGTTTTCTTTGACAAAAAAACTTCAAAACTAGACTTTCACCAAAAAAAAGAGGACATATTTTTCTAAAAGCTGAACAGGAAAAATTACAATGAATACAATAAAATAAAAAGAAACTACTGATATATCATTGGGCTACAGATTGTTGGGGATTTGTTTCAATGATAGCAAAAAAAAATCGTAATCTTTGGCATGTTATGGTTTAATTTGTGTAATATTTTGCTAAGAGCTAGTCTAATCACATTTAGGCTGCTGGAGTTCTTAATGGAGCAGCTCTCCATGGCTACGTTCACACTGCAGGTCTTGATGCCTAATTCCAATTTTTTGCTCAAATCCGATTTTTTTTAGGTGGCCGTTCGTACTACTATTAAATGTGACCGCCATCAGACTTCTGTCTGAACGGTTTAAGACCGCAAAGCGACCCGCATGCACAGATAACAGAAGGAGACGTCACAGAGCAGCACGCTGTTTAGGGAAGTAATGGTGAATGTAATTGTTTATAGAAGTGTTCAGTTAAAAAAAAAAAAACTCAAACAGAATAAAAAGGGTGGATACTGGTCCGTGTTACACCGTATTTTGTGACTCTGGTGTCACACAGTTGCTTTTGCATAGCGTGACTCTTCCCTGACCTCCTAAACTTCGGCTTAATATCGAGTTGTGCAAGAACCACATTACAGAACAGATTAAACTTATTAATAACAAATTATAGTTCATATCCCTGCTTGATTGCTTGATATTAAGCCGTATAGTTTAGGAGGTCAGGGAAGTTTTTGACAAAAACCGTAGCGCCGGACATTTATTTATATTTTTATGTTCTTACTGCTGTTATAACTTTTGGGTTAACATCTTTGTCTTTAGCCCAAGTTACGCTATGCAAAAGCAACAGCGCCTCCCCAATGTGACACCAGAGTCACGTAACACGGTGGTCGCAGAATATGGTATACCTTCCCATTTCAGTGTCCATTTAACATGAAATAGTCCCATCATAAAATATAATAAAGCTTTATGCATGTAGAAATCAAGCAAAGCACTTTGGCAGTAAGACAACAATTATTAATGCTACGCTGCCAGACAGGACACTCACAAAAATAAATTATACGGTGATCACAGAATATGGTGTAACACCGACGTCTCTCCTTGTTATTATTAAAAAGCTGCTGAGCAACGGGAGCTGACAATATTAAGATCACATCATAGCAAAGAACTAAGGTAAGAACAAAGCAGCGCAGCTATTAATGGTCTTTTACGCTAGCTGCTACTACTGTGTATGGATGTGTAGTGAGAACCAGCAGAGTGACGTAACAGACGGATAAAATGCAACATGACCGTTCAGACAGCGGACGCTTTGAAAAAAATCAGATATGTATCCGAATTAGTACCACATATAGGTCACATTTCCCTGCAGTGTGAACGTAACCACTGAGATTTAGAGACCTTCATTCATTTAGTGTTGTTTGTTGTTAGAGTCCAGCACTGTAACTTGTGATCATTTCTCTGCCGTGTTAGAATAAATGGTTGAGCTAAACTCTGAAGTTGAATCATCCTTAGAGGGTGTTTATAGTGGTAAGCTGCTTGAAGAAGTTAAAAGGACCGGGGAGCGACCATGTTTGAGTGTTAATGGGTGTAAACACATAAAGATACTTACAAACACCAGCGCTGTTGTTCATTGGTTGGATCGGTCAAGCAGGATATTGTCTAATTCCAGGAAACCACAAAACAGCAAAGCTTGTAGTTTTGCTACTATTGTGTTTGGCACATCTCCTACATGCTTCTCTGGTTTGAAGAGGGACACGTGACTATCAGCACAAACTAAAGGATGTTGATCTGAACAAACATCCCTGTTATGGATTCTAACGTATGGAAAGAAATTGGATTCTTTGATATTTTTACGCATCTTGTTTCCCAGATTCCCAAATCGAACCCTGAACGGCGTTAAAAGCCTGGTTGGTTCCAAAATGCATCAGTGAATTTTAGGTAACTAAAGCTGTCGAGAACATTTTGGTTGTACGGAGACAGATTCGTACAAACTGTTCCCTGCAGACATGTTAAGCACAGATAAAATGATATATTTTAATTGCATTGATTAACCAAATAGCTGGAACTTTTAACACCTTGTTTCTAAACCCAGTCAGTATAACAATGGGCTAAATCCAGTTCCTCCGCGCATCATCAAAAAGAGGTTGACTTGTTTTAAATGAAGATATTAATGTGCAGCGAAAACTGCTATAAAAATGTACTGTGTTGGGTTATACCACTAAAATGGTACCAGTAGCTGGATGTGCTGCATTGCATATGCTTTCATATATCTTTTCATCACAGGCTGTTGATAACATCTGTCCTTCAGTCATTTGACGCAGCGAGGAGAAAACAGAATCTGTCTTTTCAGCACGACAGCAGATAAAATGGGAAAGAAATATCCTGAATAGGGAAGAAAAACCTTGAAAAGCTTCTCCCTTCAGGGCTCAGAGCGAGCTGCAGAACTTCAGAGCTTTTCACCAACAATCCATCTGAGTCCGGTGGAGAAGACCTTGAGCTGGACAGAAAGGACGGCTGATTGGCAGAGCAGAGAGGAATAATGAAAGGGAGGAGGAGAGCTACAGAGGAAGTCTGTCAGCTGCCATGAGCGGCTGCAGATAACAGGCAGCCGAGCAAACGGGGGAAGAAAGCCGTGGGACGGTGGACAGTTTTTAGAAACTTTATCCGTTCAGTAAATTCAATAATCACCACAGAGGAAGCACCGGGAATCAGGATGAGGGGGATTTTAGGAGGCGTTGGTCCAAACGCTGCCCAAACGCTTCCAGGTTCATAAATTCTGGACTTTCCCCCATTCCTCCTGGCCTTCATAGTTCCTGTGCCGCCGTTTAACTAACTAGGTGGGATGTTTAGGGCCCTTGTCCATTTGGAAGACCCACTTCCTGGCTGACGTCTCGTGATGTTGCTTCAATATTTGCACATAATTTAGTATCCAGCGAAGCAGTCCCTCCTTCAGTAAAATCCCCTCCACAGCATGATGCTGCCACCACCGTGCTTCACATGCTGCAAACAACACCTTTTTCCTCCGAACGTAAGAATGATCAGTAAAGCCATCAGACCGTGATGTGGTTTTGGTCCCTTGGCGGATTTACAAACTGTGCTCTGGCTTTTTCTGCGTCTTTTGGAGTGATGTCATCTTCCTCTCAGAGGGGCTACTCAGCAGCCCGTGCAGGATAGGACTCATTTCACTGGATAATGACTCTTACCAGCTTCAGCCAGCATCGTCACATTGCAAACCCGTCTCCCTCCTGAACCTTGTGATGGCTGCTTGTCCGATGCTCGTTTTACCTGTGCATGATTTTTCAAACGTGGCACCTTGTGGCCTCTGGAGACAATTCTCTTCCTGATATCTTGGCATTTTCCTTCGGATGTGTCCGCAATGACAAGAAAGCAGTGTGTTTGAGGTGTTGCCTTAAGATACATCCACATGTGCGCCTCCATTTAACTTAAATGTTGCAAAATAAACCCGTCAGAATCTTAAAAAGCCACATCATCATCATCATCATCATCATCATCTTCAGTCCCGGCTGTGGCAATCGCTGGGACAGGTGGTCTACGCTCTGTTTTTCCACCTCTTCCCTTACCGACACACACAAATAATTCAAAACAAACTTTATTCTCCACATGAAACAATAGGCTTGCTCTTCCCCTCCATAAACGGCACATCCACAGAACACCTCAAGGACGAAGAGGCTGAGCCGCTGGATGGGATATTTAGAGTCTGTCCTCGAGGACGGCGTGAGGACATCGCTCCTGGGCCTGACGCACGTTTCTCTCAAACGACGAGAGTTAACGACTCGGTGACCTTTCTTTAAAGCGACCACGGCTTTGGTGTAACTTTGTTTCTCTTCGCAGCAACCAGGCTGCCTCTAACCTTCAAGTTCATTTCAAAAGGCTGGGAGGTCATCTGCAGATCTGCTCAGAAACGATTGATCGGGTCCTTGAGAAATGTTGCGTTAAGAGAACTGAATATTCATGGAGGTTTGTACAGCGGGTGCTTGTGTGTGAGGAGAGAAGCGAACC
Organism: Fundulus diaphanus; assembly: GCA_037039145.1. Lineage (NCBI taxonomy): Eukaryota > Metazoa > Chordata > Actinopteri > Cyprinodontiformes > Fundulidae > Fundulus > Fundulus diaphanus. Next base: position 3,923,839 of record CM073123.1, read on the forward strand.
GAAGGCCTTTCTAAAAGCGTGAGCCACAGCGGTGTCTCCCAGATAAACCCGGCAGCGCCCAGCCCTGCAGAGACACATCATCATCCGTGTCATCATCTCGCTCTGACTCCTCCGGCTGACCTGAGTCACTCCCAGTCCTGGACTCCTCCCTTCAGACCCGTAACTCACCCCACGCCCGGTTTCCCTTAATGACGAGGTCAGACTAAAGCCAGAGTCCAGGAAAGGGCAGTTTCTCCTGTCCTGGACGGGAGGATGACGTTGTCTGACTGGGAAACAGGGGGAGAGATAAACTTGGTTTCAGTCTGGCCGATATTTCTCTCAGCCATATATCCATGTGTTCATATTTTACATATTTCCCTTTATAGTCCCACGGAGGGGAACTTTGTCTCTGCGTTTAACCTATGCCATAGAGAGCAGTGGGCGCTGAGAGGCACCTGGGGAGCAATCTAAGGCCCCGAAGTGGCCGTCTGCACGGATCGCACCGGGTTTCCACTCCCCTGAGCACTTTTTAAAAAAACTAACAATCTCCTATTTTTCACAAACAGTGTTTCACAGAGATCATAAACTATAATCAGCGTAGAATGATTCCATCCAGCTTTGACCCGTCTCTATATTTTAGTTTTCACATCTGGATTAGCTCATTCTAAAGATGAGGACAGAAAACGTTCTTTTGTGTCTTCAAAAGTAGAATAACAGTAATTTTAGACCGCTTTAAAGAATCTCTGTTCGGCGTAGAATAAGCCAATCTGGGTGTGATCTGACAAAATGGTTTAGATTTAAAACGTAGGTGAGATTCAACATAAATAATAATTATTTTATAGTAAAAAAATGACAGGACAGAAGCCAGTGTCAGTATCATCAGCCCGCTCCGATTTATTATTATTTTATTTAGTTGCTTATACATTATTCTGGTCTTCCACCATTCTTTCTTTCCACCTAAATGCTGCCATGCATCGACTTAGAAGTATTAGACGCTTCTTAAACGTTATTTTAATCAGGAAATATACTTTCAGCCGGCCTGGAGGTCATTATTTTTTGACCATTCACCCCTTCACAAACCCATACCTTCATTTTATACACCTAGATTCATCTCTTCCTTAAAACCCATGAAATATTATTGTGTACCCATGAACCTAAAACATTGTATACCAGTTTATTTCTATTGGTAGTTTAGTATTTTAATGAATTATAAGTATTCAAAAAATGCTCAAATCTCTGGTATAATCTAATTTAATTGGACGTTATCTCCATTATGCATCCCATCTCCGTTTATATTGGTTCTGAACCCAGTTAGGGTTTTGGTTTATACTTAGTTCACCACATCAAGTCATGCTGGTAGACACTAGAGGTGACTTTGCGAGGCAGACTTCCCTTTCACCAGAACTATCACATCATTTTAAAACCCAAAGCCTCCTCACATCCTTACTGCTAAGACGTCTCTAAACACCGTCCCAAGTTAAAGTCTGACCTCCTAATGCAGGCAGGACCCGGTCAGGGCGGCTCCTGCTCACCCATCAGGTTTCAGGTGTTCCTGGACAGACGTCAGGGTGTGAGCGTAGATGTTGGGTTTCTCACATCTTTGCTTTTTGGAGACGACAATGTTCTGTTCTTCTGTTCCAGTCTTTTCCAGAACTCAATGAGTCTAACAGACCAGGGTTCTCAACCATGAAAAAGTGGAATATTCCCTCCAGATTTGCTCCAAGTGGAGGAGTTCAAATATCCTGGTTGACGAGAGAAGCCCAGAATGGAGCGGAAGATGGTTAGATTGATCGATGCTTGGTCTGCAGTGAGGAGGGCGTTTTCTCTGGTCTGCCATGGCCAATAAGCAGCTGAGCCAAAACATGAAGTCCTTGACTTACTGGTTAATCCGCATACCAGACCTCACCTGTGGCTCAAGAACAAGAAGCTGGATACAAGAGGCTTAATCTACTTCCTCTGTAGGATGGCCGCGCTTTGCCCCAGCGATGAGGAGGGGTGGATCCGAGTAGTCACTGCTTCTCCGGGTGTTTCTCTGAGCCCAGAGTGTCTCTAAAGAAATGCATGGTGAGTAAACTCCCCCAGAGGGGAGACCCAGTCTTTCTGGAGAGATTATCGCCGGGCTCAGACTGAACACGGTGCAGATACGGTACCGGCGCCGCAAGGAACCCACATCATTAAAAATCAACGTGTTGGGGGACCGGTCACCGAGGCCGTGGAAAAAAATTCTGCGTTTGACCAGACGGCGCAGCGGTCCCCTGATCAAACTCCTGAATTTTATGAGCGTTGGGCGCTAGACAGGATAAAGTTCCAGTGAATTTCAGAATAAAATCACAGCACCAACCTCCAGCTCCAACCAGCTTGACTGATGTAAACAGAACGACAACACAGAAACACGAGGAAACAGAGGGGCTGTTGGAGGATGAAAAAGGAGGTTTATGTGCACCGATAACGGGTTTTACCCTAAAAAACGAAAACCGTGGCTGTTTTTAATCGTTTATGAGGGATAGCAACAGAAAGGACCACTTCTGTTCCTGCGAGCACCCTTTCCACCGCCGGAGCCACAGCTGGCCGCTGTTTCCCTGGGAGCAGTGGGAGACGGGGTTTGGCGGCAAACCCGGACTGGATCGGGACCGTAACCTGCACCGTGGTCAGTATGAGCCCCGGGTATGAATCCCTTCTGGCTTGGGAACGCCTTCGGATCACCCAGAAGCAGCCAGAGGAGACGCCTCCAGTTCTTGACAGCTACTGTCTTGCAAATTTTAGATGCATCTCTGATCTGATACACCTGAAACAAAAGACTCTACTACCTCCTGGGCAATTTTATCAAGGTCTTTATGGGCCTGGTAATTCGTTTTATTCAGGTGTGTTGGAAAAGGGAGGCGCCTAAGACCTGCAGGACAGCAGCTCTTAGGGTCAGGAGCTGGAGGCCCCTGAACTACAGAGAAATTCTGGGGCTATTTGGCTTTTTCCTGGTCGATCTTTTTAACTCTGAGATCCATTCTAGGATAGTTGGAAGAAAATGCACGAATAGACAAAAAGTCTTCAACGGTTGCAGGAATAGACCATAAAATACACTAAAACAGTTTTTTATTTAGGACTTCCGCACCCCAAATGACCATAATTTAAAAACTATTAGCAGAAGGAAAAGTACTTCAGTCTCAGAAAACGTGGCCCAAGGCAGTTCCTCTCCGACATCAGTAAACGAACTCCTTGGTGTGTGGTTCAAGCAACATTTGGTATTAATATATCGCCTCTATAGACTCTAAATTACTCTTGACACAAAGAGCTGCTAAACAGCCGTAATGCAGCTTCTATTTTCCTCGGTCAGAGGCAGACAGGAGCATTTTGCATTTCATCTGATCCGGCCACGTTCAGCGTCGCTGGCAGAGAGAAGGAATGCCGGACTGGATCCAGGACCCGTGTGTCTCCAGGAAGACAGAAAACGAGAAGCTCCAGCAGGAAACGCCGGGTAAACCCGCACCGCTGCCGTCCTTTTCCAGGTCGGCGGGGTTTCTGCACCAAATAAATGCTTGGACAGGAGAGGCTGCAGGTGGCTCCTGAAACAATAGGGCCAAACAGAACTGTTCAAGGTTTTAAGAGGGGGGGGGCTGTCAATGCACTTAGAAGGCCTGGAAAATTACATAACTGCTATTTTTGGATCATGCTATTACAGCCAGTTTTAATGGCAATACTTAAAGCTTTATTTTTATTTTTTTAGAATATAGAGCACTCCTAACCAACCCTTGACAAAAAGAAGCCTTGTAGAGAAATCTTAAACTACACAAAATCCAGCCTTCAATTCGAGAACATTTTTTGAGAGGAACAATCCTAGTTTAAGACACAATAGTTTTTAACAAAATCACTAACTGGCTCCCCCGCAACCTTTGACATTAGGACAACCCTTAAAAACATTTCACAACTGGGGCTGGACGATATAGACAAAAAAAAGCATATCGATAAAATAGAAATCATAATGATCGATATCGATAATTATCAACAAATTCAAAACATAGATTTTAAGTGCAGCCCTGACTATTTTATGTGTTTTCTTAAGGACCTATTTTTAGATACAAAACACACAAACACTGAATTCAGACTTCAGACTTAAACCAACTTTTTTACCAGTTTTTGAAAAAAGAAAAAAGAACATGTGGACTCTGAACTCTTGGAAGGGGACAACAGTTAGCTAAACAAGTCAAAAGCTGCTGTTTTAGACAAAATGACATCTGGCTATTTGTGATTTTATTTTATTCAACCTTCTGACTGCATGATTTGACTGAACTGACTGTAAAGTTCCTTGAGATTAAATCAAAAACTGAAGGCATTTTGTTTTTACTTTCTTCACTCGTGTTGAGGTGAATGAAAAAGTCGATAAAGTTCTGAGGCCGCCGTCAGACGACAGCTGCTACATTTGTCGACTCGGTAAATCCCAAACAGAGCTGGGTGAACTTTGACCTGCTCCGTCTGAGGAACCAGACCAGATGAATCCTTCTGTGTAAACCATCACGCTTCACCAGCCTCCTCTGTGGAAGGAGGACGACACGCATCCAGTCAACCTAACGGCTTCTCCTTGTTTGTTATTCCACCTCCGTCTTTTACTCCACAGTGGGAATAATCAGCTGCAGCGGGGGGGACGCCGCTTCGTCAAAGAGACCTTTCAGAAAGGACTTTCTCTCTCGCTGACTGAAACATCCTTTCCTGCAGAAGCAGCACACTGCAGCTATTGAGGCGCGCCCCCTGCAACTTTTTCACTACAACCTTTTTATATTTACTCATGACCCGTGGACCTCAGGAGCAATATGCACACGGTATCAGCTTGCAGCGAGCCGAGGGTCCCTGTGGTCACTGGGAGAGACACAGCGGACGCTTTCACTGCCTCGTTCCAACACAAACAGTCCTGGCGCTTTAAAACGACTTAAACAAGCCAAGAAAGACTCCACCGATCAGCAGCCCGAGCTGCAGGATTTAACAGCAGCCCAGCCATAAAACACGCCACATTAAACCCACTTTTTCTTTGCTCGTGCTGTAATAAAAGGCCTGACGGCTCGCTGACGTTTTGAGGCCAAGCCAGGGATGAGATGAGGAGGGAAGAGGAGCAAAGAGAGAAGAGTTCTCTGCGTCTGAACGAGGCAGAGAACATAAAAAAATAACACAACATCCTGACCAGATGCAAGCACTGATTCAGCGAGGCGACGAGGCAGCCACCAAACAAAACAGAGACACCAAACCCAGAGGCAGAGAACCGCGGGGTCCGAGTTCTCAGAGCAGCAAACAGGAGCGAGCGATGGAGGCGTACCTGCAGGTCGAAGAACTTGCTGTATCTCCGGTAGATGATGTGGGACGTGCTGTCAGAGTAGGTGACATTGATGACATACACCTGCCGAAAGAGGAAAGCAACGGCAGCAAGTTAGCAATTCAGAGGTTCATCATCATCATCATCATCATCATGTCAGCATAACATTTTGTTTGTGTTTCTTTCTCCTGACATTCCCAGCCTCCAATGCAGAGCTCCCAAGCTCTGGGTCAGATCTGGTAACGAGTAAAGGTACATTTTACTCCTGTTTCATTAAAATAAACCTGTTTCTGTCTGTTCATGACAAAAACTGGACTTTCTGAACCAAGCGCTTCTAAAAACTGCTTCGTGCATCCTTGAGTCCTTGACAAAAAAGAAAATGTTTAAATTCCAGAATAATGTAGTTAAAGCAAATTAAAGAAACAAAATTCCAGTTTCCTCGCAACCATTTTGTCACAAATGCTTCACATAAATGCTGCAAAAAGGAAAAATAGAAGTTTCCTAAACGTTATTTAATCTACCAATAAATGATGGATTCAAACCAAGGCTGGGATTAGCAGATGCAGAATCAAACTGGACCAAACTGCAGTTAATGTGCGGCGATAATGAGTCCTATGGACGAATGCACAGCCTGTTCTCACAGAAAACCACCCACTCCTTCCTCTGATTTATTTGGTGCTTATTATAAAGTAAGAAATGCTGATATGTGATGTATTTCAGAATACAGTCACCAAATATCAATTTACTACTGAGAAGTCTACGTTTATGCTTTAAAATAACAGGATGTAGCAACAAATAAAACAGAAAACGCATCCAAGCCAATAGCCGCTCTTCTCAGAGCAACAGAGACACACGCTCATAGCTAAGGGCAGCTTAGAGAGATCATTTAACCTAACAGTCATGCTTTTGGACTGTGAGAGGAAGCAGGAGTACCCAGAGAGAACCCGTGCATGCACAGGGAGAACATGCAACCTCCATGTAGAAAGACCCCAGACCGGGGTTGGAACCAGGGACCGTCTTGCTGCAAGGCAACAGTGCTAGCTACACAACTAATAAAACATGCTAACTGGCTCTTAGGATGTTTAACTTCAGCTACACACTTTTTATAATCATCTAAAAAGCTCCTGGTATTATTTTCAAATTTTGGTAAATTCACACAGATTCTCACATAATAACACGAAACACTTAATGTTCAAATAGTTGAATGCACTGACAACACTTCCTGAGAAATCTCGTGCAAATAGTCCTTAGCAGCTGATAAGATTTAAATGTAAAAGAGACAGATAGCGGTCACTTTACTGCACAATGTAAATGACAAAACACTCCCTGAGAGGTAAAAATATGTGCTAGTAGTCATTAGCAAGAATGGAAATGTTAAAGTTAATTGATGCTCAAATCAAAAAGACGAGCAGAAGTCAGTTTACAGGATGATGTAAAAACTACTGAATGAATGTATCAGACAGACATTCCCAGAGAAGTTAAAGTGTGTAAATAAATAGTCATTAACAAAATTTTGAATCTTCAAGTTGAAGAAAATGGATGTCCATACAAACACTGTCTGAGAAACAGTATAATAATTCTCAGTAGGATCACATTAAATATTTAACTGCTTTTTGTGGCAGAAATGGCAGATTTCTTAATCATGGCCTGCGTTTTCCTGTGCAGCTGTGATGGGTGTTTGGGATCATTATCCTGTTGGTGAGAACTTAAGTATTCAATAAACTGACCCCAAGCGTTCCCCTCAGATGAAATGAGATCACTAAGGCTGAGCCGTTTGGAGGAGACATGGTGAGACTTTCAAACCTGAGAACATTGCACCAGCTGTCCAGCATGGAGATGGCAGCATCATGCTGCGGTGCTATTAAATGATAGAGCTACTGGTGCATCGCACAAAGACAGAGGAACACCTCCAAATTCTTCTACTTCCCCTCAAGTCAACAGCCGGATGGTTGAAACTTGAACATGGGTCAACATCTAGTCTTTGAAATTGATAAAGAAGGAAAAGATTAAGCTTTTGTAACTGCCTACCTTAATTCTACTGAAAATGATCGTTAACAGCCAGGTAAATGTTGGGAAACCAACACATTCTACCAGAAAAAGCTCAAATGTCCAGTCAGAATTACACCAGAGGCTTGTTGACGGCTACCAGGAGCAAGTTGTCGATCTGGAACCTACTAAGGTTTTGGCCTCAGTAAGTTCACATTTCTGGAGACAATAAAAAGTCCTTCGTAGGACCAGAGGTTGAACGTTCAGAGACACGTCTGAGTCTAAGCTACGCCAGTGTTGTCATAAGTACTCTTCATCTTTCAATTTGCACTTCAGTAAGAGTAGAAATATGACTACATTTCATTTCAAAGTTACCATCCAACAATTACTGCACCTTTACAATGTTTTGGACAAAGAATAAAGCCCTTTTATTGTACCGGTCCAGCCTAGATGTCCTAAAATGGTTTTTTTTAAACATCACGTCCTTGTAAACTCGCACTTCTGTATTATTGATTGCGACGTCTCCCATCGTCAACCAGCACTCCGACCTACCGTCCCTGTTCAGCCTTGGCTGAAAAACTGCAGCAGCCCTGAGAGGCCGGAGAAGATGAGATACAGTCCATTTATCCGTCAACAGGAGATAAGTGATGCCACCATCATCTCTAATCTAATAAAACAGATAACCAAGGTAACAGATCCAAGGGCCGGGACATTTGCAGCAGAGACATTAAGAGCAGGTGGGAGCTCACACTCTCAGACGTAGATGTACAAAAACACTCAGGTTTTTACAGAACATTAAGCTGCAAGTTTCAGCTGATAAATTATAGGAAATACTGTCAATCTGCTAACATGGTAATTCACATCTACAAATGTTCAAAGTTCTCTGAGAGATCTAAAAGGTTTTAGGCCTAATAACGCCCTTGAAGGTCTTTAACTTCATCTATACGTCAAATAACAGTCAAATAACAAGCTTTAAAATAAAAGTACAACAGTGTACCTCTATTTTTAAGAAAAAACACCTGAAATAGGACTGATTTTTTATGTAAAAATGAGTCGATAATGATCTGTATGTAATGGCAGAGCCGTACAGCAGAGGAAATGACAGAAGAAAGCAGCAGTGATTTGTAGAAATCAGAACCTGGGGTTCTGCACAGCCGCTTAAACCTCGACGGGGATCCTGAGAGCGGTTCCAGCTCCGCTTATTAAACTCATGTATAATTTAAAACTGCTAGTCTTTGATTACTGGGCAGTAAACGCCTGGGAAAAGCTTCAATGCAGAAATGCATTACTGGGTTGTTCTCATTCAGCCGAGTTGGTAAAAGCTCACCAAAACATCCATCAATCACATGTAATCTGCCAGGAGTTTTGTTGGCAATTTAAAAATTTTCAATAAAGTTCAGATATGTTCTCCTTAGATTATTATAGGACTCTGTTAAAAGCTGCGAGGCTATTTTATGCACCATAGCGTAGTCATACTTTCCAGCGGAAAAGTCATTTAAAGCTGAAACGATTCACATAACTTTGGACTTTATGGGACTGGATTTGCATTTTACTTTTAGATTTTACCACATTATGTGCAGCTTGGTAAATTATGATGTCACACACTCGGTTTAGACCTTGTGAAATATTTTAGAATATTTTCACGCCCACAGTTTTATCTGTACGTGTAAAATTCATCAAACCGTTGACATTTTTCTCTGCTTTCACCCACTGTGTCTCCTTCTGTTACAAGACTTGTGCTTTTTCTGCCCTACTACCCCAGAGGAAAGAAACACATGCAAAGACAAAATGCTGCAAGTAGCAAAAACAACGGCGAGTTTAGAAAAGCTGCAAACGAGCTCCGCATAACGGAAGCACTCCAGACCACTAGGGGGAGTCGACCACCAACCTAGTCATGTGTTTTCTGTGTCAGCATCACTTGTGTTTGCAGCATGTTTGCACTTTGTGTCTAATTTCTGTGACTGTATTTGCATTCGCTGCATATTTCCATCATTTGTTGTGTGTCAGCCTCTGTTTTGTGTCTGGACTACTTTTTGTGTTTGCAGCGCATTTATGTCCTTGTTGGCACCTGTCAGCCACCGGACCAGCTGGATGGAAATCCGCCCAATTTGGCAACCTACCCCCAACCAGTGCCCGGAAAAGGTGGGAATCACCACTGCAACCAGTAAGTCTACATTTTTTAATTTTGCTTGTTTTTTTGTACATCAGGCCTACTCAGCAGGTTTGTTTTTCTTTAATTTATCAGCCAAGAAGGGCGTAATCGAGCAAAGAGATACACTGCAAAAAGGAACTAAAAGTAAATAAGATTTTCTTGTAATGAGTGGATTTGAATTGAGCAGGTAAATAAGATGATCTGCCAATTGAATAAGATTTCTGCACTTAATATAGGAACAAATTCTCCGTCATCTTATTTCAAGTGCAGTACATCTAATTATCTTATGATAGGGGTCAAAATACTAATTCCATTGGCAGATAATCTTACTTACATGCTAAAATCAAGGACAAATATACTAATTTCAAGAAAATTGTACAGAGTTCTCCTCTGCAAGATTTCTGATCAATATATATTTTAAAAACAGCTTAAAGTAACATGAATGAACAAGACGATGCGATAACATTATTTTTCTTTTCATAAAATTCAACAATAACAGAATCAACAGTCCAGATAAGCAGAGAAGCAGCGTTTCTTAAAGAACGTCCTCCGATCAGACCCAGTGTGAGCCACTCCTGCTTCCTTTTTCCAGCCGGCTGCCTCGCTCTGACTGACTCCATCCCCTCAACCCTCTGTACCTGCCAACAGCCTCCGAAGCAGAACGAGGCGAATGAGGTTGAGTGGAAGACCCTGACGTTGACCTAAGAAGGACACCAACCTGAAACAAAAGGGCTTCCTCAAACAAAAACAAAAAAAAAGCTGCAGGTTAAAAAAAAAAGTCGCTGTTGCTTTTGGACGAGGCACAGGTGCTCCTGGCTCGCAGCCACCGCAGCATGTTTCCCCGCATGCAAGAACAACTCCTGGCATCCAGAAGCTGCGATAGGCGCATTCCACTGTGGAGCTCCTCCTCACCACGGTGATTACCGCCGCCGTTTATCACCATGGAAGTGTGCTTCTGGGGTAGTGCCAGGCAATTATATCATGAAACTGGCTTCCTCAGCCCCGGCGAGCAAAGACAATGCATTTCTTTTGTGGCTTCTGTATATTAACAAGGTGAGAGCTGTTTTAAAAAAAAAAAAAAAATGTAAGTAGGCAGTCATGAAGAGACGTCTGCCGACTCTGAGCAGTCAGACTCCCCAGACAGGATGTTTCTGAGAGAAGCATCCAGCTGTCGAGCTGAGGTGAAGCTAAGGAATTTGGAGGAAGTCTTTTTCATTTTCATTACACCAGAACCTCTGGCAGTCAAACAGACCCACAGCCTGATACTACCACCACCGTGCTAGGCACACCGTTCAGTAAGCAGCACAGACGTCGACCTTTATCCTGAATTAATCACTTTTCTGGGCAGACTTGGTAGAGTTCAGTTCAATTGGCGGCTTTTCTGGGAGGCTCATGTTTAAAGCATAATCCACAAATTTTCAATAAGGTTGAGGTCAGAGCTTTGGGGAGGTTGTTATGAATTATAGAAGCTGGACCGGGGATAATCATCCCACCCTGGAAAAAGAGGACAGACCAAATAAACCGCAGAAAGCCCAATAATACATGCGACACGCCGGCCCATAAACGGGTTTTATTCCCGTCAGATGCTGAGATGAAGCGCTGGAAATGTCTGGAAGAGCTGGACTTACTGCAGAGATCCAAACTACAGAAGCAGTCCGGGGATGTGACGGCAACCACAGTGGAAAACAGAACCACCAACCATCATCCTTTGGCTGGCCCTGCCCAAAACATCAAGCTCAAACCTCCTACCCTGCCAAGCCCAGAAATAAACTCAGCCCACTTCCCACAGGCTGTAAATTCTGCCTGGGCTGCTGCCGCTCTGGATAAATCAGCAGTTAACTGATTTATCTTGTCCTATAGCATGTTGCATATTAAGGAGGATGCGTTTTTTTTTTCACTTTTAGAGACAATAAGCTAAGATTTTCTGACTCAGATCTGAAGCGAGGCCCAGTCGTGCGCACTGAGCGCAGATAAAATGCTAAGAACTCGACACAGAAATGACTCACAAACGTTCCTCCGTCTGGCAGGGAAGTGTTTCCATACGATCACACGCAACCGAGAGTTCAAGTCGGCTTAACTTCCAGGAATGTTTTAATTGCACAGATTCGGAGGCAAAAAGTCAAACGTGTCTTTTAATGTAGTTTTCACTACGCAAGCTTTACAGGACCGATCCAGAGCTTTAGTTGCGCAGGGTCGAAACTCGAGTCTTTAAAGCTTCTGTTTCCTCTCCAGACGCCTGAGCCGCGGCTACGTGTGGAAACATCAGCGTTCAACAACGAGAGCAAGGCATTAGGAGACACGGAGGAGGCTGAAACACGACCTACTGCAGCTGAAAAGGATGCAGTGACACTGGCGCACACGGCCACCAGCAGGAAGAAAGGGAGTTTCCTCAACACAGCCAGCTTCACTCAAGACTTCACGTTGAATTTCTGTTCACAAGCGTCCAAAAACAGGCGACTTATGAACAGGGGGGAACAGAAATGAGGGGAAACAAAATCCAACTCAAGAAAAGGCTCGAGGGTCTTGGATGTCCCAGATAGAGAACAAACAAAGAAAAAGAAAAGAGTCTAAAAATTGTGCGTCTGCTGTTCCCGCAGAGGAAACAAAAGCTCCTTTTATGATCAGACACAAAGAGAGAAAAATGAATTCTTATGACGGAACAAATTGGACCTGTGATGTTCTCATTACGCTCTTCCAAAACAGCCGTGAGTATCCGTCTCACAGGCAAAGCTCGGCCCGTTCCCTCGCACCAGAACAGCCCCGTACGTTAGACGCTGTGAAATGCCCGCTGTGGTCCATGGAAAGACTTAAAAACTTACAGTTTCAGAGGAGAGCCGGCATCCAGCCTCGCAGACTTCCAGAGGAGAAGGCGAAAGAGCGGGGAGCTTGGCGGGGCCCGGCCACTAAATGCAGCCAACCCCGCCTAAATTACTATATTTGAAGTAACCTATAAAAAAACAGACCGAACACACACTTCCAGACGCTGTAAGCGCAAATGAGCCGACTACAAAAGTCAGGTTGGACAGATTTTCTTTGGATCAAGTAATGTCTTTCCGCGCTCGGCCATTACTGGGCTAAATATACTCTCATGTGTCAGAGACTCACTTGTTATTTCAGCTTTGCTAGAAAGCTTAACAAAGCAATAGAAAACAATAAAGCTTCACAGATTGGTTCAAGCTTTTTTCGCCCCCTTTTTCCAGAAAGTTCTGTGAAGCAAAACTGAACAGTGAAACCAACATGGTGGTCCTAGGTTAAAATCCCAGCTGGGGCCTTTCTGGTTAGACGTTAGACTTGTTCTCCCTGTGCATGCGTGGGTTCTCTCTGGGTTCTCTCTGGGTTCTCTCTGGGTTTACTGCCACACACCAATAAGAACAATCGTTGACCACTAAGATGCTTTGTTGCCGGGAAAGCTTTGATTTCACAACACAAATGAGCCATTAATGACTTGTTATGAGCCATCATTTGCTTATTATATCATCTTGAGATACCTTGTGATTCTAAAGCTACTCTCACACTGCCTGCACCAATTCTCAGTCATCCGGGTCACGGGAACCACAAACCGGGGGGAGGATTGAGGTTTCAGCTTTCAAGCATCTATAACCAGCTTTGAAACTCATTTCAAAGAAGTTAGATAAGTAATCTCACCAGGTTTCAGGAGCCAGGGAGGATGGGAACCCATGTGTGTAAAACCAGCAGCGCTCCAACTGCAGGTTGCTCAGAGCGAGCTGCCAGAACTGACAAAGACTCCTGGAGAGGTGTGGAAACGTTTCAATAAAAATACCGAGCAAAAGGCCGGTTGCCTCCGGTTTATGCCAGTCTGTAGCTACTCTCACACCGTTTCTTATCTGGCCATGTGTTGGTGGACCCAAATCGCCTAAAAGATGCGTCCAGCTCAAGGCCCGCGGGCCAAATCTGATACGTCGAGGCAATTTATCCGGCCCTCAAGAGCCAAAAAAGGCATATCATGTCATAAAGTAGAGGCATGTATCCTTTTAAATTGTATAAAGTGGCTACAGCTGTGCCTCCTGTAGCGAATGTTGATTTTTTGATGATGTTGATTCCTGCCACCAGATGTCAGTTTTCCCACAACACATTAAAGCAACCCAGAAATGTCCAAAAGGAGAAAAAGGGATGCAGAATGATGAGTTTAAAGTTTAACTCACCATAATATTACTTTTTCTTTTTACAGATAAACTATTCAAATGAGCCTAAGGGTGCTTATTTTATGTTACTGTGAATTTGTTTATGCTTTTATGTGAACTGGAAATCAAGAGTATCATCTATACAGGTGCAACTGGCCCTTTAATGACTTCATGATGCCAAAGTGGCCCAGTGAAGAAATGAGTTTTACAGCCCTGGCCTAAAGCATCGCCGGTTCTTCATCATACAGAACAAAGCGCATGAGGGACTTTCATCCTTTGTTTCACGCCAAGCCCATCTCCAGTGTACGAAAGCTCAGTCACATATTCACACTATACTGCTTTTCATTTCAATGGCGTAGCGAGTCAGGAAACAATAGAAGACTGACTCTGCAGAATCACCGTTCTTACTTCAGCTGTTTAAATTTATTTCTAAAACACTTTTCAGCAACAAGACGATTCACTGTTATTCCTATCAGAACCAGCCCAAAGCAGAAGCAAAACTCAAAATACTTGAATTTTAACACAGAACATAGATCTGATAACTTTATATTATAAAGAATCAACACAGCTGAGACTCAGATGTTGCAGCAGTGACCCAGTGGTGACATTAATGAATCAGACAATATGCCAATCTGCTCTGATGAAGATCCTCTCAGTTTGGCCAGTCAGATGCTCCAAGCTTAAAATGAAACTAATGGCTGGACCTACTTTCTGATTCCGTTGGCTAACAGCTATCTGAACACTTTAAATTGCCAGCATTTCCCTCCAACATGGTTAGTTGACTGTGAATATGAAATAAATAAAAATATAGGACTGAAATGTCACGGCAAAACTAACGTAACCCGTCCAGACACAGCAGAACACTGAATTTCACACATTTGATCTCGGCCTACATCCACTGTTGAGAAAGGGAGAGCATCAAAAGCAGCACACATAAAATTCAAAGACGTGACGAGAATAGATGTTTCACAAAATCCCTTCCATTTCTACCGCTTTGGGCCCGCATAACAAATGTGCCATCATGCAAACGCACATAGCAAGATCAGAAAACGTGACATAACAGATTAAACCTGCAAGTAGAAGCTTTAGGCGGATCTTACCAAACCACACAGTTCCAGCTAAAGTAACCATAAGGTTTAACAAACTGCACACGTTGATGTTGGTGATGGTAAGACAGGCGTGCGTCTTAAACAACCACTGGGATTCTAAAAAGCGTCGGATGGATGTTTTTAGAGACTTGGTGCTTTCCTGCAGGTCTCTAAAATTCTGCTTTGGGGGTTTAGTTTATTGTTAGTGATAGTCAGAGGAGGGTAGAGCAGACAGAAAGTTTACTCCAGAGTAGCTCTACTTCAGCATATTTTACTCAAGTCAAAGTAAAAAGTAACCAAGAAATCACTCAAGTAAGAGTAAAAAAGTATTTGGTTTGAAGGCTACTCAAGTACTGAGTAAATATTTATAACAACTGATTTAATATTTAAAAATGATGTAATCGCTCAGGAGAAAATATTAAATTATGTACAAATCCTGGTATTTTAGCAACTAAAATAAGAAATTCAGGCAGAACAAACACTTTTCTAAACAATGTTTTTCAATATAAATCTTCTGAAACCAAGCAGTTAATGTAGATACAGTAAGTTAGGACAGTGCAAAGTACTTCCAACCTGTAAATGGCTCCATGAGCTCAGCAGATATAAAATATATAACCTGTAGATATGTTTAAACCAAAATGCACCAGAGACACGTTTGTTCTTTATTCAGGAAAGTTACTCACAGAGGATGGAGTAGCCCGAAATTTTACTCCAGTAAGAGTAGCGATACTTAAGAAGTACAGTGCAGTAAAACGAGTATATTTTGTTCAAAAAGTTACTCAAGTAAATGTAACTGAGTAAATGTAACTAGTTACTAGCCACCTCTGGTGATAGTGATATGAACGTATCGGTCGGCATTAGTCAGTCCCAGGTTTATAGAATATTTTTGTATTATTGCTCTGACCACAGACGTGGCCCAGTTCAGATGAGTATCCTTTTTTTCTCATTGCCATTTCCTGACTGATGAAGATCAACACAAATCGGCCGCATTGGAACGGCATGTCTTTCCTATTTTGAAGAGTTTTTAGGAGGAATGTGTCTTTGTAGTAAAGCATCACTATAAAATCCATCTGTTAGCTTATGGCATTTGGCGCCCATGTCCTTGTTTCCTTGATTTAATAAATGTGTGAGATGATATAATTTGCCTATAGGTTGCTTATAAATGCACAGGGTTCTGTATGTTAATCTAACTCCTTCAAAGATGTTTGAAACCAGAAGAAGCCATCGTTAAGCCAGGCTCTACAGAGCTTTACTATCACATAAAGTCGGCTGCAAACAACTTTCTCATCTTGTCTTTTTCTCTGCACATGAAAACTCTCCTTAAAGCAGCCAAATAATTACAGAATGAAGCGTTAAAAAGTGTCCTCTGATCATTCTCCCCATGAAAGCCAAGCCGGAGCCGTAGTGGGTTGGGCCACACGTGCTTCATCTCCCATCTTCACCACTTAAGGGTGACGTAACCAGCTCTCACCAAGAGGAGCCGGAGGCCACGATAAAATGCTCCAACATGTGTTTTATACCAGCGGCGGCAGCAGTTACAGGGTGAAACCTCAGCAGGATACAAATAAAATCCTGCATCTGCTCTGAAGACAGACTCGTGCATCCTAACAGTCAGGGGTGGGCCTCTGAAAAAAAGAAGGCTCCCTTTTCACCAAGATTTCACTCTGTGTTTGATACAGGCCAATAAATATTTGAGCGTGCAACAGCTCTCTAAAGAGATGTTTTATGGAGCCAAATAACAACATCATCCTGCAGCGCCAGCCTTTGTTGCCGTGCAGGAGCCGGTAGAAATGAAACGTTGTGGGACTGGGACTTGTAGGAGAAACAGAAGCTTAGAGTAAACATGGCCGTGTCCAACCCCACTTCTTCTGTTATCACCTCCTCCCCCCGGCACACACACACACACACACACACAAAACGGAAACGTGTGAGTGTGCAACACATGTTTGCGACTCCGTTTCCCAGTTTTCCCCATGCTCCGACGACCCTAGATCCTGAACCTCATCCGTCCAGCTCCTCCTCTCGCCCCTTCAGCAGAATAAGCGTTTCCAGCTGGCTTCACAAACATTACAAATGGGAATCGGGGGTTTGCCACGGATTGTGTCCTTCTCTCCTTTCCCCTGCCTCCCTCTCTTTTCTTCTCACAGTAACAAGCCACGTCTCCAGAGACGGGACAGCAAAGGAAACTAGGCCAGAGTCTGATCTGCTGGGACCTATAAGCCTGAAACACGCTCTGAGAAACTCCTCTAAACCTAAACTGTGTGTGTAACACGAGCTGCTGTACAAGAGTCCTGTATATCTGCAAGTTATAGAAACTGAAAGCAAGAGCATAATTATAAACAGACTAAAGTGGACTGATGTGATTGATTTGGACAGGTTGGATTCTATGTAATATGTTTAAAATGGGATATTTCTGTCTTTAAAGGGAGCTGCGATCATTAAAATGAACTCAAGTTAACTGTCATGGATGGATGGATGGATGGATGGATGGATGGATGGATGGATGGATGACAAATGGATGGATGGATGGATGGATGACAAATGGATGGATGATGTATGGATGGATGGATGACAAATGGATGGATGATGGATGGATGGATGGATGGATGGATGGATGACAAATGGATGGATGATGGATGGATGGATGGATGGATGGATGGATGGATGGATGACAAATGGATGGATGGATGGATGGATGGATGGATGGATGGATGGATGGATGACAAATGGATGGATGGATGGATGGATGGATGGATGGATGGATGGATGGATGGATGGATGGATGGATGGATGGATGGATGGATGGATGGATGGATTTAACAGAAATAAAAGCCTTTTCTGAAAGCTCAGGTTAAAAAAAGTTTTCTGAACTTTCAAACTTGACCCCGTGTCATCGTGACCTTTAGGGTAAATGTTAGCTTTCCTGCACTTTATTGTGTCCCCTATGCGGCTCCTGGCTTCCTTTTCGCCCCTCTTTCATTTAAACTAGTTTTGTTTATTCCGAAACGTCTAAACACCCGAGCGGTGGCTCTCTGCAGCTCCTCCCTCGAAGTAACCACAGGATCTCTGATTAACGCTCTGGTTGTCCGGCCTGTCGGTCCCGCTGGACGTCCATGTCTTGGTAGTTCTGCAGGAGTCCATCCTCTTCAGGAGAACAGACGCTCAAAGCTGTTTTAGGAGCTAACCCTGCTTTGAACTGAACCAGAACGTTTTCTCTGACAGTTCTGTTGGATTCCTCGGTTGTCGTGATGCTGGTTGTTCTCTAACGTTCTCTAACGTTCTCTGACAAACCCGCTGGATTTAAACCGAGGTAAAAAAAAAAACACGCAGGTGGATACTCGCTTGTTCAATCAGGGCAGGTGGTTGCACTGGATTTTATTTTCATTTAAGGGTATCAGAGTAAATCAGTATAGCTCAGCATAACCTAAGCCACTCCAACTAAATAAGAATGACTAGATATATAACATTAATATTAATTCCATAATGTATATAAAGTTTTATCTTTGCAGCAATACTTGTTGCTTGTCTGTTTGAAATTAAAGCAGTCAGATCATACAATATTTATGCTGTGAAGCAGTCCTATTTTTACTCCAGATTACCATGAGAATTTCATAAAGGCACACGTCTACGTGAGCAAAATAGCTAAAGCTAAAGTACTTTTATCTCCCTTACATACCCTTAAACCTTCATCGTTAACAAAAAAAATGTGTGTTTATGTAAAAATTAAACAGCGTATCCGTATTTCTAACACGGCAAACCCAAAAATGCTCTAAAACTTGAAGAAGTCGCTTTATGCTCCTCATCGGTTTCTCCCTCCATCCGTCAGAACGAAGGGAAATACAGAATTATTTAGGACAACGTCGCCGTTCCTCCGGGAAAAACACAATGGCAACAGCCTTCATTTCTAACGTTTCTGCTGCTGAGGACATTATGTTCTGTGGATTATCAGCCACAAGCAGACGTGTATTCTGTTATAATTACTTACTGCGTTTACTTTGCACAACTGTGTACAGGACAGTAATGAGACAAAGGAAATGCAGTTTAACTGTCCCCAAGCAGTACGAGAACTGAAGAAAAGGCTTGTTTTGTTCCGTCTGTCTGTTAAGCAGCTAATCAGGGAGCAGAAGTTTCTGTACGCCAATAAGGAGCCCCTCTGGGTGTATTTAGATTAATTATTCGATTAATCTAAATAATGCATTTTCTCTCTTCTATCCGACCGTCTGTCAATCCTTGTTTAATGTTTTTGCATGTGATTTTTTTTTTTCTGCGGCACCTTTTCCAACCACATTTTGCACACATTAGTTATTATTGTTGCTCCGTAAAGAAAAGAGTCCAGGCACTAAACTGACCCGCCTGCCACCCAGACCGGTTACTCGGTACCAACATCTGAAGCATTTCAAACTGGGAAAACGCGACGCAAGAGGTCCTGAGCTGCTGAGCGGCTCAAAGTTGGAGCGGCACATGTTCCGGGCCTGAAAACCACGGCCGCTGATCAGCAGACGGCCGTCCAGCAAAGCCGCCGACGCCACACAGAGCTGATCGGGCCCAACTTTTCATTTGCTTTGTTGCAAAGGAGCCTGCGAATGACGATAACTTCACCCAGCCACGTTACCAAGGCTACCAGACCACCATCAGCAGCTCTCAGACCCAGGATTCTAACGTTTGATGCGTTTCCTCCAGTATGAGAGGGACCAGGCTGAACTCCGCCATGCAGAGCAGAACAAGAGAGCTAATTGTGTCCACATATCATTACGCCTGAGGGTCTGCAGTGCTGTAATTGAGTATTAGGGAGATTGTGTTCCTTTCATTGTGCTCATTTATTATGACTTGTTTATGAGGCTGAAACAGGATCTGAACTGGAACCATGAAGCACAGAGCCTCAACACACCCACGCTCCCAACAAGCCTGCTATTGATGAGTGAACCGGGGGTGGGGGTGGGGGGGGGGGGGTCCAGGAAGGTAATAACAATCACTGGAGCCGTCATCAGGTCTCAGAAGGTAAAAGGGCCCAACGTTCTCACAGAGGGACAGAAACTCTGAAGGGGAGACGTGGAAATAAACCATAAAACATAACAGAAATCCTTAAAGCACTCCGAACACAAACAGGGATTATAACTTAAAGATGTGAAACTCTGATCCATGCGGTGATTTTTATATGTACCTTAATTGTAAAGCAGCCTGTATGAACCCAAAACATCCTGTTATTTCCCTGGTTTCCCATCCATCACTTCATTTAAGGCCTGCAAATAACTTCAGTGAAAGGCTGAGACGATGCGTGCTTTCCAGTTCGTAACGACTCCGATCTTTTCCCCGAAACATAACGACGCTCTTGTTTTGACGTGACGAAGCGTTCCAAGTGTTAATTTGTCCAATTCTTTCTTCAGTAACGCCTCAAGGTGTGTGAAAGTAAGGGACTGTCCCGTTGTTTGGCTTCTAAATAGTCCAACCTTTTCTGCCGGGGACAGACCAGGACTGCAGCCGGGAATTATGGGAGTTCATGAACTCCAGATGCCTTGTGGAGATGAGTGTAAACCTGACTACAATGCAAAAGACATTATGAGGCCAAAGTACCTTTTATTTTCTCTCTAGTTTTGTGTAACCTCCATCCATTTAGGGTGCAGCATATTCCAAAAACAGTAGTTAAAATTAAGCATGAGCCACTTTGTAACGTTCAGATTCCTTTTCCCAGCAGTTAGCATGGTGCCCTCATCTAACAGGGAAGAGTTTCAGGTGCAAACATGCCTGAAAGTGTCCAACAGCAGGAGGTTGTTGTGTCCTTTTCGTTTTTTAAGTTCTCCATC
Organism: Fundulus diaphanus; assembly: GCA_037039145.1. Taxonomy (NCBI): domain Eukaryota; kingdom Metazoa; phylum Chordata; class Actinopteri; order Cyprinodontiformes; family Fundulidae; genus Fundulus; species Fundulus diaphanus. The sequence goes on from CM073123.1 coordinate 3,944,280, forward strand.
ATTCTTCAGAGGGGGACAGCTGAGGACTGCGGGCAGGCCAGTGGTTAGTCGTGCTCTCTTGTTCCTCAGGTTTGCCTTAGGAATGGTTTTCCACTGACTTGGTGAAAAATGCACGGGTGTCCCTGGAGAAGATGTGGTCTTGAAGGCAGAATGTGCTGCTTTAAAATCAATGCTTTTCTTCATTAATGCCATCACACAAGTGGAAATCAGCGCTGATACAACCCCGTCCAATCGCAGGGCCTGCCTGCAGCTGACCTTTTTCTTTTTGCTTCAATTTCTGCAAACATCCAGGATCCATCTCAGAGCTTAAATGAAATGAACTTACATTGCGCTTTTCCAGTCATGCTGACCACTGAAAGCGCTGTACACTACGGCCACATTCACCCAATCGCTCTCACTAACACGCACACATTCATACGGTAGGCAATTTGGGGTTAAGTGCCTTGCCCAGGGGCACATTAACATGTTGCAAGGGGAAGCTGGAATCGAACCCACAACCTTCTGATTGCCAGACGACTTCTCAACCCATCGAGCCACAGTCGCCACGATTTACGGAGCATTGTTGAGGCAGGACCGGGTGTGAAGAAGTGCAATAAAACTACGACTAGACAGGAAATATCTGGGTGAATATCATCGCTTCTGGTAATTTTATGTTGTTTCGATGCTGTGTGAGTCTGATTTTAGTTTGTATGAATGTAATAGGAGAGAAAATGTGCCGGTTTGCTGGGTAATAACTGATTTTACAGCTGGATCAGAGCTTATCTGTGTAGCTGTGCTTCTGTTCTAAAAGGCCAGGTGAGCTTTTACTCCCATTAACTCTTTACTTTTTCTTTAACATAGAAAGTACTCCTGGTTCAGCGTGTCAGGCTTTTTTTTGTGTCTCTGCTCCAGGCGGCCGATGACCCGCTCACACCGAGCCTGGTTCTGGTTCTATTGGAGGTTTCTTCCTGTTAAAGGGCAGCTGACGGTGCTCCACACAGATGTTTGTTTGGGGTTGATCTCCTGATCTGCTTCTGATTGGCTGAGCTGTTTTCTAGCCTCTAGATAACTATGTTCGTCAGTCCCTATCTGGAGGTGCACTGACGGCGACATTTAGCTGAAACTGAACAATGATTAACAGTGAGGGCTGGTAATCACTCTGTCCTCCTGAGCGTGCACCCGTCATTCTGCCTGAACTCCGGGGTTTTCCAGACCGTTCTGGCTGCTTTTTCCACTGCTGCGCCATGCATGCTCAGTATGAGGGATTGCTGCAAGTCAGAAACGCCGAAGACTAATTAAACTTTATATTTCTTCACATAAACTGGATTTCTTTGTTTTGTAAAGTGCCTTGAGAAAACATTTGCTGTAAATCAGCACTGTGTAAATAAAATGAAGTGAATGGCGGTGAAAAACTAGTTTGCCCCCTAAAATATTTATTCTGTTTTTGCCATTGTTGTCAAGCTTAAATATATCAGATCATAAAACAGATTTTAATATCAACCATGGATAACATAAGTAAATACCAAAAGCAGGTTTTTAAAAATTATTTTAACCAACAAGGTGGGAAAAACCAGCCTGGGTCTGTGTGAAGATATAATCTTGGTGGTAAAGATAAAAAAACAACAACACATCATGTCCCGATCTAATAAACTCAAGGGCAGATGAGAAACAAAGTCGCTCATCTATCCGTCTGGAATACGGATCCATTTTGAAGGTTTTGGGGCTCCAGAGAGCCAGAGAGATCCATTATTAAACATGGAATAGAGGAGAACCCGCCCGGTGGTGGTTGGGCTACCAGGAGGCCAAAAACTACGCAGAGCATCATCTAAGGTGCGAAGGCCTCATTTGTCTCTTTTATCTTCAGTGTTCATTATTCAACAATTAGATATAGAATGGGAAAGAAATGCTTCTAATAGGCCAAAACCTGAGCTGAAAGCAGAAACGTGAGGGCGCGTCTAGCATTTGGCTGAAAACAGAAACACCCTGGTGATCTCTGAGACTTTTAAGAAATTATTTGGTGGATTGACAAGATACAAAAGTTTCTGCCACAACTTCACCAACTTTCAAGGTGCATGAAGAGGGTAAATGAACTGGTAGATGAAAACATCAGCAACACTTGAAGGTTCAGGAGCCTTTACCGACAGACCAACGCGTCTCGGCTTGTGTCTGAATATAACACCCCAGAAACAACCCTGATAACCCACAACCTACAGGGTCATTCTAAATGTGGAGCTTGCAGAAATTGTCAATACCCTGAAAATGTAAAATCATATAAATACCCAATTGGCAGTAAGGTCATCAACATAAGTTTTATTACCTGTAAAACCAAAAATGTTATTTATATGATATAGTGCCCATGCAATAAAATATACATTGGAGAAACATCCCGTCCTTTGAAAGAACGCATCAATGAACACAGAAGTTCCATCAATGGTCTAACTAGTCCTGCCGCCAGACATTTTTCATCTTTAACTTTTTGTTCTCTGTCTTTTTTCTCTTCATAGAAGGTACACCTGCTCTGGCGTTCTGTTAGCTGTGACATCATCAGGGGAGGCAGATCATCCACTATCACCATCTAACATAGAAAGTACTCCTGGATCAATGTGAGCTTCTGTGCTTTCTGTGTCTCTGTGTCTTCTCTAAGCCCCAGTGGGTCGAGGCAGATGAGCGTTCACACTGAGCCTGGTTCTGGTTCTGCTGGAGGTTCTCCTCCCTGTTAAAGGGGAGTTTTCCTCTCCACTGTCGCTTCATGCATGCTCAGTATGAGGGATTGCTGCAAAGCCATCAACAATGCAGACGACTGTCCACTGTGGCTCTACGCTCTTTCAGGAGGAGTGAATGCTGCTTGGAGAGACTTGATGCAACCTGCTGGGTTTCCTTAGAGAGGAAACTTTCTGACCAACCTGGAGGAGCTGATGGAGTCTGACTTTGGAAAGAGCCTTGAGATGATGTGTGTTGTGAATTGGAGCTATATAAATACAATTTAATTGAATTTTAATGAAACATGGAAGCTCACCATAGGACCCAGAAGATATTCGGCCACAAGCCGAAACGCGCTGGCCTGTCAATAAATGGCTTCTGAACCTTCAAGTGTAGCTGACGTTCTCATCTACCAGTGGATTGACAAGACAAAGGTGAAACATTTTGGAAAATGTGCTTCTGGTTATATTTGGTAAAACTACCACAGCCTTTCAGCTATAAGGTCCCACTGAGAGCCAAGCACGGTAGTGGCAGTATAATGATCTTTGACTGTTTCGCTTCCTCTGGATTTTTTTTCCCTCCGGTCATTCGGGCGCCTTCCCTGTCATCTCGTTAATCTGTCATCTCGTTAAAGTGATTTTAGATCTCAGAAAAGGTACGACCGTAACTTTTTAAAACACCTGTACATCTTGATACAGGTCTGTGGATAAAAGAGTGATGCTGTGGGCTCCTCAGAATAGGCAGCCATCACCATAGAAAACAATGAGACAACCATTTTGACATAGTTGAGTAGTTTCTTCTTCTTTGTATCCAGGCTATATCCAGCTTTGTAGTAATCCCTCTTGACAGAAGGAAGTTCCGACTTCCTAACATGGCATCCTAAAAAAAATAGGTGGGTTTTTGGACACTAGGTGGCGCATTTCATAATTATTCCAAAATGCTCTAGTTTGTTTAGCTGCTTTTAGCTAATTACCTTGTTATAAAATGGACCAACTCATACAAAAACACAACAGTTATAAACCTGAGCGGTCAGTCAACAGCGCCTGCAGCCCATCAGCGGCCTTTAACGATGATGGAGATGATGAGCCGCAGCCATGACAGCACTCAGGTAGGCTGCATGAGTTCACCTGTCTGCTGGAGCCCCACAGAGGGGCTCAGCTGCTAGCTGGCACCGGTCTGGGCTTGTTTCCTATTTCTGAGCAGGCGCCTTTCTGCACGGGAGCCTGGCCTGCAGCCTCAGCGCTCATCTCCCCTCAGCTGCGGACTAAATGGTGCGTTTAGGTGCCACGCTGCGCCCGCGGAAAGGCCAGAGACCAACGCCGACAGCCCACATCTAACAGGAGCAGAACGGAGGCATTACTGGAAGATGAGGAGGACTCACGTAGTGCTTGGACGGATTCCGCCTCTTCTCCACGTCCACAACTTTCACGTCCAGCACCGTCCGGAACTGCATCTTGATCCTGCACAGGCTTTGCATTAAAACGCTCCGGATGGATCTGCTTCCTCCTTAGAATTAAAAAAATAAATAAAAAATCACAACATTCCTCGGTCCAACCTGGCGGCTTCCCGATGCAACGAGCTGGTTGGAAAGTTATCAATAGTCCAATAAATCAGGTCTCCCAGACAGTCTGGGCGGCCGGGGGGAGCGCGGGGGAAAGCTGTCACCTTAAAAAACAGACAAACACAGTGAGGTGAGCTCCTTTGTGTTGGCAGCGTCGCTCAGAAAAACCTTCGTCTGCAGACCCGGATCCTTGCCGGCAGATCCGGCGGCTCCCAGCAGCAGGGGGGAGGTTCGATCCCGCATAAAAAGCCACTCAGAAACACGCTGATTGTGACCGAGCTGCTGCGTAATCCTGACTCATTCATTCGTCTTCCTCCAGGGCCCCAGAAGTTCTCCGGTTAGCGTCAGAGAGCCCCGAGCAGCGTGATCCAAACATCCGGACCGACCCGCGGCTGCGCGCCCGGGAACCAGCAGCATGTTAGAGGCTGGAAACCTGATCGCTGTCTGATCACCGAGGTCTCTGTCAGCTGCAGCTTTCTGGCCGGAGACACGAACCACTGGAACTGAATACAGATGTTTCACAGGCGACCAATCAGAGCCGGCCGCTCTGCGTGAAGGGGCCAATTAACGAGACAACACTGACCCCCAGCGGACGAGCCGCACATCGCACCCGTTCAGACTCATCACGTCGGCTTTTGTGTCGGATGGCCGGTGTTCTTGCGGTAACATCGCTTCATTTTTCCGTGTTAACGTTCAGAAAACCAATATGTATTTAAGACAAAAATGAAATGCACCGTTTATTTGAAGAAAATATACCGACTTTTATTTTTAAACTCTTGATTTTTGCAGCGAATTATACATTCATATATTGAAATCCCGAAATCGGCTCTCCACTAAAAAATTACCAGAGCAAAAAATAAAAAACAACAAAAAAAGCAAGCATGTATCCTAACATTAATGTATTTTTAGTTTGATGTTATTTGTTTTATCTGTGCAGGAAATACCTTAGAATAATTAAAGCCTTCAGTTAGAACTGTGCAATCAGACATTCCCTGAGAAATTATGGTGCGCAAATAGGCATTACCAGTAGTGTGACTGTAACATGTAACCACAGACTTCTCAGAAGGGGGTGATAGCCCTTACAGCTTTTGGAAATAAGCTGTTTTTTAGTCTATTAGTTGTTTAATTAATGTTTCTGAAGGGTTTATCTGATAGAAGTGGGTCAAACAGTGCATTGCCCGGATGGGTGGGATCTGTGGCAATGCGTCTGGCCCCTCTCTGAACTTTCAATTCAATTAAATTTTATTTATATAGCTCCAATTCACAACACACATCATCTCAAGGCACTTTCCAAAGTCAGATTCCATGAGATCCTCCAGGTTGGTCAGAAAGTTTCCTCTCTAAGGAAACCCAGCAGGTTGCATCAAGTCTCTCCAAGCAGCATTCACTCCTCCTGAAAGAGCGTAGAGCCACAGTGGACAGTCGTCTGCATTGTTGATGGCTTTGCAGCGATCCCTCATCCTGAGCATGCATGAAGCGACAGTGGAGAGGAAAACTCCCCTTTAACAGGGAGGAGAACCTCCAGCAGAACCAGAACCAGGCTCAGTGTGAACGCTCATCTGCCTCGACCCACTGGGGCTTAGAGAAGACAGAGCAGAGACACAGAAAGCTCAGAAGCTCACATTGACCCAGGAATCCTTTCTATGTCAGAAATGTTTGATAGTTGGGGGCAGATGGGGGCAGATGGGGTCACTTAAACTCTTGGGGTGTTGCACTGAAACTAAAAGCCATAATTTCAGGATTTTATTCTACTGTTGTATTAAACCTGGCTGTAGAAAACTATCATGAAGACTTAAGTAAATGCCTACTAATATCTTTTGGTTTATTGTTTGATTTTTAATGATACTAATGATCTAATGTGCATAGACCAATAACAGTACAGTTAAAATTTTGAGTTGAACAACAATTCCTTTTTATTGTGTAATTATATCAGGAAAAAGGTGTACATTTATTAATTTATTGAAAAATAAAACAATTACTAGGAGAAAGTACATACCGGCAGATAGAAAGGTCAAGAGGAGCGGCTGCCTTGCTGGCTGAGCATAATGGCAGGAAATGCTAAACTGGCCGGGACATGGCACAGGGGGGGGGGGGTGCATGGCGCCATTGTATATATATATATATATATATATATATATATATACTACTTCCGAAACACAGCACGGCCCAACATATATCAGTAAATATGTCCTCTTTGATGTAAAAACTGAAGAGAAAACCTAAATTTTTTGTTGTTTTTTACCGGGTCACTGAGAAGGGGGAATAGGTTCCCGCTGGTCCCAAGGAGCCCAACGTCTTTATCTGCCCTCAGGGCCGATTTAGACTCTACTGGAGCTCTGAAGGCTTCAGGCTCATTGTGAGTCAACAGCCGTGTGCTGATTTCTTTGCATTTTAAAGATAAAACCAACATCCCAGACCCCCTGAGCTGGACTTACATGCATAGAAACTCATTTGTGAGAGTTTTGCTGATCTTGAGAACAGTGGCAGTGAAACACATTTACATTTAAATCCAATTTCATCTAAACTCAAAGCGCTTTTATGCAACTGGGTAACAGGTGCCTTGATATTTGCCTCCTGATTGAAAATACTACAGAGGTTGAATAATACAATAAAGTTTTACTTCATTAAAATATTAATAACTCAACCTGCTACTACTTTCTTATCCAGTGAAATAAGCTCTCTGAGCAGGGAACTAAAAATGAATTAACCATTTCAATATAACTTTAAAGAAACACTTCACTGCTTTTAGTTATAATGATTTTATTTTAATAATTTTATGTCATTTTTACATGTTTACAATCACCTTGAAGAAAACACCATGTTTCAGACCAGCTGTGAGGTGCAAACCATCTTACAGAAATATGAAATAACTTCCAGATGTAACTTGACCAACATTTGATCCGACAACACTTGTGGTGGATATTACATCTGGTGCCTGGCTGTCATTCTCCTCGAGGAACCACAAGCCTTCTGGAATAAAGACGGGACTCAGGCAGAGACGTTTAGTCCAACTGCAGCAACAGACACCGGCGGTCCAGCGTGGTGGTGGAGGGAAGACGATCTGCAGTCGTTGACCATCAAGTCCTCCAAAGTCTCAGCTTGGCTCAAACTGGGTCGACATCAGGACAACGATCCCAAACACAGCCGCAAATCTACAGCGTGGCGGCTGTGGAGGAGGAGGATCAAGGTGTGGCAGTGGCCCAGTCAAAGTACCGAGCTCCGCCTGTGGCTGGAGCTCATGGTAGCGCTCCAGAAACAAATATCTATCTATGTATCCACGAGTGTGTCAGAGCGATAAGGTCAGACAGAAAACACGTACCTGGAGTTCTGGAGGAACTCTGCAGGAGCATCGGATCAATGTTGCGGGGCAATAATTATAACCAGCTATATTCTATATTCTTGTGGTTTTTCTGTCACAGCTTTAAAAAGAGGCAACAGGGAGGAAGGGGTGCCTCTGACATAGATCGCTGTTTCTTGGCACATTTTTCCATTTCCAAAAGAAAAATGAAAATAAAAGAATGAAATAATAATAATAATAAAGAAGTACTGCATATATTGCCAATAGTCTCAGAGACGCGGGGCTTAACAGAGTCCATGGAGACGTTTTCTGCCTCAGGCTGTCGGGACAAGCTGATGCTGCCATCTGTTTTCTCTCACATTTTTAAAATCTAAAGCAAACTTCCAACGTCTCTCACAGATCCGGACCGAATCAGGACGGGCCGAGGAGTGCTGCCGACATGATTCCCATCTTCATTTTACGTCCCTGGCTGCGGCGGCTAGAGCGCCACGTAGTGGCTGTCGCTGGTACTGACGATGTCGCTGTCGCACTCCAGCGTCTTGAGGACGAGCTCCAGAGCCGCTTTGGTCAGGTTGAGGCTGTACCGCTGCCTGACCGCCGACAGGATGTGCAGGACGTGGCAGCCGCTCTCTGCGTCTGCGTGCACAGAGACGAGGGCCGTAGATACGCACCAACACACAGCAAGAGGAAGAGGATAACTCTTCAAAAAGTCCAGTAAAACCAACAGATTCCTCCTGTTCTACTGCAAGTGATGCATATTGAAAGCAAAAATTCAAGTCTACTCACACTTTTCCCTCCTTGAATCCTCCCTGATGACATCTTTGACAGCGATGAACAGATCTTTGTCTTGTACCGTCACCTGGTGGCGAGCAAACGGGTCAAACACCCAGGGAAGACCAACCCGCTGAGGGACTGAGTCCAGCTAAGCTCCACTGCTCTTTCTTACGTGATACACTTCATCCTGGGACTTGACCTTACGGTACACCACGCCTTCGTTCTGCAGGACCTGCAGGACCTCCTTCAGAAGGTGGCTAAGCTGCTGCCGACCAGACGGACCAGCGACGGGCTCCTAAACCGCATCCGAGAAGGAGGATCTTTACTTTTCCCACAGTGTTACTCAGCCACGATGCTTAATGTTTCACACACTGGTTAAGAATGTATCACGAGAACATGCAAGGCTGGGTGGAGCAATAACTTCACCATAAAAGGGTTCTGCTAAATTTAACCCAGCAAAATATTTATAAACCTTCATAAAAAAAAATATTTGCAACAATCTGCAAAAATAAATCAGTTTTTAAACTTTTTTTTTTCCACTAAGAGATCAATATTATCCAAATTATCTTCAAGCTCAGTGGTTCGGACCTGCAAAGGGATCCGTTTCCTGTCCTCCTCACCTGCTCTGTGGCCTGGGTTTGGAGCCGGGAGGCGATCAGAGGCTGCAGGAGATCCTGGACGTCGTAAGGTCTGAACTTAGTCACCAACCTCTGCTTCAGGAAGTCCTTAATGAGGTTCGTTGCCTTGCTAAGGGAACTTTCTGCTGAGCTGCTGCAAGCAAGGCGAATACAGCGTTAGGTGGAACATTCACATGTTTAACAGGAGTCAGAACAAGGAAATTCAACCTGCAGCGGCTGTTAATCAGGCCGGACAGGAGGGACGGCCTAAAAGTGTCCAGCAGGGGTTTTCTGAACATGTTTCCGTGGAAGGATGAGCTCTCAGGAAAAGTCTGATCCTCGCTGTGAGTGAAGAGAGAGACTGCAGGCTTTAAACGGCCCGGGAGTCGACTCATGTGAGCGCTGCTCTGCCCATCTTCATGCAGGTTCCTGCACCCTCAACGTGACAAACCTTTCTAGACTCAAATCCACGGCCTTTTTATTGCATGTTTGGTCAATTTTTAAAGAATAAATGTCAAAAACCTCTCTGTATTTTCAGGAGCTACTTCAACAATTGTCTGACTTCAAAAACAGCAAAACTGCAGACTGGGAGGAAGATGACAGAGATGTATTCACACCCCATAAACCTTTTCACGTTTGGTCCCGTTACAACCACAAACATCAATGTGTTTTATGATGATTTGTGCGACACACCAGGGGTCTGACACCTGCGGCCCCTGAGCCACACGTGGATCCTCGGCGTCTCCACCGTGGCTCTTACAAAAACAAATAAGCATGATTTGATTGAAGCCATATCAGCATAGAATATCTACACCAGAACGGACCCTTAAAAGTAATTTAAAGGGGACATTTCATGCAAGATCCACTTTTTTAGCCCTAAATGCTTTTTGTTGTGTACTTGAAGTCTCTAGAAGTGCAGAAAATGTGAGTTTAGTCTCTCCAGGAGCTGCGTAGATATCTTTATGTTCTGTTTGGGTCATATATTTCAAGCAGTCCCATTTTCTCTGTTCTCTTATTACATTTTCTGAAAAATTACATCAGTATTTGCTGTGGAGCTGCTAAACAAGGTCTAACAAAGTTTTTTTAGCTGTGATTTTGGAGTCCAAGCCGAAGGATGCCAGAGCTACAAGCGTGAAAATGTTCGGTTGTTGGGTGCATTAGCCCACAGAATTCACTACACCCACCCTCCAGCATGCTACAAAAATGGCCGAACGGGGTGGAGTGGAAACGCTCTGCGACCTGGAGGGGAGTGGAATGTGAAGTGGCTCCTTTAGATTTAACGAAAATGAGAGTCTTTCAGGCTACATCCACACGGAGACGAACGCGGTATCCGCACAGGAAAGCTAGAGCATAAAGATGGAAGCCGCACCAAGCTGGAGGAGCCGTAGTAGGCATTGCAATACCTATGCCACGCCAGTGAGTGGCGCTAATGCTGCCATGGATGTAAAGAAGGAAGAAGAAGAAAGAGAAAAGATGGTTTCTGTGGAAAATTCGTGTTAAATCCACAATAAAATTACTAATAAAATGAACGGATTCATGCAACCATCCATAACTGTTCTGCTATAAAGGACCCTGCGGACAGACGTTTCGTCACTGGCCATGTAATCTAAATGCCTTCAGGGCTCTGAAGGTGCTCTAATCTGCGCTGAAGGATGGATCTCTGTACCCTGCTGCGTCGAGCTGGAAACGCTTGTCGTAAAACTGCCTGTAGAGCTGAGGAACCTCCATCATCCAGGCTATCTGGACCGCCATCATCGGGTCGTCCACCTTATCTGCGAACACAAAGAGACACGAGCACACGGGTGACTAGGAACGTCACTGAAAACCTCAATAAGTCTAAATGAAGCCAATTAATCTTACTTTTACATAAAAAGCACTCACCAGCAATATTAGCAATCATTGGTTCTATCAAAGGAGCTATAAGTAAAGTCGGTGCAACAGCTTGCCAATCACAACATTCTAATATGGCGTTTTTAAACGGTGTGAAACCCTTCTGAATTTTTACTAACCGGGTACAGGTCTATAATCTTGTATTCTGTTCTAGTTCTGGTCCGCTTCTCTTACTGGCTTCCATGTTTGCATGCTGCTCTTTTGCCAAGATAAAATACCAAATGCTGCGCTCTGTGTTGGGAACCCTGGGAACTCTCATATGATTGGCTCAGGCACCAGGAAGTAAACACGGGCTACACTCTGAACCAAAGTAGTTCCGGACCGTACCTCTAGGTTTGAAAGGAGAAAAACGTGACGAAGACATTGTTGATGGAGAGGAACGATTGTTTATAGGGAATGTTACTTCTATCCCAGGTCAGAAATAAGAAAGATTTAGGTTGATTTTACATTAAATATCTTACTTATAGCTCCTTTAAAGTCAAACAAATGTATACAACAATTTTCATGTAAAATGCGTATTCCTAGTATAACACGTTGGTGCATTTATAACTGACACAGGCTACATAACCTCCTGGCGATAGCAGACTGTAAGCAATCCTCGAGCTCAGACATTATTAACTGAACCGGAAGCCCGGCTACATTGTGTTGTTTAAGTGTTCCCTTTATTATTTTTTAGAACTGTGTACATATTTCTTTGCTTTATCGGCCATATTACTTGGCAAGATTTGCTCGTTTTGTTTGTTGGTTTAATGATGATGATCGGTACGTGTAAAAGCTTAATACAAAATTAAACTTCGTCCGGCAAATTAAAATACTCTCTTCTGTTCCATAAAACACTGTTTTGCTGATTAAATTGCGTAAGTTATAAACTTACAAGGTGAATTAATCGAGGTTTATAAGCAGCAATCAAAATGACCGCTTGGACAGTGCCTGTTAAGTGTTAATACCCATAAAAACCAGGAAAAGATCATCTTGTTTTAACGAGAAAGCTATCTCATTGTAATAAGATCGCTTTCACGTTTAAACGAGATACTGCTCCTAAATTTATTTTATCACGTCTGGCACTAAAACCCTTCCGCAAGATATAAACACTAGTGGCGAACAGTTAAAAGGCCAGTAGCCTATCCTGCACGATAGTTTAATCAGGAGGCTCCTTCTCACTGGGAGGAACCAGGGGGCAAAGCTGCCTCAATTAAACAAAGACTTTAAGGCATTGAAATTTTTAAAATATGTTTAACAAAGAGAAAGATGGAAAATAAATTGAATGGTAAAATGTCCTTCAACTCAGATTTAGTGTACCCTGCATAAACTCTAATTCTAAATTCTAAAAATATTGAAATCATTGTTATATTATTGTATTTTACTTTGTTTAACCCGGTAAAATCCCACTGAGTTTAAGAAAATATTTGTTATGTGAGTACCGCCAATGCATTAAATAGCCAATTAGCAAATTTAAAAATGATGTGGGTTTGAATTATCTTTTACAAGGAAGCAGTGTCAGTTCAGCGAGGAGCAGCAGCGCTGCAAGAGCTCCTGCTGGCATGGAGGTGGCGAACAGCAGCAACAAGGAGAGCAGGAACCTTATAAGAGGACAAAACACACCTGCAGGTACAGAGGTTATGCTGGTGGTGGCGTGGCCTGGGATGGTATGAAAGTCCCGGCCTGAATTATTACCCCAGTCCACCCCGGCACACAGGGTTCGGTCTTAGGACCCCTCATTTTTTTGTCTTTAATCGCTTCCACTTGGGTCCATTTTTAGAAAGCTCATAATTTCCTTTCACTTTTATGCTGATGATTGTCAGGTTTATGTCCCTATTTGAGAAAATGACTTATTTCCCCCTGAACCACTGCTTAAATGTTTTAAAGACTTAAAGGCCTGGATGCATTTTCTGCACTTGAATGAGAAGAAGACTGAGGTTACGTTTTTTGGCACCTCCACTGATACCCCTCTTGTGCAGCTACAGTCCTTGGGTCAATATCTCAAACCAGTCACCAGGGGGTCAGAGTGGACAGAGATCTTACATTTGATAATCATATAAGAGCAGTGTTGTTCTTTTTCATTTAAGGCAGTTGACTAAAGTCAAGCCAATTTTTCCCAGTGAGAGCTATGAGGCAGCAATCCACCTTTTCGTCACTACTCGGTTAGATTACTGTAATGGACGTTATATAGGTGTGAGTGTTTCCTCTGTTGCTCACCTCCAGAGGATCCAAAATGCTGCCAAAAGTCTTTTTAACTGGCACAAAAAAGCTTGAGCTCATTTCCCCAGTTTTAGCTTCCCTGCATTGGTTGCCCGTACATTTTGGGATTCATTTTAAAGTGCTTTTGTTCGTTTTTAAAGCGTTACATGGTCTTGCCTACCTCACTGAGCTGCTGCACCCGTATCCTCTCTCAGGGCAGCAGAGCAGCTCCTAAAACTGTGGAACGATCTGCCTTTGTGCATCAGACAGGCCACTTCCCTGTCGGTTTTTAAATCACTTCTTAAAACCCATCTCTTCTCCCTGAGATGTTGAGTTTTAGGCATGCACAGTGAGTGTGCAGCGCCTCGGTACTATGGTTGTTTAAAGTGCTTTATCAATAAAGTTGGTACGGTATGGTATCTATTGCGTGTTCGTTTTGCGGGGCCTGGTGCAGTTTGTACATCATGATAACGAATATTCTCAATGGACTGCTCGTTATTTGAGTCACTGAGGTTAACTAGATGGCAGCCGCCGTGAGAAGCACAGAAAGAATTAATAAAATACTGTTTTATTCTATATAGGTGCGCTGGTACAAAACCACCAGTAATAACGCTTCAAGTTTACAATTATATAATGAATAAAGAAAATTTCCAGGGTTTTGTTTGAGTTTAAGTTTTGTCATAACGTATGAAATGTCAGACCTTATTTTTCAAAAGTTAATTTTAAACTGTCTTTATTATCTTTTTATGTTAAATCATTATTACTCTCCTAAGAGCACTGTGCAACGTAAGCTGAAGATTCGGTTCAGAGACTTTTCTCGTATGTATAACTCCATTTAACAACTTACATATAGGTTTATTATGGTAATTATTATTTTAACTCCAATAGGCTCTTCTGGGTGAGAAAATAAACATTTTAAATTCATTTCTGCATTTTGGGGTGCATACATTTTTCTTTTTTTGAAACAGCAAAAACAATGTCCCAAAATATTTATAATTCTAAAGATTCAGTCTTGGTCTTGGAAGGTCCGGTCTTTACTTCTATTTTTATTTGATATTTGAAAAAAACTGCTGTTAGTCTATTAAATATTAGTTAACTACTGTCTAGTTTGAATTTTAAATTTTTATTTACTTAATACATGTTTTATATTATATTTGTCTTAATTATAAACACATTAAAAATATTTGATTTGTATGTATTTGACTTGTGGAGAATGCACAAAGATATAAAACTATGTAACTTAATGTAAACGTAATTGAACAGTGAAACATCCTTATTTGCTTTGATAAAATCTTAATCCTGAATTTGATATAATTAATAACTGTGTTTCCATTTGAAATAATTAATGAATTTATGGCATTTATTAAATCAAACTGATTTGAATTAAATATAGGTTAAATAAGAATAGGTTTCATAAAAGCACATTAGTATAAAGATTAATTAAATATACCGTTGGTGTTTGTATGAGTAATTATTCATGTTAAGTGGAACTATTAAAACTTTAATTTGATTGTGATTAATTTAGACTCATTAAATTTGTATTTAAATATTTTATGAGTGGAGATTATGTGAGGGTACTCTTACCTTTAGTTAATTAAAAATAAATAAATAAACACTTAAAATGTGCCTGTAAATGGCTTGTACTTGTATAGCGCTTTAACTAGTCTTGATGACCTCCAAAGCGCTTCACACTACAGTCAGTCATTCACCCATTCACACACACATTCACACCCTGACGGTGGTGAGCTATGTTAGTAGCTACAGGCTGACAGAGGCGAGGCTGCCATACAACGGCGCCACCGGGCCCTCTGACCACCGCCAGCAGGCAATGCAGGTGAAGTGTCTTGCCCAAGGACACAACGACAGAGACAGTCAGAGCAGGGAATCGAACCGACAACCCACCAATTGCAAGACGAACCCCCTAACCTCTGTGCCACCGTCGCCTCAGCCTGTGGTCGAGGCTTGTTTCCCACCACACTGGTCTGGAGGAGGGACTTACAGAAGGTGGAAGCCATGATTTCTCTCTGCTGCCTCGACGTCTTCACCCGTCCTCGAACCCGAAGCAGCTCTCCGATCTCCAGCCGGCAGCGCTTCTGCTGGGCCTGCCGGAGCTTTTTGAGCTCAGCGACCGGATTAAACCCGCCGAGAGTCGCATCACTGTGTGCCTCCCCAGCTAAACAGAAAAAAAAATACACATTCTTAAAACATAAAACAATTTCTATTCACTTGAATAAAAAAAACATCTGTTTATTTTTCGTAATACTATCTAAATTAAAACGATGGCATTAATTTGGCATTTCTAAGAACTCTGCCGGTTCTAATGAATTAATGAAGTTCTTCACAGATCACTGATAATCAAACACATTCAGACCCACATGTCCTTGGAGCCTCTTCCTCTTTCAGCAGATTGCTTTTCCAACAAAGACAGTTTATAACGCCGGTGCCATCATCCACTGTGGACACAGAACACTTAAAGTGACTCAGTTTGACTGGAGTATTCATGACAACACGGTAGAAAGAAAGGTTTTAAACACAAAGGTTATGAGAATCCAGAAAAATCTCTAATAATTTATTAAATTTCCACAGAGAATTTCCACGCAGAGACACGACCAATACCTCCATAACAGAAGAAGTCGTCTCTCTCCCTCTTGTAAACCACGGTTCCAAGAACGTCCACTTTGTAGATTGGATGCCAGTTGTAGAAATAAATGCCTATGAACAGTAAACAGAAACTAAATAAAAATTCAAACCTATTCAGTCTTCATCTTAGAACTGTGTCATCTTTAGTAAGCCTGCTACATCATTATAGCAGTAAAGTCACATTGATATTGTGCTTTAAGTGTCAACAGGTGTCACTTTCTCTCCTGAGGAATGTATAGAAAGTCCTGCTCAGCGTTGTTTACTTGCCCTCAAAATCCTGGTTCCATTGGTTTAAAGGCTGCTTACAAGACTTTAGATGCAGGAAAAACAACTTACAACAAGAGCTGGGCGATAAATTAATTTAATTTAAATTTACAGTTTATTAAGATTTCAATTTTGGAAAATCGAGATTTATTTTTTATTTTTTGCCAATCCACTCTCCTGGGCTTCCATGGAACTTTGCACTATATCAGTCCCGAAACGGGGAATAGTTTTGTTAATAGCATGCAATGTTGAATATATGTTTAGTAAAATATATCGTCAAAATCCTCTAAAGAGGAAACCATTTTACCCTAAGACGAG
The DNA here is from genome assembly GCA_037039145.1 of Fundulus diaphanus. NCBI lineage: Eukaryota > Metazoa > Chordata > Actinopteri > Cyprinodontiformes > Fundulidae > Fundulus > Fundulus diaphanus. Next base: position 3,960,499 of record CM073123.1, read on the forward strand.
GCACTTACTTATTTCTTAAGTGGGTGTAAAGATACACAAGTGAAGTAAAGCCTGAGCTTAGATGTGTAATACAACTAGCAGCAAATATTTTGTGTTATATTTTCATTATTTACTACCATCTTGTTTTATAAGCATGTTTTAAGGCTCGTAATAAGTTGCACTTTGAATTCAGGTCCACTTACAGATGAGATCATAGAAATTAAAAGTTTTTAAAAATAATATCAGCAATTTGTTTTTTAAAACAAAAAGGCAAGAAAATCAATTAATCAGATTCTGTAAAAAAATTAATCATAGATTTTATTTTTAAGCCATACCGCCCAGCCCTACTTTCAACATAGTTGCACATTTATTAAAAAGTGACAGCAAAAGTCAGTTAGTGATGAGACAAATGAAAACAGAACAGGCCAGCATCAAAACGTCCACATGGAGGAAACTGCAGGTCAGAACTTTGCAGCTGAAAGAAGTTTTCTGAATCTGAGGCGTTGCGCTGCAGAGAAGATGCTCCAGGACCTCCATGTGTGTCCAGAGAGCTCCAGGAAGCCCTGGGCTGTAGGGGGACATTGGCAGCAGGAGGATTTGACTTCATCTGCATGCAGTGAGGAAAAGACTTCTGGACAAGAGGAGCAGCAACGAATCCTCTTACTGTCCAGGAAAAACATTAATGGCATGGACGTAGGGCTGGGCGATAATACATTTTATCACGATATAATGTGGTCCTACTGTAATAACGATAAAAGTGATGATTAAAGACCAGCTTCTTGTAGTCATTTTATGTAACTTTGTGGCTGTGAGTTCATGTCAGTTATAGTCTGATAAATAACAATACTGTCCTTAAAAAAAACACATTTAATAATGTAACATATTAAATTCAATTTTATTTATATAGTGCCAATTCACAACAGGTGTCATCTCAAGGCACTTTACTTGTATTAAAACAAAATTCAAAATATGTTTCATCAGGACAAATTACATGAATAAATGTGATTTTTATCACTTCACTGCGCACAGTAACGTCATTTAATTATATATATTTTAGTTTATTGACATTTATTGATGCTCTGAAGAAACCAACAGTCGAGAAAATAGCTAAAATAACAACCCTGGTAATACTGGCAGTTTTTTCCCCCCAGGAATTACTAATTGGAATTTATCGCTGTCAAGATAAACACAAATTCTAATCTTACCATGATAAGAAATCTTTCACGATAACGATAAAATGATACCATAAAGGCCCAGCCCTACAGGAAACATGACTGGTGCAGTTTTACTTTCTCCGAGGAACTCTCCGATCATTTCCAAGCATGGTGGAGCACTATATAAAGTAATAATAACGAAGCCGCTCACAGATCAGAACATAGACAAACTGGACCTGCGACCTGGAAACGCAGATATTTGCCACCACCACATGTGCCTAAAACAGAAACAAACTGACCAACTCCGAGCACTAATACGACCAGAATGGGTCACCATGGGTAAGGATTGGCTGGAAATCTTGATGCAAATCTTCCAACGCCAACTTCCGTTGCGCCCTGATTGTTTCTGTTACCTGGGACCTGTGTGGACTCTGTTATCTGCAGGATGTCCCTGACAAACAGCCGAGCAAAGGCGGAGAAGATCGGGTCCAGTCCCCACAACATCGAGGGGGGCTCCTCGGCTAGATCCATCACGGCGGCCTGCATTTCATCATGAACACAAAACCAGGCGTAAATGCTCGTTTTCTGGTTTCTGCTGCTATTGTCTCTGGTGTGGCAAGCTAGCCCCCATGGAGAGTCACGTGTGTGGTTGCCCTGTTGGAACAGTGTGAGTCCGCCATGTTGCGAGTGGCACGTTCCCCTCGGAAATCAGGAAATCGTGTCTAAAGTCTACGTTCAACTTGTTCTGATGGCTCATTTCAAACGAATTAACTCTGGACACAAATAATATGTTAATAAACAAATTGCAGAAACAAGTGTGCTTGACACTACTGAAAATACACCACTGAATAAAGTTATAATGATTAAACTATCTTTAGTATTTCTTTTGATCAATAATTGGTATTAAAATGACGCAAACTCTTCAAAAAACATTTTATTTAGTCATATAATAATAGAAATAATAGACTAACTAATCAATAAGAATTTGCCCAGGCATGTTCCAAAATTTCATATTTAAGTGGTTGTAAAACCCTTGTTGATATCAACTGTTTATTTATATCAGGACTCTTTACTGTCATTATGTAACCATAACGAAATTTTGCTGAATTATTATTATTATTATATAATTCATCAAAATTGTGTTAATATTACTATTATTATTATTATTATTAATACTACTACTACTACTAGTAGTAATAATAATAATATGCCGTTAGTTATCATTTATTTACGTCAATCATGGAGACGACTGCACATCAGTAAAAAAGTTGGGTTTCAGATTTTAAAGTATTTTTTTTTTCTTTTAGGCTTATTGTTTGTCGAAACCAAACAGCACTCACAACATGGTGGTAGCTGTAACGTAAGCGCCAGCGACAGTAGTCACATGACCTCTCAGTGACCATGTGACCCATTTATTAAAACATGTTTTTAAATCTTTTACATTAATTTTAACAAGAATATGTTATGTACTACAGCGTGCCCTATTTCTATTTTGCATCATAAAAATATATATATGCTGAAAAAAATATACGCCACATTTTTTTCCAGGCAACAGTCTTGCAATGTATTATGGTAGGCGTAGTTTCACCGACACAAAGAGACTCAACAGCGGCGAGTTTGTGGCTGATGCGGTCAGAAATAAACGGCTTGTAGGTTGTAGTTGTGGTTGAAAGAGTGCCGAGGTGGTAAATTCCCACAGCCGTTTGGGTTTTATTGTTTCCCCCGGCCAGGTGAAGGCGGCAGAAAGCGAAGTTTGGCCGCTGCTAGCCGCTCATAGCCGTTAGCCAACTGTCAGCTCAAGGAGAAAAGCAACGCGGGCACGCGCCGCGGTGCACGTGAACGCGCTCGGTCACTAAATCCGCTACGAGGCAGAAGCCCGTTCCGCTCCGGGAAAAGATGACCGTTTTAACGGTTTTACCGAACACTAAACCGCCGCTAAGCAGCGTACGTTGGTGTCCTTTTGGAGTGTAACGCGGGACGGTGTTGGAAACAACGTGAGGATTTGGAGCGAGCTTGTTTTTATTGTTTTTTTTTTCGTCTTCTGTGTGTTCTTGTTGAAGAAAGAGACCCGCAGACTGACTGGGCTGTTGTCGGGCCAGTTGGACCAGCGACCAGCCTCCCCAAACGGTTCCTTCTGAGATAGACAAGCAAAGATTTTTTACCACACCATTTGGATGCTGCGAGACGCTTAATAATTGTCATGATTATCTAATGGGTTAATAATGTTTTTTATGATGCGTGAAACAGCCACTGGACGGACTGGTGCCAGAGGCTAAGCTAAGGTCGGGATCTGGATTGTTATGGAAGCTGCTCTCTGAGTTTATGCTCCTAATGGGACTTCACTAACCTGCTCCGGACCGCCAGCCCAAGCCGCCAATTTCTGCTCCTTAATGAACTTTCATCCAGGAGACGTTATGTCGTTTTTTAATTTCCGTAAGATATTTAAACTGGGAGCGGAAAAGAAGAAGAAGCAATACGAGCATGTGCGCAGGGATGAAAACCCGGAGGAGGTCTGGGAAATAGTGGGAGAGCTGGGAGATGGAGCCTTCGGCAAAGTTTTCAAGGTTGGTGTCCCGTTGGCTGCTCCTGACACGGTTCTGTACTTAAAACAAAAATGGCACACAGTTTAAAGCTGCTAACCAGACTAATCTACACGTTCCATCAAACTCACGCTACGTACAGTTTTCCACCCGTATGACATGCTACGGTCAGTTTTTCTAATTGTCCTGTAATCTTCTTTGTAAATTATTTAACCAAGATAAAACCTGCGCTCCGAAAAAGAAACCAACGTGTGCCCTCATCTGGTGACGTCACACAATGGGCTGCTGACGTCACATAAGGAAGGAGGCAACAGATTGAGCACAACCTGTTTGAACTTTTTTCAATTTATTGACGTCTTTTATTAAATTCATTGCGTTCTGTACAGCTGTCACAAAATGTTCCAGTTACATGTAAGAATGCAGCTTAAGAAAAAAAACTTTACCAAAAAAAATCTAAGTGGACTGGAAACAACAGCTTTAGCGATGATTTTAAGCAAAGTTCATCTAGAAACATCTAATTGATTGATTTGTTTGACCGAGATAATCTTAAAGTTCCTACGTTTCCTGCAGAACTGCTACAGCACCGCCCCGTTCGCTGAAAATGACCGGCAGCCAATCCTGCCATGCCTCCACCCAATGCCACCGCCAACACCACCAGAGACAGGAGGTTCAGGGGGGAAAAAACTATTGCTCTGCAGTCAGAAAGAGGAAATGTATTCAAGTAATGGAGGTTTGAGGCAGTGCCGCTGCACTGGTACATTATGAAGCTATTTAAGGTGGAATAGGCCAGATGAAAACCCATAAAATGGAAGCATTAAAACCAGAAAATGAACATATTTGTATCAGTTAGGTGTGATGCTGATCATTATCGTGGCCATTTGCATCAGCTTCCCCATTCACAGCAGGCTCTGTCATGGCTTGGGGTCTTTTTTTTTTTTTACTGTGCTTTGTCAAAATGCATTAACGCTGTCCTGAGGTAGAATCCATACTTCATTACCCAGCTGGGTTTTACTTTCTGCCATATTATATTATCTAGTACCTCACTAGATAACATCTTAAGTTTATCCATTCTAATTTTCTGTAAAATGAACCTCCTCAGCTACTATTTATTAGCTGGAGCTCCTTCTATAATGTGATTCATTCACTGCTGTGGACTGAATTCCCTTCTCTGCCTGGTTAATCTGAATTTATTAGATCTCCTTGGCTGTTTTCTAAGACAGGAGAAAGTGAGCCTGTGTGGTTCTGGTCATTGTTCCCCAATGCAGTTTAACACTTTTAACATGGCTGGACCCTCCCAAAGTTCAGTGGCAGTGTTTTACGTCTGAGATTTTCTCTTCCCAAAGTAACAAAGTGAACTTTTTAACAGTAATTTATGGGACGCAGATTGATTTCTGGATTATTTGTTTTTAGATTTAATTCATTATGTTATTATAGGAGGGGTTTAGTCCCAAATATGGTTTAAATTTAAAAGATCTAACAGTCACACCAGAATAAGATGGAAGCAGATGGGATGTAAAAAAAAAAAAAAGGTGGTGCTCCTCCATCATATTAGGGAAAGTGACATTATTGTTGAGCTCTGCAGTAGGGATGCAAATTATCGATTAATTCATTAATCATTAGTTGATTATCTTATCGATCGACTTTCGATTAATTGATAAGCGTCGTTTTTCACCTGAGTTTCAGGGCTTCAATAGGGCCTTAATATAATTGAGGTATTATATTACATTAGCCAACATTATGATACCATAATTATATTGTATTATATTATACATTCCTCTAGTAATTATGCATTAGGAGAAGAAAGCAGACACGTTTTTAAGGTAAAACAAAATCTTTAATTAAAAAAAAAACCTGGCTCAGTTCTTGCATTTGAAACAGACATAAAAAGAGAATAGAAGAAATTAAATAGAGAGCCAAACAGAATATTATTGAGCCTATAGGTTAGAAAGAAACTGCATAGGCTATTAATTGGGTAATCCTCAACAATCCTAAAATGAAACATCCGCAACATATTTCTACCTCAATTTGTATAGGGTTACAGCAAAATAGAATGAAACGTTCACAGGGTCACTGAACACAACAACATAGCATAACATTACAGGGCCTCAAACCAGAACAATCAAATAAAGTGGTGATTCAATATTACCCTCTCCTAACTGAAATGTGGCACATCAAAACTTGACCTAGGCCTAGGTTCTATATATTTTTGTTCAAGAAAATAAGCATGTTAACGTGCTCTGGGGTAAGGCGTGTGCGTAGCCTGTTTACAGTGAGCCCAGCTACTGAAAACACACACTATGGACAGTGTTACCGTCGTCTCCAGCGGTGGCGGCACCTGCAGTGATGCTGTCGCGTTCGGCTGTAGCCATTTGAAGCAGCGTGGAATGAGCTGACTTCCTGGTAGCTGGAGGAAGAAATCCCAGGTGTTTGTGACGAGGGTCAAGCATTGTTGCGATCATAGGGGGGGATGTGTTGAGGTCATCAGACTGAATCTGTTGAAAATAGAAAGAATAGGCATAGGCCTACAATTACACATATAAAAACGATACAATTGAATGACAATTACGACCTATTTGCATCATTATTTATTTTATTCATCATTATTATTAGTCTATTGCATAGACCCTATAGGTAGTTTTAATAATTAATGGATGCATACCTTCATGCGCTCGCCCAGCGAATCTCGCACTTTTTCCTTGAAGTCTGCGACTTTGGGGCTGTCCTCGTCTGAAGCGCTGAGGTGAGTGTTGATTAGACTGAACGTGATGGGGTACGTGTTTGAGATTGACACCTCCGACTCCGCAGACATCACCGTAGTTGCACACTTCAATGTTCCCAACACGGGTGCCATATCTTCCATTAGCTGCCAGTAGTCGTCTCTCAACTCCAGCGTCCTCGCATCTGCCAGTTTTGTCACGGATCGGTCTGATAGCACGGCTGACACAGCCCATCGCTGTTCAACCAGGCGCTCAAACATGTCGCAGACTGAATTCCACCTGGTTTTACAGGATTGAATGAGGCGATGCGGAGGAAGCGACATTTGGTGTTGCTTTTCTTCCAGGGCTTTGGTTGCGATTGTGCTGTGGTGGAAATGTTTGACCAACCTTCCCGCTGCCGCGATTGCTCTGTCTACCCCAGCAGAAGCAAAACCATCATTGACAGCGAGATTCAGGGTGTGCGCGAAACACGCTACTGATTTCCAGCTGACTCGTGTAGGATTGTTCGCTTGGACAATATTCCTAGCATTGTCGTGGACACATGCTGTAACGCGCCCGGAAAGTCCCCAAGTCTCCACTATATAATTCAGCTTCTCAGCCAAGTTGTCGGCGGTGTGTCTGTCAGACATGCTCGTTGTAATCAGGATTGCAGATTTTAACAGCCAGTTTTCGTCGGTGTAGTGGCAGGTAACTGTGATGTAACTTTCTGTTGTGAGAGCCGTCCAACAGTCTGTTGTTAATGCTACAGCTGTAACAGCAGCGAGCTTTGTTTTTACCTCACTTTTCTTTTTTTCGAACCGAGCTTCGAGGCGAGAAGTTATTGATGTTCTCGAAGGGATGTTGTAACCTGGCTCTATGAACCCAATGAGATCCTGAAATCCTGCACCGTCAACTGTGTTGATTGGCATCAAATCCCTCTCGATCATGCTGCAAATCTTCTCTGTAATGCCCTCCGCCCTTCTCTCATCACACGCTCGCCTTCCAATGGTAGCTGTGATTTTAGGTTGACCAGGTGAACTGGTGGTGCCATGCAAGACAGCAGCATGCACAGTGTTCAAATGATAACTGAGTGAGCTAGTGGAACTGTTGTATTTCAATACCGCATTACAAAGAGAACATTTGACTTCTTTGCCTGAATTAACAATATTGAAGTGGTCCCACACCGCACTTCTTTTCGCCCGCTTCATTTTGTTTTCAACCCTGGTCTCTCTCGCGACACGAGGCGTGTTCTCGTTCTTACGCTGTGTTCAAGTTACAGTAAAGCGCTAGCTCCCACTAGCGGTTAATCGTGATTAATACATTTTGATCGAGCAACCTCTTGATCGACAATTAATCTAAAGTCGATTAACCGTTTGCATCCCTACTCTGCAGTAACAGTATTGGTTGTGATCACACACATTTCCTTCTGTCTTGTCCATCAACACGACCCCTCCACTTTCTGTTAGCTTTAGCACAAGAAAGGAGAGTTCAGGCTGGGTGGACTGGCTGAGGATGGAAGCTGGGGATGATCTGTGACTGACGGATACTGCTACTGCTACTGCTGCAGCGTTACGGCTAGTTTGGACCTGCAGAGGACGGCATTACAGGATGTTTATGGTAGTTTCTGTCACCATTAAATCTGAATAACAAAAAAGGTTAAAAACAAAACGACTGGCTTCAGCTCCGCGGTTGAAGACGTCTCGATCTTCATCTGAAGAGGGGTTTTTTTTTCAGTTTCAAATCAAGAGCAGGACAGGTTCCAGGCTTTATATTAAACATTAAATGTAAAGTTGAAGAGATCCACAAACTCCACTGTCATGTTTGGCCGTTAGCTGTGATGCTCCACTGGGACGTAGGGGTGGGCAATATATCGAGTATACTCGATGTATCTCAAGTTTTCCTCCGCGCGATAGTTAAAATGACTTTATCGCGACCATCGAGTGTAAATTTTCATGGCAAGATTGAGCCGCTGTATTTAATTCACTGTGAATTTAGTTTTTCCCACATGCTGTGAACGCATCACTCGCTCCTCCTCCAAACCAGTAAGCGCTCTGGCGCGCACACAGAACCTGCGTTGACGAGACGGCGAGAACTATGGCGACAGCGGGCGTTTCAGGCAGTGGTTTGGATTTCACAAGAAGGTCGAACAAAATGCGTTAATTTGCAAAACATGCCGTAACACCATTGCCACAAAAAGTAGCAGTTCTTCATATCGCCCACCCCTACTGGGACGGCTTCACAGTGAAGCTCAGAGCTGGTGGGAGGTTATTATGGCACCCAGAGCTCAGCGTGGAGCTGTGAAACACCAGGAAGGGGCTGCATCCCATTTCACAGCGGCCACGTCACCGACTACATCCTGTCTGCTGGAAAACCAAAACAGTCGGCTTTTCACTTTAACACAACTAATCACACGTTATTCACATTTCTCCAGACCCAAAGAGATTTATCCCTCTTATAGCCGTCCGGCCAGCGCAGATCAGGTTTTGCATGAGCTTTTTTTTTGTTTGTTTGTACCTTGATCTGTTGATGCATATTAAAAAAATACTGAAAATACTGAACAACTGTCAGGTTTGCGAAGTTGAACTCTTTGGAAAAACGAGCCAAAGCACTTTCTGACCCAGAAGGGCTCTATATAGTTCTGGTCAGAAGCTAACTGTTTTATACCTGATTTATAGCTTTATACGTCATAATTTTTATCTTTCCATGACTTTTGGAACTTTCATGGCAGCGTATTGTAAGCTGGCTGAGCCTTGCATGATAAAGAAATGATGAAGAGTTTTGACTAACTGTTAAATCTATTCATCAACACGTTTTTACCTCCAGGCTCAGAACAAGCAGACGGGCGTCCTCGCTGCTGCCAAAGTCATCGACACAAAGACTGAGGAGGAGTTGGAGGACTACATGGTGGAGATCGACATCCTGGCCTCCTGCGATCATCCGAACATCGTCAAACTGCTCGACGCTTTTTATTATGAGAGCAAACTCTGGGTGAGTGTCACACAGAACCTGTCTGGGTCATCAGTATCTCCTCTTATCCAAAACCACAACAGGGGGGGAGAATTACCCTAAAGGGTTACTTTGGATTTTTTTTAGACTGAGGTACTGGAAAGGTGTTATTGGTTCATTTATGTGAAGTAGAAAGAGGTCATATCAGTGCAAACTTGTTGGAAAGTAAGTAAATCCTTAGTGGTGCACAGCTGACAAGCTGCCAGACATGCGGCGCATCAGTCCGCCGTCTCCGCTGGTCCAGTCTCCGCTGGTCAGGTCTTCAAACAACTATTAAAGCTGGAAAGCGTGATTATACACCAGCTTTAATGGTGCTGCACAACTGACTTTCACCCTTACACCTGTACCCGGTAATTTACTGGGTCAGGGTGTAAGGGTGAATAAAGCCAGAACTGATCTACCAGGTAAAATTTACCGGGTCAAGACCTGGTATCATGCCCGCTAGTATACTGAGACCGCTCTAGCCTGAATAAAGCCGTTACATTCCTGGGTAAGATGTTCGTATTCTCCGTTTAGCTCCTCCCCTCAGGTCTGCAAGTCGCTTCTCTGACTGAAAAGTTTACAGAAATCGTTTTTCTTCTCTAGTTTTCATAAAGCTACCAACCACTGGAAGAACCGCCGGTCCTGAAGCCGTTATTCGTTGTGGCTAACCAGCAGTTTGACTGACATTCTTCCTCAGAGGTTGTCTTGACCAGTTAAAGCTGTAACCCTTGCATTACTGCCACCTGCAGGTCATGTTGGGTACATCCGTTCCACTGTTGTTGGGTTAAGTGTGGAAAGAGCAGATTCGGTAATTTACCGGGACTAATTTGCATGTGTGAAAGGCGCTGATTGTTGTTTGACCCGGGAACGTGGTCCCAGTAAATTACTGAGACTTAAAGGGTGTAAGTTTCCTCCGTTCTTTGTGGAGCAGACTGACGAATCTTAGGAACATGGAAAACGACACGTAGACTGTTTATACCGGCTAACATCACGCGGTTTCCCAGTGAAAGGAACATTTTCAGTCTCAGCTGAAACGTGTTGCTTTCCACTACTCCAAGGATTCTTTTCTCTTCAACATGCTCATGGTGGAATGACATCTTTCTACTTCAATTACCGGTAATAACTGTACACAAACCTACAACAAATCCAAACAGATTGTTTAAAACCCAAGTTTGAGGTTCACGCAAAAGCAGAACCCAGAAAGTTCAAGGTTCTGCAGCACGTTTCGGCGTATGCTGAAGCTTTTCTAAATAACCCCCCATTGCAGTGATTAATGTCTGCAATGCAGGAAAGTCGCATATTGTTTATACTATCATAACAGAAAGAATTAACATTTTCTTCTAATTTTAAGATTTAACTTGCTTGTTGTTGAGGCAGATAATAAAGTCAGTTTTAGTTAGTATTTGGTTTAAACTCTATATAAAAAATGTTGTGCTGACTTTTTGGTATATTTTGGGAAAAGAAAAATGTTTTAAAGTTTAATTAGACTGATGAGTTCAGTATCTCCACCAGCTGTCTCTAATTTCTGAGATCTAAAGGGCGACATGCAACCTAATTATTTAATGTTTATTATTTAATGTAAAAAATATCTGAGGTTGCACCAGTGCAACCAGCCGTTAAAGAGGGGGAATAATCCTATAAATTCCTACTCAAACCAGATGTGTACATTGTCCCTTCATGATACAAACTAAATGATTTTATTTGTTGTTTCCACAACATTCTGTAATTTCTGCCTCCACATGGACGCGCCTCGCAGCGGATTTCTGCCCTGAGGCAGTTGACCAAAACGACGAGGATCTCCTGGAAGTTATAAACTCTGACATGAAAACTGCATCCAGAGAACAAACACAAGACCGTCTTTAGCCGACGAGGCAAACACAGCATTGCTCACACGTATTTTCCCCCACGAGAGGAAAAAACAAAATGCCACATGCTAGCTGTGCTACGCTACAAGCTAATGCTACAGAGCAACTTTTAATGGCTCCAGTTATCCTCCTGTATTGTGTGAAACAGTAAACCTGTCAGACAGTACAGGCCATCAGTGTAAATATTAGCTTCACAGACATAAAACGCTCATCGGTCTGAGCTTCCCCGTCGAAATAGGCTTCCCAGGTGCCAGTTCTGAAGCAGGCAACATTCTGCACGGCTTGGTGGGCTTACATGTAGGGAAGCCAGTCTGTCCCCCTCCTTTAACTTCTAAAGGCGTTAGAAGCTAATGAAGCTGATAACACCACCGCTTTAAATTTCATAATATTACAAGAATGAAGTCTAAGAATAAGAACTTTAACAAAAAATACACAAAATCATTTTAGCACATCAGCATCAAATCATCTCGGTCTCCAAAAGTGAAACGCTGACAGTTTTAACTGGCTGGTTTTGGCCGAGCCTCTTTCTGAAACTCATGTCAGAAATCTCGAGAATTAACTTTTTTTTTTATTATTATTATTTTTGTTGCACAATTTCTGCGCCATTCACCCAGGATCCACGTCTTTAACGCTCAGCATCCGACAGCTGGGGCTAAATTCCTCTTTTGCTGTCGCATTGTGGCGAAAATGTGGTGAAAGTTCACGGGAACAAGCCGCCTTAAGAGCTGTTAATCATCATCGGTTTATAATCTGCCCGCCCCACACATTAGACCTTTGTTTCTCTCTCAAACGCGTTTATCTGCTCACGTTTTGATCTCAGTTCAACCGTTTCTTTTCCTGATCATGTTAATAGTCTGAGCGGGGCCGATGGGACAGCTGGAGTCACCCTACAGCTCCTGTGAGTCAGCAGCACAGCAACACGTGAAAAGATATTCTGGACATGAAGCTCATGATCAGCTGAGTGTTTAATTTCACTGCACTGTGTGGCGCCCTCTACCCCTCCCGTCTTCATTGTCCTGCGAACAAAGAGCTCAGTCTGACGGAGGCAGATCTCTCTCCTGGCTGCTGTCGCACCTGCTCATGCAAAGAGGAGGTTTGACCAGGAACGTTTCCTCTTCCTGGTCAAAGGCGTCATTCTGTTAAAGCCCCCAGGGGAGTCCCAGAGTGATGGGCTGCGTTTTCTTACTCTTACACCCCCCCCCCCCCCCCCCAGCCCAGCCCAAACATTTCAGGTGAAAGGACCTCAAACCACATCCGCCCCTTTGTGTCACACAAATGGGTCAGAATCCAGCGGGGGCCGGTTCTAAATGTGACAAATAAAGAAGTGGGGAGGAAGCCGCGGCCCTGGCCTGTGGTTCCTCTGTGCGCCGCCGCCACTGAAAACCCTGTGTGGAGCCATTGTGCACCAGCAGAGCCTCTAAAACAACAGCTCGCCTGCAGAGAAACACTAGAACCGTGTGCGTGTCGAGCGGCCAGCGCTGCTCCACGGCCCTTTGTTGTTGGAAGAGGAGCCGTCCTGAAAAGCTCAAGGGAGCTCAGGAATTCCCCTCAAGCCGTTTTCACTTTTCCTCTGCAGCTTTCGTTGTTTCTAGGAGTTTGACCCGTTTTGTCCTAAAAGCAGGCTGACTGGATGAAACGCTCGGCTAAATGTTTAAACCTCAACAGGTTTCTCTGTGGTTTCAGAATTTGCAGAAGTGCAGCTTTACTTCTGCTTTATTCACATAATAAAACTCAGCAATATTTGCCAAGCCGACAGTGAGCAGCAGACGGTGGATGATGAGGCTCAGCAACAGGACTCCAGACGCTACACAAGGCGCTCCTTCACTGATACTGTAATCCTCTTTGCTGAATGAGGACGGGGGGGGGGGTGTTGTGGGAAACTCTTTCCCACCATGTTGACACCATGATGTTCTCGGAAGAAGTGAATATTGCTGGACCTTCAACAGGGTCCATGGTTCAGCTGGTTTATGACCAAAGCTGCTGCTTGTCCAGAACGTTTCAGAGCAGCTTCCACAGCTACTCTGAAAACACGCAGGTCTGCTTCGCTATACATAATTTAATCATTACTTTAACTAATTTCTTATTTCTTTCTAATAATGAAGGATTTGACTGAAAGAAAATAAGATTTATTACCAATGACAAAGATGTGCAACGTTCATTCTACTCCACAGCTGCTGCTATAGGCTAAAAGCGACTTTAATGGTCTGGGAACTGAACATTAAAAATCATTTGAAGCTGATGAACGTTTAGCGGTGGAGAGTTTTCCCAGGAACGGCTGTCACAGCTTAGTTTGGGTCTGATTTCTGACGGAGAGGCAAAGCGAAAAGGGACCATGAATTCGGCCTTTGATTAACCTTTGAGCGGCCATGATGAGACAGGAAATGAGCAACTTAAGGTCAACCTTCACAGAAGCAGCTCCATGGTTCTGTGTCGGCAGTTCTGTCTCTCAGAGACGGGCTGGTTTTCAGTTCTGCTGCAAGCTTTGGTTTTCTGGAGGCTCCTCGCTGTGGATCATTTATAGAAGAGTTGGTCTAAACAACAAAAGGTTTAAAGGGTTGGTGACGCTGCAGAAGTCCCACGTTTGGAAGAAAACAAAAAAACTTGGGTGAGTATAGCAAACATACCAAAGGTGAACCTGAAAGGATGATCTGTCCTCTCTAACAGCCGGTTCTGTGGTTCTGTTACTGAACCCTGGACTCGGCTCCCGGACCAGCAGCCTGGACGTCCAGGAGGGTCCGGTCAGCCCGGGAAACCCTTTTACGTGATAAATAGCTTCTGATAAGTTGACTTGTGTTGATTTTAAGAAACCTGCTGCAGAGCAGAAGGTCCAGCCTTCATCAGGTCTGATACTTTCTCAGGACTGAAGCTGTTTTCACCTTCAAAGCTGTAAAAATGAAATCCGTCTAAAGGACAGACTGACGGAGTTAAGTGAGTAAAGTTATAACAAATCATAAATGAATTGTCTTCTTTCCATACCTACTGAACTTACATAATAGTCAAATCTAATCTTTAATGTCTGAGAAACTCAGAGAATCTGAGCCTAAAACTCTTCCTGGACGTCACGTGTGCAGATTAAAAGCTTGTTTGTGACTTTATAGATTTTACTTGAAGCAAAGCATGTGCAGCACGTTTGGGAAATAAAGCTGGTCCTGTTTGCTTCTCCTTCTCCCTGGCAGATCCTCATCGAGTTCTGTGCCGGAGGAGCCGTGGACGCCGTCATGCTCGGTGAGTCAGCCGTTCCACTTTTTATCGCCAACAGCTCCGACCAGCAGAGACGGTGAAAAAGGAGCAGCTAGCGTCATCAGAAGGCAGCAGCAGACCACCCACACATTAGTTCTTCTCCTCCTCGCCTTCCGCAGGACGTTAATGGTGGTCGAGGCCATATTACCACCTAGAATTAGGCTGCATTAGTGCGCCATGCTGCAGGAATTTAAAGCTCATGTTTCTGTGAACCTTCGCTCTCCCTCGCAGAACTGGAGAGGCCGCTGACGGAGCCTCAGATCCGGGTGGTGTGTAAGCAGACCCTGCAGGCCCTCGTCTACCTCCACGAAAGCAAAATCATCCACAGAGACCTGAAGGCCGGCAACATCCTGCTCACTCTGAACGGCGACGTGAAGCTGGGTAAGAGGAAGCTGTTAGCAGCGCCATGATGTCCCTAACCTCAGTCAACACATACTGGAAATATTTACCAAGGATTCCAGATTTTAGATTAAAAGGTGAAGAACTGTTGGCCGGTTTTCCTCAAACAATCCTTTAATTTTATTTCAAGTTGAAAACACACAAACATTAAAACTCCGTTGTTTAGGAATAATTTGCTGCCTTTACAGACCCTCTAACAGTAAAACCTGTGCTGGTGTTTCACACCCATGTAGATCATAAACAGTGCTTTTTAACCCTTATTATTTTAACTCTGGTCGTTTAAGAGGCTTAATAAGCTCATGTGACGCCTTCATGGTGGTTCACTTCATGCATGCAGACCAATCAGAAAAAAGCTTGTTCATTTAAACTGAAGGATCCAGAAACCGGTGAAAGAACCGGTGCCGTTTATTTTCTCATCTTTATTTCTGCCACTAATGATCGATGCTAAAACGCTAAATACTGAATTTAAAACACAAACCTCTGGGGAATTTAAGGGAATTAAAGATAGCAGTAAAGTTTTGGAAATGGCTTAGTAAGAATCCAGCTGGGAAATCAACTAATGCAAAATAGAGTGAGCAAATGTTAGTTAGATGGGAAAGAAATGCTGACTGACTGCTACCCAATAAGCCTGAATAGTGTTCCTAAATCAACAGGTGCTTCAACATTGTGCACAGGTAGGTCCTGGCATCTTATTTATCCTAATGTTCCCCCTAAAAAATAACATTTAGATTTCCAGGTGAGCTTTACAGGATATCCTGCCACATTAAAGATGGAGAAAGATTGTTTTAAAAGAAACGATCCTGGTCTCATTTCTACAACTCTCAACCTGTGAACCTTTCCGATCCCCTGAACATGATCCACAGTTTCATCATGAACCCCAAAGGTTTCCGTTTTTATCTGTTTGTCCCACACAGTCAGTGAAAACTGCAACGTTTCTTCGTCTGACCGGAGGAAAAGAACAAACAGAGGAGCAGAGTTGTTTTTAGCATTATGGGGTCTTTTAAACGTCAGATACACGGTTTACCTTCCAGCAACGTTTTTAGGAGGTGGTTTAATAATGACCTTTAAAGTGTGGAGACTGAAACTACAGAAGCACATGGATCTTTTATTGTAGACTAAAGTGGTCCTCAACCATTGTACCATTTAATATAAAGTGAAGGGGGACACTGTGGCTCTTATTCAGCGGGGTGTGAGTCACGGTGGCGTAATACAGCGGCCATTTTGTCCAGCGATGTGACACAGACAGAGGCGTCTGGGTTTCTGCCTGCAGGAACACCAGACTGTTGCTTTCACACGAGCCAAAACAGTGACGCAGATCCAGAAAGTCTCCTGATTCGGGCTCGGCCGTTCTGACTGCTCTGTGTTTTTTCTTCAATCAGCTGATTTTGGTGTGTCGGCCAAAAACACCAAAACGCTGCAGCGGAGAGATTCTTTCATTGGAACGCCTTACTGGTGAGTGGAGGAAAATCTGCACTGTTGGAAAACGTTCACTTCCCAGAAAATCCAGAGCATAAAGTTCTGTTTTATTAGGCTCTTATATGCTCGACCAACACAGAGTCAGGCATAATAATGAGGAGGGAAAACGGCGTAAGGTTTTCACATTAGCTGCTAACGTAGATGTGAGAAGTGTGGTCAGCCCTCGATCCTTTGTCCAGTTCTAGCTTTAGTTTTCATAAAATCTTTATTCAACCAGATAAAACCCTTTGAGACTTAAGTTCCCAATCGCAAGAAACCAAGAAAACACACGTGGTGGGTGTAATAAACCGATTAAAATGCAGGAGTTATGGTTACAGCAACAATAAGACATTTAAAACGGTAACGGCTTCAGATTTAAAGCACAGGCATTTCTGTGGTCAGTTTCTTTGAGTGGCTGGTTTTCAGTGAAGGCTGCAGGTTTCTCTGCTGCCTCCATCAGGTTTCCTTCCAGTCTTGCCTTGTTTTTAGGTCCATCAACTCTGAGCAGCTTCATTTTCCCTGCTGAGGCATCCCCACAGTGTGATGCGTCCACCTCCATGTTTCACAGTGAGGATGCTCTGTTTAGTTTTCTAAAAAAAGACAAAAGGTTTGGTTAAATCTGACCCGAGCACCTTCTTCCACATGTTCGCCGTGTCGACTTCTCATGGCTTCTTCTCTGTAAGTGCCAGATGTGAGGAGTTCACCACTGATGGTTTGTCTCCCACCTGAGTGGGGGATCTCTGCTGCTCCTCCAGACTTACCGTGGGTCTCTCTGCTGCGTCTCTCATGGCTCTCCATGCCCGGTCTGTCAGCTTCTGTGCAGTTTGGCTGAACTGAACTGTTAACTGGGACTAAAGGAGATGCTGTTTACTAGTGAGACGTTTACCTGCAATGTGTTTTATTTAGTGGTGTCAGGTCAAAGGGGCTCAATGAAAAAAGCACACCACACTTTTCAGATTTGCATTCATATAAAATGTTGAAAACCGTTTGTTTGCCACTTCTCTGTTGTGCGCTGCTTTGCGTTGGTCTGTCAGTTTAAACTCTGACAATGTGTTGAAGTTTGTTGGTAACAGGACAAAATATGAAAAAGTTCCCATTTAAACTAATTTGGTGTCAACGCACCGTCAGGATGGCTCCTGAGGTGGTGATGTGCGAGACGTCCAAGGACCGTCCGTACGACTACAAGGCTGACATCTGGTCCCTCGGCGTCACCTTGATCGAGCTGGCTCAGGTAGAACCTCCGAACCACGAGATGAACCCCATGAGAGTCCTGCTGAAGATAGCCAAGGCCGAGCCTCCCACTCTGATGCAGCCGTCTCGTTGGTGAGTCCCAGCCCGGAGCCGCCGTCTTCCTGCTCTGACCTGGAAGGTAGAAAAGGAGCTGGCGTTTGACAGCTGAGCGCCTGACTGACCTTTTCTTTGACGCTCAAGGTCTCCTGAGTTCAGCGATTTCCTGAAGCGCTGCCTGGACAAGAACCTGGACAGCAGATGGACCGCAGCACAGCTTCTTCAGGTACCTTCTGTCCAAGCGGTCTCTGAATGTGTGTTTATCCCCAACACCTGGCCGCTTCTAAACCAGGTAGCCCCTCCTCCCGCCGTGCACCACCTGCCATCAGAGCATAAGCGACATCCGTTTACCTGCGCTGTGCGTGGCTGAGCCGTCGGTCCCAGCTGGACCGACACTCATCCCTTTGTCCCTGAGCTGACGTCAGCAGAGCAGGCTTTTCTTTTTCCATCGGGCTTAAGGCGCCCGGCCGAGTCGCAGCCGCTCATTCGCTCACTGGGCGGACGGGCAGGCCAGGCGGACGCCTTCTGACTCACAGACCGGGAATATCGCAGCGCAGCACCGACGGAGACTCCATGGGCTTAAAAATACAAAACAGTGGTCTGCCACCCATGAAGGTTCTGATATCGAAGAAGCTTCACATTATCAGGCCTGCGATAGAATATATCCAGCAGGTCTCTAAACCGAAGAAGGTGAGTGTTTCTGGGAACGCAGATCCGGGGTTTAAATCGCTGATAGATCGAAATGTTTTTACTCAGATGAGACGACAGAGCAGCCAGAAAGCAGCTTTGAACGGCCAGCTTGCATAATGTGTTTGAGCTGTTATCAAAGAGTCTTAAACTTTGAGCAGTTTGCATCTCAAGATGGGATTAGTTGACAGTGAGGTGTCAAGTCTCTGCTGCTTATTAATCCTCAACGACCTTTTAAACGTCAAATTGAG